>JAVYIG010003726.1:0-184908 GCA_035222895.1 Strongylocentrotus droebachiensis
GTGAACTAACTAAGTATGCGCTAACTTAGTACGCGCTACCGGAATACCACCCACTTCTTCTTCTTCTTCTTCTTCCTCCGTTGTTCTCGGAGATCTGCAGTTGTATTCTGCAAGCGTCAGTGTTGGTGCCTTTCGTCTCCAGCTGTTGACATTGTAGTTACAAACATTCAAGTGGGAGAGGAAAGGATAGAGGTACGGGCAATGTGAATTTTATGGAGGAAGAGTAGAATTAGAGTGTTCAGTCTATCATATAGATTTGATGGGAGCATGAGGTGGTTGGGAAGAAGTATAGCTTTTGTGAATGCAAAGCCATCATTGAAGTTGAAGTATGAGAGGGTGGTTTCAGAAAAGTGTCTGCTCTGCATTTCTCCGATGAAGTCACTTCGGTGTGACGCTAGGATACTACAGGAGGCCACAAAGTGGATATTATCCTCATCTTCCTGGTGGCAAAGACGGCAAGTGGTTGAGGTTGCTTTCTTAATGGTGACAAGCCTAGTTTGGGTTAGGTATGTGTTGCATGCCAACTGTGATCTTATTATGATCGCTTGCCTCAGAAACTGTGAGCTGCTGGTCTGTGGATACAGGAGCATTGGGTCTGGTATGGGCATGTTCCTCCATAGTGACAGGGACGACTTCTTTTCTATTGCTTGTAGGATGTTGTCATTCACTACGTCCATCACTGCCCTCTTGGATTTCTTCTTCCACAATGTGTACGGAATTGGGTGTTGTATGAGGGTATGGAGATCTGGGAGTCTGTACTTCATTAGGATGGCTTGCCAGGAGTTGATGGAGAGGGTAGATTTGGTCAAGGCATGTAGAAATGTCCGATACTCAAATCTTTCATGAGGCAGGTCTAATGTTTGCCCAATCATCTGAAGCTTCTCAATATCGACTTGGTTGCTTAACGGCATAAGTCCTAAGAGGAGATATATAGCATCATCAGCTGCTGTTCTTGGGAGACCAAGGATTTTCTTGAACAGTTGGTGTTGGGCCTGGTCAAGTCTAGCTGACATCCCTTTGGTGATCTTTTCCACTGCTGATCCATATAGCATTCGCGGGATACAGTATACTTTCCAAAGGGATACACTATGCTGGGGAAGGAGTCCTCCTGTGTATGCTCCTGATCCAGTGAGTGCATAGAAGGTCCGCACTCCTTTGGAGATTATATCTTCTGCTGAATTCCTCTTTATGCTTGATTTTATGATGCCGAGGTGCGGATGTTGCAGCACAGATGGCACTGTGTCATGTCCAAGCTTCCACAACGGAGGTTGAGACATATTTTTCCCTTTGTTGTTGAAGGTAATTACACAGCTTTTGCTTGGGTTGATCTTGTATCTCCATCGTTTCGTATAGCTATCGACGACGTCAAGCATTGCCTGTAGTTCAGAAGGTGACGAGCTCAGCAGGGCTACGTCATCAGCTAGTACCACAAGGCCAGAGTATCTGCCTAGCAACTTGCATCCAAGATCCTTGTTGCGGAGGATTTTCATCAGTTCGTCAATGAAGGTAATATAGAGAAGGGGTGACAGTACACCACCTTGTCTTACTCCCTGTAGAATTGGGAAGGGGTCACTTACAGTTCCATCCCAAAGGACTTGGCTTTGCATGTTGTTGTAGAGGGATCTGACCATGTTGAGGTGTTGAGGATGAATACTTGTCGATGTTAGCTTCTGGAACAGACCAGCGTGCCAAACCTTATCAAAAGCTTTCTCTGCATCCAGTAGGGCTACAAAGGTGGGTTGTTTGTTGGCACAGTTGATCTCTATGATTAGTTCTACGCAGCTGGATGTGAGAAGACACGAATGGTGCTTCCTGAAGCCAAACTGAAGTTCATCCGGGATGTTGTTTTGCAGCAGCGATCTCTCAAGGTGAGGTTTAAGGACCATTTCCATTAGCTTGCAAAGGGTTGAAGTTAGAGTTATTCCTCTGTAGTTCTTTGGTTCCTGAGTGCTCTTGCCTTTACCCTTGTGAATTGGTATTACAAGTCCCTTCTGCAGGCTCAACGGAGTGTGTGCTTTGGTCAGGAGAACGTTGAAGATAAGAAGAATAAGCCTCTTTGCCATTTCACCAAGGTTTTGGATATGTTCTGTTGTGATGTCATCTGGCCCACTTGCTTTACCTTTCTTAAGGCCTCTAATTGCTTCATCCATTTCCTGGGATGTAATAAGCATTGTGGGAGCTGAGGACATTAGGAGTGTGTGATATTGTTGTGACATCTGGGCACTAGGTTGGTCTAACTTGGGTTCTTGTGATGTTAGGGCAAGATCTTCAAAGTAGTGTTTCCATCCTTCTGACATCGCATTCCCTTGAAAAGTCTGTCCTTTGTAATGTATCATATCTGTTTGTAGTTTCTTGCTTCTCTCAGGTCGTTGCTTCTTAATCAGGTGATGGAACAGTTTGGTGTTTGCTGAAGATGCAGATTCAATGCAGGAGAGGAGGTTCCTGTGTTCTTGAGCTCTGGATTGGCGAAGTTTCCTTCTGAATTCCTTCTTGTGTTTGTAGTAATCTGCATGTGTTGAGTTGTTCTTTGGCTTTCCTGCCCTTTTCCAGCGTTTCCATCCCTGGAGTGCATTCTGATATGCTTCTGCAACCTGCTTCGTCCATTCAGGTTTTCCTCTTTTCTTTCTTGATGGGATGCTGTTGGGAAGTTCTTTTGACTGTGTAAGCATTGATAGACTAAAGTCTTGCAGGAGTAGCTCTGCCTCACTTTCATTGAGCTCACAGTCCAGGGTTTGTTTGAAGAGCTCGAAAGCTTTGAGTTCTAGAGGACAAGTGTAGAGCTCTCTCACTTCTTTATTGTTTACCTGCTCCCATTTGATTTTGATGCGTGAGGATTTCTTAGCTCTGTGATTTGCCATTTCTGAGTTTTTTGGCAATGGATAGGATTGCGGCAATCTGTATTCAGTTGTGACAAGATAATGGTCTGATGTATTCAGTGGCTCTTCTTCACTTATTGTCAAATTCTCAAACTGGGATATTCCTGCAGCAGGGACCAGAAATCCATCTATATTGGATTTCTTCTTCCGATCGTCTGAACTGAATGTGTATTGTTCTCTACTGCAGACGGCTTCTGTGACACTAAGTAGACTCCAGGAGATCATAAGCTGTCTAAGATATTCTAGGGATTTTTTTGTGTTCTGATTTACAGTATCAACATTCAGGTCACCAGCAATTACACCTGTAGACTGTTCCCCAGGAGGTAGGTGAGTGTCTAGAAGGTGGCCTATGATGCCTAGGCAGATTTGATATTCTGCCAGATCAGATGAGTTAGTGCCACTGGGAAGATAACAGTTAATCAGTAGCATCCTTTTCAGCGTTTGCAAGAATGTGATTTCTACTGCCAGTATTCTGGAAGATTGGCATGTTATCCTCTTGAAGTCCGATATGATGCTCTTTCGAAGGTATATGGCAACACCTCCTTTTCCTCTTCCTCCATGAATGATGTTTAGATTTGTGAGATTTTCTGAGGATTTGCTTATAACATGGTGATTTGGGCTTGCATCTTGTAGGATGTGTAGGTTGTGCTCATGGAGCCAGTGCTCCTGAATGCACAAAATATCAATATTGTTTAGTTCTCTTTCTAGCAATGATTTAATACTTTTAAATCCACGGACATTGAAGGTCCCAACAAGGATCGCTTGGTTAACTACTGTGAGAGAAGGAGTTGTAGGCTCGTTTGCGTTAGGTTTATAATTTGATGATGGTAGCTGGCTAGCATTTGGGTCACTGGCATCTGGTTCAGTGTGTTTGGTGTTGCCAGTAGTTGAAATGAACTCATGAGGAAGTGGTAGGCTGCTTCCAGCATCGCTATGTGTGTTGATGTCGAGGCACGACCTGGACGAAAAACCTGCCTTGAAGCAGATTGTGCATTCGGGGTGATATTCGTAGAAGGATGGTAGGAGGGATTGACCTGTTCAGCATGCTTTGGTGGCATGGTTGGTAATTGTCTCTCTGTTCTGCTTGTATTTCTCAGAGTTGGTTAATCAGGCCATGTTGGTCCTCCAGTGTTTATGCTGATGGGAGTTTGTTGTATCCCATGTTCACTACTAGGGAGATAGTTTCTTGCAGATCTCTGGGGTTGTCCACGAGGATACTGGTTGTTCTGGGCTTTAGATGAGTTACCAGGTGCGGCAACAGTGTGTGACCTTGCTCGTGGTTCATTCTTTCTGTCATTCGAATGTATTTGGGTAGGCTTTATTTCTGAGGGTTTGTAGTGATGATCAGTTTTCGTCAGGCAGGGGTCACTCATGGTATGCATTCCTAGAGTCGGGAACTGAGTCATAGACTGTATATTTATTAGACTCTGGGTATTCTGATCCCTGAGTGAATGATAGTCTGTTTGTGGCAAGCGTTGATCCTCCGTGGGTCTGTGCTGAGCATTGTTGTATGCATTTTGGCCTTGAGGATTCCACAACGTTCCACAACGTTTCTTTCACAATGCAATTGCATGAAATACAACAAAATAAATAGATATCATTAAAAACCTGAAAGTATATGGTAAATATTAAAGAATCAAGGTAGATTGTTTACGAGAAAATTGGTAAAGTTCAGGAAATTTGTGTGTAGTCCCATCTACCAATTTCTGTGTGTGATGGTGCATGTCGCCTTTCAGCAAGATCGAGTGACTTATTTTTTCTGGTTCTAAAACCTCACAGTGTACCCCAATTCTTTCTTATGTATGACACTGAAGCACTGCTGTTAACTGACGTCATTTTTCATGAATATTCATATTCTGATCTAGAGGTGCTAATATTTGTTGATGTACTATATTTTTGATACAGAGTGTTATGAACAAAATTATACTCTAAATCGCCATTTATTTAAATATACTATGTTATGTATTCATGAGTATTTAATTAGATGTGCTACTATTTGTTTATGATTCATATTTTTGATTTACATATATACATTTTTGATACAGAGTATCATCAACAAAATTATAATCCATATCGCAATTTATTAGAATATACTATGTTAAGGTATTAATGAGTATTAGATTTATGATCTTCTTTAAACTCGTATTGATCATGCATATAGAATGTAAACAATAACCATGTTTTTTATACAATGGTGAATTACCATTATTTTTGTTGTTTCGTGTAACATTTAATAGCATTGTCTTAGACAGTGGTTTGTAAGTTTGCATTTTAGCTTTTACCAATCTGATACCAATAATATTTTCTATCATTGTGAAAGTGCTTCATCAAAGTAACAGTACTCGCTGAATACCGTCTTGATATTCAGCCATATTTTAAAGGACATCGTTTGCTTTTTACGTGTTTTAGGAAAAGAATATTTGGATATTCCTATTTAGTGACAAATTGTGTGATTGTCATTGATTTCATCCTACAGCCTGTTCAAGGAAGTGTGTCCTGTTATTTTCAAGTTGTTGTTTTAGTACACAGAGTTTGTGTCTATTGATTAAATGTACATTGTAAATTTCAGTGAAACTCTTCATTTCTGTATCCTTTTGTAGTTTAATGAAAAACTATCTTGTAATTGTATGATTGAACTTCGACTTAGTATAACTTGAGATGATTGAGAGATGATGAATGCAGCTTTCTAAATTCTAGTGAATGTCTAAAGATTGATTAGAGTGAGAAATTGGTGTATGTTTACATTAATAATCATTACCCTTAAATTACATAGATCCCCCCCCCCCCCCAAGACTCGTTTTACTAAAGCACAATCAACCTTTCCCAAATTGATTCCAGTTTGACATTTTTTATTTTTACGGGAACAGCCAGAGAATGATTTTTACGATTTTATGCTAATTGCACACTTATGTTTGTTCCTACCCAATAAATCAAACTGAATTGTATTCTTTCATGATGTAATTAGATAACCAGGGGGGGGGGGGGGGGGGGGTGTTTCACAAAGATCCTAAGTTGAACTTATCTCTAAGTTGGACTTAAAAATTATGATAAGCCGTTGATCAAAATCATCCGTATTTTCTATTATCAAGGAGATTTCATGTTCTTGATGTGGAATTTATAAAAATTCTAAAATACTTTAATTTTTTGCTTTTTAATACATTTTATTTGAAGGCTACGAATGGTTCTCCTTTTTTTTTCAAGTCCAACTTAGAGATAAGTTCAACTTAGGATCTTTGTGAAACACTCCCCAGGGACCATATTGTGAAAACTGCTTAAGCATTTTTTGTAGGGAAAATGATGGAATGAGGAAATATAAGTAAAGTATGAACTTGTCACTTATTCTATCCCTATCTCCTCTTCTCTCTTCAAGACTGTTCTCTTCTGTCCTTCCTTCCATTCTATCTTATATTTCTCCATTTTCTCCCTCCCTCTCTCTCACTCTCCCTCTCTCCCTCCCTGCCTCTCTCTCCCTCCCCCCCTCTCTCTCTCCCTCTCTCGTAATGGGTTTAGGGGGGGGGAGGAAATATATGAATGAACAGTATGAACTTGTCACTTATTCTATCCCTATCTCCTAGCTCTTCTCTCTTCACGACTGTTCTCTTCTGTCCTTCCTTTCTATCTTATATTTCTCCATTTTCTCCCTCTCTCTCTCTCATGATTAAATAACAATCGATGTACAAATCATTACATATGTACAACTTTTCATTTATTTGTATCAACATATTCGCCTTTATCCATTACATCTATGATCATATCAAAGGAAAAACAAATGATACAAATTGCTCAATATTTCACAAAGTGATCCAAGAATACGTTGTTTACTAAAAATACCCAGCACATGTACATGTAAAGCCCAGAATCTGGCCGTATCTAATTTTAACAATATCTCCCAACTTGCTGCAAGCTGAAGATGCCGTGATCCTCGAATTCGTCTTCCAGCAGGTAAGGGCGAGATCTCAAAAATTGGAGAGCTTCAAAATAAAAACCAAGCAGATTCTGGACTATACATACAGGGAAATAAGTGTTCCTTTCCCTTAATAGCCCCCACTTCTCTTTCATAACTCACTATAATAAAAACTGGTTTGCCTACTAATTTTTAAAAAGATCGTCAAAATTAATTTATTACAAATCCCTTTTGAACCAAAATGGGAAAAAGTCAAAGATCGGTATCAAAGGTACAATCATGAATTTCATAATATCCAAAATTATCGCTAAGTTTCATACTTACAGAACATTACTGAAAACATTTCCCATCAATCCCAATAACAAGAGTGACTTCTTTTCAAAAAGAAATTACATGTTAACATGTTCAACAGCAGGGCATGAACACAGTTGTGTCATGTTTTGAGACTACATGTATTTAGTTTTTATTTCTGGAGTAATAATATCTTTGATAATAATGTGGATGCTGCAAAGACTGAGCACAGATAGTCACACAATGGTCAAAAGTCAAAACTGAGGAATGCACTATTCTTGAAATATACATCCATAGTCTGCACATCCAGTCATGTTGGTTTATCCTCCTCCTCCACTTCCTCTGCATTTCATGATTGTTCCAAGCTTTTCCTAGAAATCAAGCTTTTCCTGGACAATTTTTTAACAAAGTATAATTACTGTGTGCACCTTTTCAATACCTTTTCAAGAATAAATACTAGAATGCTAGTTGGTTTCAGCCAATCAACCGGAAAAGAGACTTTGTCATGTTGGGTTCCCACATGTGCAGTACAAAATGTAGCCTGAACAAAAATTACTGTAAATGGGGAGGTGTCTGGCTCTGAAATAAGGCTATGGTCTGAAAAACTAGCATTCCTGATAAAAAATTGTCTCCCTATTTCTATGAAACAAGGCTGTGGTCTGAAAACTGGCATTCCTGATAAAGAATCGCCTCCGTATTTCTATGACACAAATATCTTTTCGTCTTTGCGTTTCCTCTGCATGATTTCTGGCATTCCTGATAAAGAATCGTCTCCCTATTTCTATGAGACAAATATCTTTTCGTCCTTGCGTTTCCTCTGCATATTTTCTGGCATTCCTGATAAAGAATCGTTTCCCTATTTCTATGAGACAAATATCTTTTCGTCTTTGCGTTTCCTCTGCATGATTGTACCAGGTTTGTTCTGGGCGTTGGGATGGCTCGCAAGCTCCGGCGGGCAGGAGGAGGTTGTGCTCGCCGACAGGACGTTCTTAAGATCGTAGAAGATGGCGCTGTCATCAGGCGTTAGGAAGCTGACCGCAGTACCGGTCTTGCCAGCTCGACCCGTTCTTCCTATACGATGGGTGTAGTCTGGAATGATAGAGGATAGATAATAACAACATTGCGCTTTTCTATAGCGCCCAATGCATTGATACAACGATGTGTCTAAGTAAGCGCTTTACAAATATGTTATTATTATGCCGGTCATCGGATTCAGGCTTACCCGCACACAATGTATGCACATTTTCCACTCCCTGGGGAGCATTCCAGCCAGTCGCCATTTGATAAGTGCATCAACATGAACTTTCGCATCCTATACTGGGTACCCATTTAACACCTGGGTGGAGAGTAGCAAGTGCAGGTAAATATCTTGCGAAAGGATATAAGTGTTGTGTCGGGATTCGAACCTCGACCTTCGCATCTCCAGTCAAGCGCCTTAAACCACTCAACCACGACACTCCTGATAAGAAGCATTATAAAACAAATTCTGCAATGCAGGCAATCTCATTGGTCGAATGACACCATGTCACAGTGAAAATTCTTTCTTTACCATGCAAAACAAGTGTCTCATCAATATATACAAATAATTAATGTTCACAAGTACATTTTGCTTACTATATTTCAATGGCATCTAATTAGATGAGGCCCTACCCTTTCTTGATGTAAGAAAATTTCCTGAAAGACTTGTGAAATATTCAGTCTGGGAGACTTTTTTCAATGGTAAACTGCTGTTGAGATACACACTGTATATAAAGCAAGTACTGCTGTATGCCAGGGGTGATAGTGAGGACTAAAAAAGAAATATATTTTTTTTTTCCTCAACTCCCTTGAGTAAAAAAAAAAGAAGAGGTTCCGGGGAGAAAAAAAATGGCATCGTACAACACTCCCCACTTTTTGAGTAAGAAAATTGGGGAAAATCAGGAATTTTTTTTTTTTTTTTTCTAAATTTAAAAACGGGGAAAAAACCCTAAAAATCTGGAAATAATCAAGCCTGCTGTATACTTACCTTCAATGTTCTTGGCCATATCAAAGTTGATGACGACGGAGACATCTTTGATGTCGATACCGCGACCAGCGACGTCCGTGGCGACTAATATATCCTTGAGGCCCGCTTTGAGGGACGCGAGGGCGTACTCACGCTGCTCCTGAGATTTGCCTCCGTGAAGGGTGGTTGCGTTGAACTAGTTATCAAGAAAGAATTATAAGAAGACATTGCTAGAAAATCTGAATTCTTTATTCAATTCAATAAAGGTTTAGTATGCAATTTTAAAATTCAAAATTCATGCATCGTAACTGTCATTTTTCATGAAAAGCAGCAGAAGCTGGTATGTATCATGTAGTAAATCAGCTTTTTGGGGCTGGCAAAATGTAAGGAAATTAAAAAACATCCTGATGAAAATCACAGTGTATACTGAAAACCCCAAAAGTGGTTCTTTACATGTGGGACTACATGTATATTTTCAATTTACTGGCTTGTAGTGGGCACATTCACTTTTCGTTTCTCAATTTAAGAGAAGGTTGCAAAACACAAAGACAAATCTAGAGGGGATTAAGGAAAAAGAGGGAGGGATGTACATATATAGGGAGAAAAAGAGGAAACAGAATAGAAATTTAATGTGAAGGAGAGTGAGTGAGAGAAAGAGAGAGAGTTGGGGGGGGGGGAAGATAGAGAAAGAAATATAAAAGAGAAATGGAGAGCAAGTCATGAGAGAAGGAAAGAGAGAAGGGAGGAATGAGTTCAGGTGAAAGATGGAAGAGAAAGACAGAGTGAGAGAGTGATGGTGAAAGAGAGACGGGGAAGAGGAGAGAGAGCAAGGGAAGAAGAAAAAGAACAAGGGGAGAAATGGGAGGGATGGGAGGAGCGAGATTGACAGAATGACAGAGTCGCGGAAAGAGCCAAGAAAAAGAGAGGGAAGGGTACCGGACAACACGAGGGCAATTTTCTTTACAACTTACGCCCCTCTTCTCCAAACTCTTTGCCAGGGCATCGACGCGCTTCTTTTGGTTGACGAAGATGAGGACAGGAGGATCGATGCCCTTCTCGAGAAGCTGAAAAAGCTTTTGCCTCTTCTCCTGGTTGGAGGTCATGTACACGAGCTGCTGGACGCTCTCCACTGGTTTGCCTATGGAGCCGATGTAGACCACGGCCGGTCGACGGAGGTAGGACCGGGCCACACGCTCCACCGCTGTAGGCATAGTAGCGGTGAACATGACCGTCTGTTTCATAAAAAATAAAAAAAAAAAAACGATTGGTTACAAATTTTGTACAACTGGTTTAATGATAATGATTATTTTGGATGCATAATTTGGCTAAGGCATGAAATTTTGAACCAGACATGCAAATATTTTTTAATATTTTTTTTTAGCAGATGTTTTTGCATTTATTGATGAATCAAATACAAAAACATTCAAATAATAGTATATAATATTATTGATTTACATAAAGAGTAACAACTGAAATACACACACATAAAAATGCATATATAATTAAAAACTGGAAAGTATGAAGGTAAGTCAAAGAATCAAGATAAATGCAAAGGCCAACTATCATAAGCATGAATGCTTGAGTCAATAGCAGCCAGGAAAGGGGTAAGGGTACATGACGCTGTTATAGGAGTATGTAGGAACTCTTAGTCCAATATTTCTCTTTGATTAGCTTGACCAAAAAATACTGCTCTTTGACTCTTAGATCTCATCCGTTTTTTGGCTTGATTTGTCCTCATGGCCACCAAATAGACCCTGGAATAAACGTAATACCTAATACTAAACCCTAAACCTGAACCAAACCTAAAACCCAATTGCAGTACTATAACCCAACCCTGAATCCCTGATAAACAAAGCGCAGAGCAACTGTTGCCAGAGCATACATGTCTGTCAGATTTGAGGGATTTACAGTAAAACACAGAGACCGGACTACAAACCAACTCCTATTAGGCCTTTTCACAGTACGATTTCAACCTAACCTGTCTGTATTTCTTCTTGGAGGCAAAATTGGCGAGGAGTTTGGCTGAGTCTTCTGCCTCTTCTGAATCTGGCTTTTGATTGGTCACGGGCAGATACTCAAGAATCTTCTGAACGTCAGGCTCAAAACCCATGTCAATCATGCGATCAGCCTGGAAAACAAGAAGTAAGTATAATTGTGAGAGATAAATCACAGGATGAAAATCAAGGATCTTCTGAACGGCAAGAAAATAAAGATATTTAATAAGAAGAGATGGAATCATATTGTTCTTTGTTAATTATATTGTATTTTAACTGGTATAACTTGAAACAATTGTGAAAGAAATATGACATGTTTTTAATTGTAAATTGTCGGGGCAATTTCGCAGAGGCTGCGAAATGATGATATTAATAAACTGAAACTGAAACTGAAATTAGATGAATCTTGGAGAAAAAAAAACATGTCAATCATGTGATAAGCCTAGAAAACAATGGTAAGAAAAGAAGAAAATCTAATTGTGATGGATACTACTTTGAGAGGTACAGGACATTGAAAATAATAATAATAAGAAGAAGAAGCATAGAAATAATAATGATGATGGATGATGATAGTAATGTTGAAGACAACAACAACAACAATAATAATATACAAGATTCATGAATATTATTACGAATATGTATTTTATTACATACATGTATATACTGGTATGCTAATTATGTGCAAATGCAGAAATGGTGGCCAGTTTCAAGGGGGCTACCTTACAATAAACACCACAGAAACAATGGTAAACTTGTAATTGCAAGTGGTGTTTGTTTACGTTCATCTGTAGTGGTGAATGATCAATCTTCTGGGGGGGGGGTATTTTACAAAGATCTTAAGTTGAACTTATCTCTAAGTTGGACTTAACAATTATGGAAGGCCGTTAGCATCTTTGAAAATATTTTGTAAAAGATTTGGTTAAAGGCATACAATATTAATTCAAATCAGTCATATTTTTTATTATCAATGAGATGTCATGTTCTTGATATGGAATTTATGAAAAGTCTACAATACTTGAATTTTTGCTTCTGAATATATTATACTTAAGGCTACAAATAGCTCTCCATAATGTTTAAGTCCAACTTGGAGTTAAGTTCGACTTAGGATCTTTGTAAAGCATCCCCCTGGTCACGGCACATAGCTTTTCACAAGATTTTTCTATCCGCATAAAACTCACCTCATCAAGTACCACGTAGGTGCATTGACAGAGTACCAGGTACCTGTTCTCAAGGACATCGATCAGACGACCCGGCGTCGCTATGACGATCTCGCATCCCAGACGGAGCTTGAACCCCTGGTCTTCCCGGGAGATACCGCCAATGATGGTGACGGTCCGGATGCCGAGGGGTTTGCCAAACTTGATGGTTTCTTCTTCGATCTGCTGGGCCAGCTCGCGAGTCGGTGCTAGGATGATAGCGTAAGGCCCCTGGTCTTTATCCTCGTCCCTATCACCATGACAACCAGAGTAAAAATAGTTCAATCATTGTTGAAAATTATCAATATAAATTAACTATAAATGGTTGAGTTCATTATAATCATTATTTTCATTATTAATATTATTATCATCATCATCATAAACTTCAGGTTGTTATCATTATTATTACTAATATTATTGTTTTTGTTATAATTATTATTATTTTGTTTTCTAATGATTATTATCATCCTTATCTTTATTAATTCATCATTATCAGTAATAATAATAATTAATTTATGATTATTGTTATTATTACCATTGAAATAGTAGAACAGTTTGTTTCAACACTTGGTATTAGAAAATGGTATCGGTACAAAATCTGGAAAGACATTTACATCCAAGGCAAAGGATTCTGCTGATTATCGTTTTCTCGGTATATAGATGTAAATGGTTCCTTCCTACTGGGTAGCACACATCAATATGGTTTATACTTTATAAACTGGCAGCTGCATTCTTGTGAAATGAAAGTATACAATCTAACTGTTTGTTTGTTTTACCTGACTGTTAAGAAAGCATGTGTATGCTTGTAAGCAACCAGTAATAATGCAGAGCTGCCAACTTCCAGAACAGGAAATCAGTAATCACAAGGCTCAAAACCAGTAATTTTGGGAATAGATCAGTAATTTCCTAAGCGGCGCTATAAATCTATAAAAAAATGGCATGTCAAAAATGCGCAGATGCATGCGCTCATGAGTGTTTAAAATTTTGGTGATTTTACTCACACAAAGCTGCTAAAGATTGATTATCATGTCATAACAACACATAAGTTTTCCATGAAAAATTGGCTTCTATTAAGAGAATACCGCCATACTGCACAGCACTCGCTACGATACAATCATATTTACGCAACAGCAAGAATTTTTTTTTTTTTTTAAATCCGTAATTTTAGACAACATTCTGTAATGATTGTTAATTTCCGTACCAATTACAGGAAATCCATACTAGTTGGCAGCTCTGCATGGTTAAGATGCCCTCTGGTACAGCCCAGTTAAACGACGGCTTACAGTCCTTACCGATGGACTTGGTAATGAAGATTAATGCCTTACCAAAGGGCACTAGCGCATCGACCTGGTTTCAAACCCAAGACCACTGCTCTACCACTGGGCCATCGCGCCAAATAACCAAGGTAATTAAAATTTCATCTGCATCTTCTAAAGCTATAAAAATGTTACTCATCAATAAGAATGTCTTTCATTACTGTTATATCGATACCCATACAGAAGAAGGGGTGATCAATCCAGACATATGACCTCATCATTACCTACCGGCTAAGACTGAGCCTTTAATCTGCCCCACTTGTTCAATTAATAACACCAAACCTGTTTCCAGTATTATCCTATAAAAACACAGTCAAATATTTCCACATTATACCCTTCACCTACTGTATATCTTGCCATTATGTTGTTTATGCATGCCATACACTCCATTGCTACAATGTTGCAGTCCTCTACCTTTCTCTTTCTCCAAGCTCTCTATCCTCTTCTTCTCCTTTCTTCTATTCAAAACGTTTATTATGTATTTTTTGTATTCACGCTTTCTTCCTTGTAATACAAGTTCTTAAATTACATTTATATTCCTACGTATAAATTGTATCGTTTGAACAGATGTCAAATATGTTGGCAAAATGAATGAAAGAAAATAAATGTTAATTTGAACCTAATTTGAATAATACGTGATAGCAGATTATGAACTGCAAGGATAAAAAGTGTCAAATACAAAATCACTACCCTTTTTTTTTTGCTTACCTCTCGATTTTTGGTAACGTGGTGATCCAGACCAGCAGGGGAATGAGGAAAGCGGCCGTCTTACCCGACCCCGTCTCGGCAACGCCAATGACATCACGATTCTGTAGACCAATGGGTATGGCTTGTCTTTGGATGGGCGACGGATCCTGCAAAGTATTTTGAAGAAATCACATTTGGTTCTCCGTTAAATCAGTAAAGTAAGAACCAAACACTTTTCAGCAGATTTCTTTACGATCAATAAGTAGCAAGTTCCTCAAAAATTCAGCTTTGTATGTGAATGAGAAATTCAAATTAGAATAGTCATATCCACAATTAGCCAATTGGAAGTTTCCACATGTATGGTGGTTTCAACTTTCAAAATGTACTACTTTCCTATCGTATAAAATGTTGTTAAACTCTAACCAATATGTTTTTTTCTTATATTCTTTTGCGTTCACTCACACCAAGGTTGAATTTACCATCAACATTGCTCCATTTAAAATGGAAATAACTTTGAGTTTATTTTTTTAGTTCCAGCTGCCTACCTTGTTTACAATATTGATAATATCTGATTCAAAGATACGTTTGGGAAGGCCAGAAGGTCTCGGAATCCGAGCGATCACAGGATTTGATCCTTCTCCCCTCACTCCCCGCCCTTGATTCAAAATAAAGTGTTTTATATACATTTTATGGGTCTTTATGAATAAAAATACCCCAAATTTTCAAGTAAAGTTCAATAACTTGATTGACTACAGGGTGTGATGATTCAAGATGGTCAGTCAATCGGTGATATGTTTGGGAAGGCCGTACTCATCCCAGAACCGGATCGGGTGAGAGATGTGGCAAAAGATAGTTTACCCAATCCCTTTAATGTTTTATATACATTTTTGAAGTCTTTATCAAACAAAACCAACAAAAAGTCAAGTCAAGCTGCCTACCTTGTAACCAACTTCAGCAATGATATCGGTGATATGTTTGGGAAGGCCGTACTCATCCCAGAAGCGGATCGGGTGCGGGATGTGGCCGCCCTTGGTGGAGATGTTGAAGTCCTCTCGGAAGATTCTCCAGTCCCTATCCTTCATCTCTAGCAGCTTCTTCTGCTTCCAGTGTCTCTCATCGTAGATCAGCTTGTCCTCTCTGTTCTTCTGCTTCTTTAGTCGGGACCTTGCAAGGATGATAATAATAATAATAATAATAAAATTATATAGCGCAGCTTTTATACAAAATATATTCAGCTGCGCCGGTTCAGAGCTCCTTTTTTAAAACTAAATTCTACAAAATATAATCTCTCAAATGAACAAATATGTTTTTTTTAACTTGGATTTTAAGACATTGAGAGATGGAGTGCTTCGTCTTTCTATTGGCAAGCTATTCCATAGTTTGGGGGCAGCAAAAGCATGCTCCCCGAGAGTTACTTTAGTTTTGCCACGGGGAATCTGGAACAGTAATTTATCTGTGGAACTGCGCAGGCTACGACTGTGTGACTGGACTTTGAGTCAAAGTAATTCTGTTATGTAACTAGGGGCTTGACCACTCAATGATTTATAAACAATTAACAACATTTTGAAAGAAATTATTTGACGGACTGGCAACCAGTGGAGCTCTCTCAGAAGAGGTACTTTTAATTTCCCTGTCTTTCCTCATTTCCTTGCTGGAGTTTGTTTAGCAATGTTATTCCTCCTGTATATTACTGTGCATATCAGTGTATGTTATATCACAAATTCTGCACTGTATTGTACATTATGTTGTTTCATTTCAGCCTGAATGTATGCTTTTTAGGATTTTTAGGATTAAGATTAGGACTTTTCCTCTTTATTTGATCAGCTTACTTTTCTTGGTCCTTCTCCTGCTCTGTCCTGCGTGTGTCTACGACCTCCTGGTTGAACTTGGACTGTTTCTTCTGTGCTTTGATGTCTATTCCTGCAATGCTGCCGCGTCCATAGAGTTGGATCTGATGGTTATCTCTGTACCTA
The DNA here is from genome assembly GCA_035222895.1 of Strongylocentrotus droebachiensis. Taxonomy (NCBI): domain Eukaryota; kingdom Metazoa; phylum Echinodermata; class Echinoidea; order Camarodonta; family Strongylocentrotidae; genus Strongylocentrotus; species Strongylocentrotus droebachiensis. The sequence goes on from JAVYIG010003726.1 coordinate 16,222, forward strand.
TTTATCAAGTAAACCAAAAATAAAATATTGAGGGGTCAGTGACACAAAGACGTAACTCGATTTTGAGAAAAAGTGATTTATTTGTCACTGAGCACTTGGGCCTTAAGGAGTTAATTCTATGTTTCACTAGCCATTGACTTCAATGGGGTGTTGGGTGGAGTTAAGTCTTTGTGTTTCCTGGAAAGCCCACATTTTTCTGAACATTTTGATATCAAATACTCCTCTTGGCAAAATATGGAGTTACGTTTTTGTGTCACTGAACCCTCGATATGATGCCCTAAATAAAATTTATGAATTACAAAGCCAAGATTTGTGATCAATTTTTTAAAGTCCTATTTGACAATAATATGAAAAACCAATTTAATCAATACACATGTATGACTTGTGATTAATATGATAGTCTAAATGAAAAGTGACTTGAATTGTAAACCTATTCCTAATATAAACTTTGTTATTAATAGTGATATTCACTCGTATTCTACTCGTCAGAAAAATGATTTACATTTATTTAAAGTTCGTACGAAAAATGCACAAAATTCTTTCTATTTAAATGGCATTAAGGAATGGAATAAGTTGAGTAATGATATTAAGGAAAGTACAACTCTATCTCGATTTAAAGTACGATGTACACAGTTATTATTTAATGATTTATGTAAACAAGTTTGAGCAGAGGAAGATATTTTGAATGTATGTGTGTATGTATATGTGTGAGCGTGCATGTGTGTTTGTATCATGTTATTTTAAAGTTTTTAAACTGTATAATTTATGTGTAGTTTGTTTTTTCTTTTTAAGGCCCCACCACAAGCAATTTGCTTCTAAGGGTGTCCTTTACCGTATTATGTTTACTATGTTACTCATTTGTTTGTACATGTTTCATTTTATGGTTAAATAAACTTTACTTTACTTACTATTAATGTACCTTGTTTGTATATGATTTGTGATCAATTCAATAGTCATATTTGACGTCGCTTGCTTGAAAATCAGCTTTTCAGTATCTACAAGTGAGTTTCAATGGTGACGATACAAAACACTTAAATAAACGGCATCATATTTCTGTTTTAGACGTTAAAAGTTCTGCACCTCTAAAGTAGTCGGTATTTAACAGGCACAAGCCAGGGCGAAAACAAGATTTTTTGAGCGAGTGATCAGCACTTTCAACACCTTACATAACTACAGGAAAATTCATTTTTTCATCAAAATGATCAAACTACAAATAGACTGCTTAAATGCCTGAACATGAAGTAACAGAATCTGGGTCCTGTTTCATGAAACCTGTAATCGATAACAAATGCTTAATTTACATGACAAATTTGCTCTCAGCCAATTAAATGCCACGATTTGAGTAGCTTGAGTGGTGAAGGGTGACGTTATCAAAAATCTATTTTTAGAATTTCTCAATTTTTTTTCTTCATTTTCCAAAAGAAAATAATGTCATAATGTCGAAAATCAATTGAATATATATGTTAAGTATTGGCTGAGATATGACCATCTGAATAAATATATTTCCTATAGGAATAAACCTATGAAACAGGGCCCTGAGGTAGTAGGAGCCGGAATGTAACATGGAATTCTTTATGACAATCAAACAATCAAAGCTGCTTACAGAGGGTTGAAATCTGCCGAGGTGTCCTCGCCCGCGTCCCAATCAAAGACAAATTTCCGATCGTTGAGACGCCGCACTCTCCTCTTCTTCTTGACGCCTCCCAAGTAACGGTCCTAAAACATAAAACAGGAAGGAAGTAATGTCACAGCATACATGCAGCTCTAGTGGTTTGCGGTGACAACAAAACCAAAGTCTAAGATCGACTTTAAGTTGGACTTAGCTATAGCAGGCCGTTCATGCAACAGTTCTCTCTCAGCATTTACTGGCATTGGTCTTTCAAGGGATGTACAAATCATGGTCACAAATCTACAGAATGTACATTTTCTTATAGTTCGTTATCGAAGGAAAAGGAATCATATAAAGATCATAATGGTGAGAGCAACCAGTGGCATGAATGGCTTACCATAGTTAAGTCCAACTTAAAATCAATCTTAGTCTTTGTGAAAGACTCAGGGCAGCATCCTATATAAAATTGCAATTACCCTTTGGGATCGACCCAAAAATCTAGAAATCTATGGTTGGCTTTAAACAAAAAATATTGAAGCGTTCAAACCTGAGAAATATCAGCACAGAGAGGGAGAAAAAAAGAAAAAAAAAAAGGTTTTGAAAAAAGAAAGATTTCCAACTGATCAACCCATGTTTTGGCACCTAAAGGGCAATACAACATCTTTTTTTTCCAAAGGCCTAATATAGTGTACAAGGTAAGCAGCTGGAACATTGCTTGAACACAATGACAAACCTTTATTGCTTGCTTCTCTTTGAGTTCATCTCTTGAGAGTTTCTCCTCATCCCCTTTATCTTCTCTCATCCTCCTCTCCCTCCGTTCTCTCCTCTCCTTCTCCCTAGGGTCCTCTGGAAGATAACACAAGAACGGAAGATAGCAAAAAGGTCAAAATCCGCATTCCTGATTTTTATCCACAACTTCCTCCGACTGGAAGATGTTGCAATATTGCTCTCATTTTTACTTTGTTGAGAACAATATGAAACATGTGCTATTTTCTATGCAGAATCCTACTGTCAACATCGTAAGGATTACGCACTTAAACATTATCACGTTAAACCCCATAGAAGGATACTAGAGCACGTTGAAAATGGACGAAAACGGCCAGGCGGTTTCGGGCGGTTCAGTGAGTAAAAGGAGGGGCAGTTTCGGGGCGGTTTAGTTGCTAAAGGGTTAAGGATTAACTACGTGGTTGCGCCACAAATCTACTCTCTAAGCCAAAAATGTTTTAAAACACATGCTTCAGATCAGCGACAGTAGCTATGGTATGTGGATCTACATCTAACTCTAAACCTAACCGTTACCCTGTACTGCTGACTCTGTACTAAACACAAATCATTAATTTTTCTATTTTCTCTATTAGCACCACTCCCAGTTCTTTCCCTCCTCTCTCTTCTAACAATTTCTGCAGACTGTCCATCCAAAGTATCCTCCTTCTTCCCCTACTCCTCCTTCCCACAATTTTCCCGGTCAAAGCAAGATTCTCTAGGCCTTCTCTACGTGTAATGTGACCCATGAACTGCTCTCATCATTATTAAAATGACTCAGTAACATTGCCTCAGATTCTGAAACAAAATCCTGGATTTAGCTCATGCTGCAATCATAATTATAAACCTTAAGGTCAGTCAGGAATCCCATATCTTTAACAAGCCAATTGCCTGTTGGATTATCAAGATATTTATGATTGGAAATCAAAATTTCATAATACTACAGTCTATTGGGGAAAATGTATGGTAAAACTGGTCATTCAAAGATTTTTTACTTTTTTGAGGCACTTCATGATCATTTTGAAGTGCAATTTTTGTTGGGTGCTTCAATATTACACCATATCATAGACACTGATAGCACGTGGGGGCTGTGAATCTCAAATTTAACATTGTTAAACGATGCCTTTAAAACCAACAAACTAACAGAGTGGACTCCCCTACATGCACATACCTGAAGCCTGTTGGGCCATCTTCTCAAAATCCACCTGTTTCTGCCGGTTCTCTTCCAAGGCCTTCCTCTGAGCTTCCACCTGGGCCTGTCTCTTCTCAAGGGCTAGCTTGGCCCTCTGCTCCTTGGTCAGAAATTTAGGCTAGACACATGAAAAATGACAGGAAATCATAATATATATATATATATATATTTATATCATATAGATTAATACAGATAATAGACATGAAAAGATATGAAAATAAACATTTATTTAATAAAACGCACATAACATATTTTATTTTTACATTATTATTATTTTTTTTTTTTACATAATACATTTCTTTTCACTTTTGGCTCTGTGGTTCAATAGTTTTAAAAAGGAATAGGCAAATTAAAGCAGTGTTTATTATTTAAGTTAAAATATCTGTCGATAAGGCCTACATGAATAATTGTTCGGTCTCTTTCTATTCTCATGTTCTCAAGTCAGGTGTCATCTGCACTTCACAAACATCCAATTGCTATGTTGGACTCACCTTAGACAAGGCCTCCTGCTCTGCATTCTTCTTGGCAATCATCTCCTCCAGAGAAATGGGCTGTTTCTTCTCCAGCTTCATCTCCTCTTCTTCCTCCTCTTCTTTCTTCACGCTAAAATTTACAAGTGAAAAATAATGTTAATACTACTAATGGGAAGTTTATATTATCAATTTAAAGGCACACTGACAGGTGGCTATCTCATTAACTCAGCTCTCAACTAACATAAGAAAAAGAGGATCATGGGGGACCAACAGGCACCGATTGGGGAAGTTTTCTATATAGAGGGAGCAAGTAGCTACAAGTAGAACAGTGGGGCATTAATGTTCGAATATTTACTTGAAATGGTAACATAGATGCAGTTTATGTTTATGTTTATAAGCAATCAATGTATATATTGTTACGTTTCCAATCACTTTCAGAATGTTATTATGTTTGTGACGATATACATTTACATTTGCTATTATTGTATTTCTTGTATGATGTACAGTATATGTACAATGACTGTAAAACCAGTGAAAAAAGAATTTCCTGAAAGGGACAATAAATTTCAATTCAATTTCAATTTAATCTAAGATGTGATCAATGATGTATAAGACAAAGTAGTTGCCTTCGACTTTGTCCCGAAAGACTTTCGACCCTCAAGCAATCATACCTAGCACCTTATTCGATTCAATTCAATTCAATTCAATTCAAGGTTTATTAAGAAATATCTTCGCAGCCGTAAAAGGCTGAATTGCGATACAATTCACAGATAAAAACATGCAAAATTACATAAATATACATATCAATTACAATGAACATAGTTTGACATAAATTAAAAATCAAATATAAAATATATAAACAGAAAACCAAAGAGTTCAAAAGTGAGTTTTAGAAAAATGGGTTGTTCAAAATCAGTAGATGACTGCAAAAATTGACAAATCTGTAGAGCTGTAAAACAGTGCTGGCGGCCAGTCAGGCACTCAATCTATTACTTACCTTTTTGACTTTCGACTTGGTGACTTGGATGATCGTCTCGACCGATCTCTATCCTTCTTCCTCTCTCGTTCTCTGTCTCTCTCCCTGTCTCTATCCCGATCTCGATGTCGATCTTTGTTTTGATCGCGGTCCCTCTCAGACCTCTCCCGCTCCTTGTCCATGCCTCCATCTCTTTCCCGGTCTTTTCCTCCTCGATCTCTGTGACGATCTGAGTGCAAGTCGCGACTTCTCTCGCGGTCACGGACTTGGCCAAAGTCCCCACGTCTATCTCGGTCCTTACTGGACATCTATGAAAACAAATTATTGAAATGACTTTTGTGCAAGAGAAAACAGAAATACACTCCAGCCCTAAAGTAGGGTGTCTGAACGATTTTTAAATTTGCCCTTTTGGTTTGTTTTTCATCATTATGGTTGGGTAATATACAAAAAAATCAACTATCAGTACTGAGAAGAACACATTTTAAATTTCAAGACTCACCAATGTTTCTATCAAAAGATACAGCCCCCCCCCCCCCCGAAAATCTAGGCAATATTCATCCAATTTTTGTCCAGGATGGATGAAAAAGTGGTAGATGAAGTTATATCCTAACATAAATTGCAATATCTGGGACAGTACTTAACTAAGTGAAGGCCACGGTGAGAATTATCTCTATCGGAACTCATTTTTCCCATGGACAGTGACTGCATGCAATGCACTTTCGAAGATCACCCTTGACGCTACTTCACTGGAGGGATTCAAGGGAGCGCTTCCACCCAGCATCTAGACCAAGAACTAGATGACTTATGCTGAGTATCGTCGTAGATCTAGAAATTCTGGTGATAGATCTATAATTTTTACGTTAATTGTCGACATAGAGTCTAGTTACTCAATAAATGTAATTTCAATTTGCGTTTAAAACTTTAAAACCAAAGACACTGACAGATCTAGATCTAGTTACATTGATACTAGGAAGTGAGTTCCAAAACTTGGGACCAGTACAAGCCAATATTTTTTAAAACATTAAAATCTAACTGTGTTAGACTCTGCTGCCGTAAATACCATCATCACCCGAAACGTGCACATTTTTTCTTTTCGCTTGTCGATTCGACGTTTTATCGACGTTTTATCGACGTTTTTCGACGTTTTATCGGGGTCGCTGGCTTATTGGTCGCTAGTTTCGAGCTTCTGTCGGGTTAGATTGGATTAGATGGTAAAAAGCCTACATTGTAGATCTATTGGACTACTTCTGGCGACCATAACTCAGCGACCACTCGTGTGCACCGAACCGTGACCGCATGATAACAATAGAATTGTTCGCTATGGTGTCCTCAAACCGGTATACAGTAAAGGAAGTTTTAAGAGGTACTCATCAGATGGAAAAGGACACTGGTACACGCATATCCTGTAGACGGTGGGGTGTACCGGGGCGTGAAGTTAGCGACCGTAATGATGATTTTAATGAGGATATGGCTGATATTACGGTCGCTAACTTCACACACGTGCACATTACACCGTCGGTATTGTGTAGTGGGTTATCGTGAAACCTATGAGAAAGTTTTTATTATACTGATGTCTTCCGTTTAAGTACAGGGTCAGATCCAGGGGGCACAGGGGGCACGTGCCCCCCTGGCCGCCCAAAATTATGTTAAAATCAGCCCTAAATTCGCCGAAATGTACTGAAAAATAGAGACGTGGCCCATTTTTTTAATTAAAATAAAAGATAAAAAGGTATAGGTCTATATATATATATATCACTGGCGTACTGGTGGGGGGGCTAGGGGGGGCGCCAGCCCCCCCAAATAAAATTGAACCATGACTTATTTTCACAATTCAATGTATAAATGTTCGTGATATCACATGATTTTCAACAAAATGCTTTAGTTTCTCCATTATTTCTTGCAAACTGACCCATTCCCAAATAGCCAGGAAGAGCATATGTTTTTTATAGTCACTAAGGGCCTTATAGTGGCCACTAACAGTAACACTAATTCCTTTCCAGAAGCTACTGTGCAAAGCACTGTCGGGAGATAACATGCTACCCACCACTCGGGCTGAGCATGCACAAATTTGCGAACGAGCGTTCCATACTTACATCATGTAACACTGCACATATACCGTTAAGGGGCCCAGTGGGGGGAATTGAATTCAGACAAGATTAAGAGTAGAGAACGGTACAACGAATCGTCTTCTTTCTCTAATAATTTAATGAAACGGCAAAGCTTCCGCGCTTCGCGCGGGAGGGGGGGGGGGGAAAACTAATTTCAGACTAGGATTAAGAGTCGAGAACGGTACAACGAATCGTCTTAATCTTTCTCCAATAATTAATGAAACGTGAAAATGATTTCAGACAAGGATTAAGAGTAATAATTAAATGAAACGACAAAGCTTTCGCGTGGGAGGGGGGAACTGAATTTAGACAAAGACACAATAAAACGATTCGTCTTCTTTCTCTAATAATTTAATGAAACTTGAAAGCTTCCGCGTTTCGCGCGGGATGAGCGAAAATGAATTCAGACAAGGATTAAGAGTAATAATGTATTGAAACGTCAAAGCTTCCGCGCTTAGCGCGGGAGGGGGGGGGGACTGAATTCAGACAAGGATTAAGAGTCGGGACCGGTACAATTAATCGTCTTCTTTCTCTGATAATTAAATGAAACGTCATAGCTTCCGCGCTTCGCGCGGGAGGGGCAAAACAAGAATTAAGAATCGAGAACATTATACGGATCGTCTTCTTTCTCTAATAGTTTAATGAAGTGTCAAGGCTTCCGCGCTTTGCGCGGGAGGGGGGAAACTGAATTCAGACAAGAACACGATACAACGAACCGTCTTCTTTCTCTAATAATTTAATAAAACGTGAAAGCTTCAGCGCTTCGCGCGGGACGAGCGAAAGTGAATTCAGACAAGGATTAAGAGTAATAATGAATTGAAACGTCAAAGCTTCCGCGCTTAGCGCGGGAGGGGGGGGGGGGGGGAACTGAATTCAGACAAGGATGAAGACTCGGGACCGGTACAATGAATCGTCTTCTTTCTCTAATAATTAAATTAAACGTCATGCATAGCTTCCGCGCTTTGCGCGGGAGGGGCGAAACAAGCTTTAAGAGTCGAGAACAGTACAACGGATCGTCTTCTTTCTCTAATAATTTAATGAAGTGTCAAAGCTTCCGCGCTTCGCGCGGGAGGGGAAAACTGAAAAATAACTTAGTTCCTGGCCCCGGGTTTAAAGGCTTAAATTTGTAGACGTTTAGACATTGGCATTTTTATATTTGTCGGTAATAATATTGGTGGCTCGTTTTGTCGTTAATCGGCGGCCTCTACACCCCCCCCCCCCCTCCCCCACTGAAAAAGATCTAGCGACTCCCCTGATAACGACACAGTTTATACACTCGAGATAATTTTTGCAAGTACTACTGGTGAGGTACCGGACCACCGTCTTTGTGCATTGTGCGGCATCAAAGCATAATTTATACAACGTCTCACGACGTGACAGATCACTTTTCTCTAACTTCTAACTAATCAGAGGGCCTCTTTTTTTTCCATGAAGTGTCGGTGGACATTATTGCGCCAAATGTGGTTCTCAAATTGCAAAAGATTCCTACTCTTGGAAGGGGTAGGAGAAAGCAATTTTACGACATATATGCCTGAAAAATGCGTCTAATTTGGTTCTAAAATTGCAAATGCTTCTTACACTGGGAGGGGGCCAGAACCCCCTCCCAGACCCACCCCCTGCTTGGTCGCTCCGCTCCCTCGCCGTTAAAGCCTCGTTCTGTTGCTTCATCATTTTACATATATTTCACCCCATGCCATTTTGTGCCCCCCCCCGGTAAGAAATTCCTGGATCCGCCACTGATGCCCATACCCCTTGAGCTCCATACCCCTTGAGCTTCGGGGGGATTCGCCCCTTGAACCCCACTGGGGCTTTGCCCCTAGACCCCACTTTGAGAAACGTAATTCAGCGGGGCCTGCATGTTAGAGTGGGGTGATTCGGATTTTTTTTTTGTCAGCCCCCCCAAACGTTTTTGCTCATTACGCCACTGATATATATATATATATATATACATATATACAAATGGCTGACCTAAAAAGGTGACCTTCCCCCCCCCCCCCCAGTTTATTCAGCGGCTGGCTGGGTCGTTGCGATTTTTTGGGACCTAAACAAAAAAAGTGTAAGTATTTCTTAGTTTGTAATGCTTTAATACATGTCTTTCCGCGTCATCATATTCCATTCATATCTTTTTCACCTCATAATAATTCATGGTTTGCAATGTTGTGTTGATCGAGATGTTTACGCTAGTAGGATTTTGAAACTAGGGCAGAAGACGAATGAGAATTTGGGAATGATTTGATTTTATGCATTTATATCACATTTATCCCAACAAACAAAATACATATTTTTTTATTCATTAATAATAATACAAATCTAAAAAACGGATATTTTTTTTTTTAAATGCCGACCGTAGATTTTCAGATATTTGGGTCGGTCGCAAAGGGCAATACAACAAGTTTGTCCCATCCCCGTCTCTCGCTCTCTCTCTCTCTCTCTCTCTCTGTGTCTATCTCTCTCTCTCTCTCTACTTCATCTATCCATAATATATATATTTTTCTTTCTATCTATAATAATACTCCTTTCCTACTATCTCGCGTTCTCATTTATATTACCTTTACCCCCCCCCCCCTTTTTCCCCTCACTCTTTGTTCCCTCTCCCTTTCTCCAATTCCCTTTAATATCATAGAGAAAGAGAGATAAATAGAGAGAGAGAGAGATAGAGAGAGAGAGAGATAGAGAGGGGGTGTGGTCATTTACATTCTATATCCTTCTCCTTTATCATTTTTTAAATATCTCTCTATCTCTCTCCTTCCCCCACTCCCCACTACCATCTCCCCTCACATCCGAATGTATATCCCATACTCTCTCTATGTTTTATGAGCTTAAATTTGATTTAATATTGATAATTATGATTTAAAGATGAAGTCCAGACGATTTCTATCTTTGTCTATACATCAATATTATCAAATATATCACCCGTGTTGCATAAGTATTGTAATGGAATTGTGATGCCTCACTTTTTATGATGAGGAAGTGATGTCTTCAATTTTGTTGAAAAAGTTCAATTAATTTAAGATAAATCGGGTGGATGAATTTATTTCAATACTAGCACATGACTTGAAAGGAATTGAGCGGAGTTATGTCGATCATTCTACTAGGATTACTGGTAGGAAGCGACAGGGTAAGGATAGGGTAAGCTCTGCTAGAGCAAATTATAAAGATAAATTTCCTTCGCCTAATGTACAAGAATTCGATCATACATCGGTCCCCGAATCGGCGTCTACCCTTGGTTCTATGCCAAAACATAACCCGGAAAAGTCTGTTAGGAAACGTTCTTCAGTTACTATAAAGGAAGAATGGAATAAAAAATCAAGAAGACAAATGGCTGGTGTTTTCCAGAGAGCGCCAAAAAGGAATCCACTACAGTACGTAAACAAATCCAAGGGGTTGTTTGAGAATGTAAGTGGGATGGGAAATATACATAACAGGTGTTGGTTCAATGCTGTAGTTCAGTCCATTATCAGAATACCGAACTTACAATCGTTCATAGAAAACTTTGATAATATACCTATTAATACTAATGAATATCATAGGGATTTAGCTTATAAAGAGATGTTCAAATTATTGAAACGAATGTCAAGAAGTGATGGGTCGACAATTCCGAACTCTGTCATCAATAATGCATTTAGAGCAGCAACCAATGCTTGTAAATTTCAGGAAGGGAGGCAACAAGACGCACACGAATTCATGGTTAGCTTTATCATTCCATTTTTTCACGCCTGTAATCTAAAAGAATTATGCAATGCTGGTATGCAGGTGCAGAGGACGTGCAAAACATGTAAGAATATCAGTTTTTCAATAGAAAATCAAACCTTTGTCTCCGTCACTATTCCAGATATTACAGATCATAATGAAGTGGTAAACATTCAGGACCTTGCTAATGAGCAGATCAAACATACTGAGGATATACTTTCAAAATGTAATAAATGCTCTCACGAAACGGCTCATCTTACTCGTGAGCTAATTAACTCACCAGAGTTGTTAATCATACACATTCAGAGAACCAATGGCAATATAACTGAGGGTGGGCTCGTGATCAAAGTTAATACTAGAGTTCGTGTTGACGAAAACATATCACTTAGCGTAGGGAAAAGCGTATCCAGCTACAATCTTACTGCAGTTATAAGACACCACGGGTATTTCGCAAACTTGGGGCATTACACAGCAAAAGTCAATTGTCAAAATCGTTATTTCGTTATTGATGACGAGGACATCGGTTTGAATGACCGAAATAGAAATAGTGAAGAAGTTTCGGATAGAGCTGCTTATATAGCTATCTATCATAAAACGTTTGAAATGACTGCAAATTCGTGCACCAATCGGCGTGGGAACATCGATGAATTAATTTCATCTGTCAAGAGAGGTAAAGGAAACCAAAATAATAAAACAGACCAATTCACGTCCTTGAAATCCCAATTCAAAACTGATTTCTTAAATGCACAGGAAATAGGTAATGCAAACAAACTAATGAAGGTTCTGTGTTCTGAAAGATGCATGGACTGCAGTCATGTGGTGTCTAAATATGTAGAGGTTATCCCAATGTTAGATCTTCCAAATACTTTAGAAAAATATGTAGAGGAGCAACTCCAAGCACATACTTTTGATAAATTGCAATGCACTTGTTCAACTAATAATAAGGTTAGAAAGTGTAGGCTTGTATCTCCTGCTAAGCTTTTAATAGGGATTGTAGAGAAAAATGTTTCTTTAACAATGGAAAAATCAATGCTTATATACTCAAAGGATGTTAAGGGCAGGGGCGTCGCCAAAGGGGGGGTGTGGGGGGTGCGACACCCCCCCACCTGTCACGATATTGTCGGTAAAATTGCGCTGCCGTCGGGAAAAAGAGAAAAGGAGGAGGGAAAAAAAGAGAGGGAAAGGGAAAGAAAAGAAAAAAAGAAAAGGAAAAGAAAAGAAAGAAAGGAAAGAAAGGAAAGAAAGGAAAGAAAGGAAAAGAAAGGAAAGAAAAGAGAAGAAAGAAAGAGAAAAAAGAAAAAGAGGGAGGAGAGGAAGAAAGGAAAAGAAAGAAAACAAAGAAAACAAAAAGAGTGAAAGGGAAACAAAAGAAACGGGGATGAAAGAGAGGAGAGAGAGGGGAGGTAAGAGTCTGAGAGAGGAGAAGTGGGAGTAAAAGAGAGAAGGGGGTTGTTGGGTGGAGTCGTCTCGTCGAGGGAGCAAGAAAGATGTTGCTGTGTCGGGTCAGCTGTGTCGGTACTCTTGCTCGATCCGCGTGTACTATATCAATGCAGAAGTTTAAAGTCGGTGGGATGTAGATTGTCAGTCGGCCGACAAGTTTTTTTTCCCTACGAACAGTGACTTCTTATCCGCTGTGACGACTTCGAGAGTGACTACAACTACAATACTTGTATTTTCTCGAAGTTTCACTTTCCTATAATATCAGCTAAAGAAATCAGAGGTTTAACATTTTCGGGGAAACTAAATTCAAACAAGGTTAAGAGTTAACAACGGTACGACGAATCGTCTTTCCTTCTTTATATTGTGATGAAACGCCAAAAATTCCGCGCTTCGCGCGGAAGGGGAAACTTCATTTAGACGAGTCGAGAACGGTACAACGAATCGTCTTCCTTCTCTGATAATTTAAGGAAACGTCAAAGCTTCCGCGCTTCGCGCGAGAATAGGAAACTGAATTCAGACAAATAAGGCTTATTAAAAGTCAAAAACGGTACAACGAATCGTGTTCTTTCTCTAATAATATGAGGAAACCTCAAAGTTTTCGCGCTCCGCGCGAGAGGGGGAAACTGAATACAGATGAATAGGGCTTATTAAGAGTCGAAAACGATGCGACGAATGGTCTTCTTTCTCTAATAATTTGAAGGAACGTCAAAGCTTTCGCGCTTCGCGCGGAAGGGGAAAACTTCATTTAGACGAGTCGAGAATGGTACAACGAATCGTCTTCTTTCTCTATTAATTTAAGGGAACGTCAAAGCTTTCGCGCTTCGCGCGAGAGGGGGGAAACTGAATTCAGATGAATAGGGCTTAATAAGATTCGAAAACGGTACGATGAATCGTCTTCCTTCCTCTATATTGTGATGAAACGCCAAAAAATGCCGCGCTTCGCGTGGAAGGGGAAAACTTCATTTAGACGAGTCGAGAATGATACAAGGAATCGTCTTCTTTCTCTACTAATTTAAGGAAACGTCGAAGCTTCCGCGCTTCGCGCGAAAAGGGAAAACTGTATTCAGACAAAATTAATAGGGCTTATTTAGAGTAAAAAACGGTACGATGAATCGTCTTCCTTTCTCTATATTGTGATGAAACGCCAAAAAATTCCGCGCTTCGCGTGGAAGGGGAAAACTTCATTTAGACGAGTCGAGAATGGTACAACGAATCGTCTTCTTTCTCTAATAATTCAAGGAAACGTCAAAGATTTCGCGCTTCGCGCGAGAGGAGAAAACTGAATTCAGACAAATTTAATAGGGCTTATTTAGAGTCGAAAACGGTACAACGAATTGTGTTCTTTCTCTAATAATATGAGGAAACGTCGAAGCTTTTGCGCTTCTTTCTCTAATAATTTAATGAAACGTCAAAACTTCCGCGCATCGCGCGGGAGGGGGAAGCTTCATTCAAATAAAGATTAAGAGCCGAGAACGATACACCGAATCGACTGCTTTTTCTCATAATTTAATGAAACGTCAAAGCTTCCGCGCTTCGCGCGGGAGGGAGAGAAACTGGATTTAGACAAGGATTAAGAGTCGAGAACAGTACACCGAATCGTCTGCTTTTTCTCATAATTTAATGAAACGCCAAAGCTTTCGCGCTTCGCGCGGGAAGGGGGAGGGGGAACTTCATTCAGCCAATGATTAACAGTCGAAAACGGTACAATTAATCGTCTTTTTTTCCTAATAATTTAAGGAAACGTCTAAGCTTCCACGCTCCGCGCGGGAGGCCCATCACCCACACCCCCCTGATGAGCGCGCTTTTAAGTGATTCTCTTGCTCACTACCGCCCCTCCCTAAAATAAGATCCTAGCTCCGCGCCTGCATTAAAATATATAGCTATGATGCTGACTAAATTGAAGAAATAATTCGTATATTTATGTCGTCGAGGAAAATGACAATTTTGCGCATATGCAAGTACAATAGATAGTCCATAGGCAAAACAATTTAGCCTTCGGCCCCAGGTTTATAGGGTTGAATTTGTAGATATTGGACATTTAATTTTGTCGGTAATTGGTGGCTAGTTTTGTCGGTAATCGTTGGCCTCTACACCCCCCCACTGAAAAAGGTCTAGCGACGCCCCTGGTTAAGGGTGGTAAAAAAACAAGTCACGAGTTTAACTCAACGCAAATCCAGAGCAAAACTAGTGACCAAGATTATTTCCTCATATACATAATTAAATACGCCATGGATTACACTGGAAAACTATCGGTTAAGTCAGGGTTGATAGGAGCACTAGCGGGTCTTGACATTTGGGCATCTTATTTTGGAATGCTATTTTAACGGGATATGACACTATTGTTCGAAAAAACCGAACATTTTCAGAATACAGAGCCGATATTAAAGTTAAACAGTAAGGTCCAGACATCTTCCTCCGGCAAGTGACCTATACCACCAGAAAGGTGAAAATCCACTCTTTTAGAATATGTAATCAGCTAAGAATAAAAAATGTCGGCCAAAGATTTAGGCGACCTGACATTTGGGCATCTTATTTTGGAATGCTATTTGAACGGGATAAGACGCTATTGTTCGGAAAACTGAACATTTTCAGAATACAGAGCCGATATTAAAGTTAAACAGTAAGGTCCAGACATCTTCCTCCGGCAATTGACCTATACCACCAGAAAGGTGAAAATCCACTCTTTTAGAATATGTAATCAGCTAAGAATAAAAAATGTCGGCCAAAGATTTAGGCATCCTGACATTTGGGCATCTTATTTTGGAATGCTATTTGAACGGGATAAGACGCTATTGTTCGGAAAAACCGAACATTTTCAGAATACAGAGCCGATATTAATGTTAAACAGTAAGGTCCAGACATCTTCCTCCGGCAAGTGACCTATACCACCAGAAAGGTGGAAATCCCCTCTTTTAGAATATGACATCAGCTAAGAATAAAAAATGTCGGCCAAAGATTTAGGCATCCTGACATTTGGGCATCTTATTTTGGAATGCTATTTGAACGGGATAAGACGCTATTGTTCGGAAAAACTGAACATTTTCAGAATACAGAGCCGATATTAAAGTTAAACAGTAAGGTCCAGACATCTTCCTCCGGCAAGTGACCTATACCACCAGAAAGGTGCAAATCCACTCTTTTAGAATATATAATCAGCTAAGAAAAAAAAATGTCGGCCAAAGATTTAGGCATCCTGACATTTGGGCATCTTATTTTGGAATGCTATTTGAACGGGATAAGACGCTATTGTTCGGAAAAAATGAACATTTTCAGAATACAGAGCCGATATTAAAGTTAAACAGTAAGGTCCAGACATCTTCCTCCGGCAAGTGACCTATACCACCAGAATGGTGGAAATCCCCTCTTTTAGAATATGAAATCAGCTAAGAATAAAAAATGTCGGCCAAAGATTTAGGCATCCTGACATTTGGGCATCTTATTTTGGAATGCTATTTGAACGGGATATGACGCTATTATTCGGAAAACCGAACATTTTCAGAATACAGAGCCGATATTAAAGTTAAACAGTAAGGTCCAGACATCTTCCTCCGGCAAGTGACCTATACCACCAGAAAGGTGCAAATCCACTCTTTTAGAATATATAATCAGCTAAGAAAAAAAAATGTCGGCCAAAGATTTAGGCATCCTGACATTTGGGCATCTTATTTTGGAATGCTATTTGAACGGGATAAGACGCTATTGTTCGGAAAAACTGAACATTTTCAGAATACAGAGCCGATATTAAAGTTAAACAGTAAGGTCCAGACATCTTCCTCCGGCAGGTGACCTATACCACCAGAAAGGTAGAAATCCACTCTTTTTGAATATGTAATCAGCTAAGAATAAAAAATGTCGGCCAAAGATTTAGGCATCCTGACATTTGGGCATCTTATTTTGGAAAGCTATTTGAACGGGATAAGACGCTATTGTTCGGAAAAACTGAACATTTTCAGAATACAGAGCCGATATTAAAGTTAAACAGTAAGGTCCAGACATCTTCCTCCGGCAAGTGACCTATACCACCAGAAAGGTGCAAATCCCCTCTCTTAGAATATGAAATCAGCTAAGAATAAAAAATGTCGGCCAAAGATTTAGGCATCCTGACATTTGGGCATCTTATTTTGGAATGCTATATGAACGGGATAAGACGCTATTGTTCGGAAAAAATGAACATTTTCAGAATACAGAGCCGATATTAAAGTTAAACAGTAAGGTCCAGACATCTTCCTCCGGCAAGTGACCTATACCACCAGAAAGGTGCAAATCCACTCTTTTAGAATATATAATCAGCTAAGAACAAAAAATGTCGGCCAAAGATTTAGGCATCCTGACATTTGGGCATCTTATTTTGGAATGCTATTTGAACGGGATAAGACGCTATTGTTCGGAAAAAATGAACATTTTCAGAATACAGAGCCGATATTAAAGTTAAACAGTAAGGTCCAGACATCTTCCTCCGGCAAGTGACCTATACCACCAGAATGGTGGAAATCCCCTCTTTTAGAATATGAAATCAGCTAAGAATAAAAAATGTCGGCCAAAGATTTAGGCATCCTGACATTTGGGCATCTTATTTTGGAATGCTATTTGAACGGGATATGACGCTATTATTCGGAAAACCGAACATTTTCAGAATACAGAGCCGATATTAAAGTTAAACAGTAAGGTCCAGACATCTTCCTCCGGCAAGTGACCTATACCACCAGAAAGGTGCAAATCCACTCTTTTAGAATATATAATCAGCTAAGAAAAAAAAATGTCGGCCAAAGATTTAGGCATCCTGACATTTGGGCATCTTATTTTGGAATGCTATTTGAACGGGATAAGACGCTATTGTTCGGAAAAACTGAACATTTTCAGAATACAGAGCCGATATTAAAGTTAAACAGTAAGGTCCAGGCATCTTCCTCCGGCAGGTGACCTATACCACCAGAAAGGTAGAAATCCACTCTTTTTGAATATGTAATCAGCTAAGAATAAAAAATGTCGGCCAAAGATTTAGGCATCCTGACATTTGGGCATCTTATTTTGGAAAGCTATTTGAACGGGATAAGACGCTATTGTTCGGAAAAACTGAACATTTTCAGAATACAGAGCCGATATTAAAGTTAAACAGTAAGGTCCAGACATCTTCCTCCGGCAAGTGACCTATACCACCAGAAAGGTGCAAATCCCCTCTCTTAGAATATGAAATCAGCTAAGAATAAAAAATGTCGGCCAAAGATTTAGGCATCCTGACATTTGGGCATCTTATTTTGGAATGCTATATGAACGGGATAAGACGCTATTGTTCGGAAAAAATGAACATTTTCAGAATACAGAGCCGATATTAAAGTTAAACAGTAAGGTCCAGACATCTTCCTCCGGCAAGTGACCTATACCACCAGAAAGGTGCAAATCCACTCTTTTAGAATATATAATCAGCTAAGAAAAAAAATGTCGGCCAAAGATTTAGGCATCCTGACATTTGGGCATCTTATTTTGGAATGCTATTTGAACGGGATAAGACGCTATTGTTCGGAAAAACTGAACATTTTCAGAATACAGAGCCGATATTAAAGTTAAACAGTAAGGTCCAGACATCTTCCTCCGGCAGGTGACCTATACCACCAGAAAGGTAGAAATCCACTCTTTTTGAATATGTAATCAGCTAAGAATAAAAAATGTCGGCCAAAGATTTAGGCATCCTGACATTTGGGCATCTTATTTTGGAAAGCTATTTGAACGGGATAAGACGCTATTGTTCGGAAAAACTGAACATTTTCAGAATACAGAGCCGATATTAAAGTTAAACAGTAAGGTCCAGACATCTTCCTCCGGCAAGTGACCTATACCACCAGAAAGGTGCAAATCCCCTCTTTTAGAATATGAAATCAGCTAAGAATAAAAAATGTCGGCCAAAGATTTAGGCATCCTGACATTTGGGCATCTTATTTTGGAATGCTATATGAACGGGATAAGACGCTATTGTTCGGAAAAACTGAACATTTTCAGAATACAGAGCCGATATTAAAGTTAAACAGTAAGGTCCAGACATCTTCCTCCGGCAAGTGACCTATACCACCAGAAAGGTGCAAATCCACTCTTTTAGAATATATAATCAGCTAAGAAAAAAAAATGTCGGCCAAAGATTTAGGCATCCTGACATTTGGGCATCTTATTTTGGAATGCTATTTGAACGGGATAAGACGCTATTGTTCGGAAAAACTGAACATTTTCAGAATACAGAGCCGATATTAAAGTTAAACAGTAAGGTCCAGACATCTTCCTCCGGCAAGTGACCTATACCACCAGAATGGTGGAAATCCCCTCTTTTAGAATATGAAATCAGCTAAGAATAAAAAATGTCGGCCAAAGATTTAGGCATCCTGACATTTGGGCATCTTATTTTGGAATGCTATTTGAACGGGATAAGACGCTATTGTTCGGAAAAAATGAACATTTTCAGAATACAGAGCCGATATTAAAGTTAAACAGTAAGGTCCAGACATCTTCCTCCGGCAGGTGACCTATACCACCAGAAAGGTAGAAATCCACTCTTTTAGAATATGTAATCAGCTAAGAATAAAAAATGTTGGCCAAAGATTTAGGCGACCTGACATTTGGGCATCTTATTTTGGAATGCTATTTGAACGGGATAAGACGCTATTGTTCGGAAAAACTGAACATTTTCAGAATACAGAGCCGATATTAAAGTTAAACAGTAAGGTCCAGACATCTTCCTCCGGCAAGTGACCTATACCACCAGAAAGGTGCAAATCCACTCTTTTAGAATATATAATCAGCTAAGAAAAAAAAAT
The DNA here is from genome assembly GCA_035222895.1 of Strongylocentrotus droebachiensis. Classification (NCBI taxonomy): domain Eukaryota; kingdom Metazoa; phylum Echinodermata; class Echinoidea; order Camarodonta; family Strongylocentrotidae; genus Strongylocentrotus; species Strongylocentrotus droebachiensis. The sequence goes on from JAVYIG010003726.1 coordinate 35,272, forward strand.
GTCGGCCAAAGATTTAGGCATCCTGACATTTGGGCATCTTATTTTGGAATGCTATTTGAACGGGATAAGACGCTATTGTTCGGAAAAACTGAACATTTTCAGAATACAGAGCCGATATTAAAGTTAAACAGTAAGGTCCAGACATCTTCCTCCGGCAAGTGACCTATACCACCAGAAAGGTGCAAATCCACTCTTTTAGAATATATAATCAGCTAAGAAAAAAAAATGTCGGCCAAAGATTTAGGCATCCTGACATTTGGGCATCTTATTTTGGAATGCTATTTGAACGGGATAAGACGCTATTGTTCGGAAAAAATGAACATTTTCAGAATACAGAGCCGATATTAAAGTTAAACAGTAAGGTCCAGACATCTTCCTCCGGCAAGTGACCTATACCACCAGAATGGTGGAAATCCCCTCTTTTAGAATATGAAATCAGCTAAGAATAAAAAATGTCGGCCAAAGATTTAGGCATCCTGACATTTGGGCATCTTATTTTGGAATGCTATTTGAACGGGATATGACGCTATTATTCGGAAAACCGAACATTTTCAGAATACAGAGCCGATATTAAAGTTAAACAGTAAGGTCCAGACATCTTCCTCCGGCAAGTGACCTATACCACCAGAAAGGTGCAAATCCACTCTTTTAGAATATATAATCAGCTAAGAAAAAAAAATGTCGGCCAAAGATTTAGGCATCCTGACATTTGGGCATCTTATTTTGGAATGCTATTTGAACGGGATAAGACGCTATTGTTCGGAAAAACTGAACATTTTCAGAATACAGAGCCGATATTAAAGTTAAACAGTAAGGTCCAGACATCTTCCTCCGGCAGGTGACCTATACCACCAGAAAGGTAGAAATCCACTCTTTTTGAATATGTAATCAGCTAAGAATAAAAAATATTGGCCAAAGATTTGTCGGCCATAATATTATTTTGAAATAGACGACAAATATAATAATTGTCTACCGAGTTGCATCTAAAGAGAATGAGCGGGGAAAAAATCTTTTCTTTTTTCTTTTACCCTTTTGAAGACACCGTAATTGGTCGCTGAACTTGTGGTCGCCAGATTCAAGGAGCGTGTAGATCTAGGTTGTTTTTCAACGAGCGATAAAACATCGTTGACAAATCTCTGCTTTGAAAAGTTCTTGCATCGAAATCCCACCGTAAGTATACTCGAGTCATGCGTGTTTAAACCTTGAATGTTTATATCTTGGTGTCAGCTTTATTTGTGTTAATGTGAGCAATATATCGCCTTGACTAGCTAGAGATAATTCTCACCGTGGCCTTCACTTAGTTAAGTACTGTCCCAGATATTGCAATTTGTGTAGGCTGCGCCTAGGCCTAGATTAGGTACGTGACAATTCGCGCGTCCCTACGACGGTGCATCGATTTGGCACCGCGCGCACAGTTGTAGAGTAAAGGAGGGGGTAATCGACCATCTCCAGTTTTCGGCCGATTGGTTAGATGCATGGTAAAATCCCTTTAAAATACATCGCATAATAGCATATAACACACATAGGCCTACAATACCTAGACCGAATTTTCCGTCTCTTTCGTTCGTTAGCCTCTTAGTCTTAAGTCTTATTGGGGTAGGGTCGGCCGGCTCTCTCTTTAGAGACGGAAACCGTCTATAGTCTACACATTCCCTTGATAACGCCATGGCCATTTCAGGTCGTAGCGTTTTGCCCCCAAAATCCCCCAAAATGTCATTTTACCTCATGCATTGATTATTTAAAATTAGGAGAAGGTTATAGATCTACTACATCGGTTCCACTTACCAATTTGACTGAAATAATCCGTTTAATGGTCCCTTTTAAGGAAATTATGGGTCAAAATCGACATCCATGTTGAAATCTTGCAAGCCGTGTTAAACTCTCGCTGCGCACGGAGTCATCTAAATCAATCTCATCTCTTCTAGTCTACGCCGAAGGCAAAACGATTATGAAGGAAAAACTGTGCGCCATCTACACGTTCGTAATGGCGTTATCACAGTTTTTCCTTCATAATCGTTTTGCCTTCGGCGTAGACTAGAAGAGATGAGATTGATTTAGATGACTCCGTGCGCAGCGAGAGTTTAACACGGCTTGCAAGATTTCAACATGGATGTCGATTTTGACCCATAATTTCCTTAAAAGGGACCATTAAACGGATTATTTCAGTCAAGTTGGTAAGTGGAACCGATGTAGTATAACCTTCTCCTAATTTTAAATAATCAATGCATGAGGTAAAATGACATTTTGGGGGATTTTGGGGGCAAAACGCTACGACCTGAAATGGCCGTGGCGTTATCAAGGGAATGTGTATAGACGGTTTCCGTCTCTAAAGAGAGAGCCGACCCTACCCCAATAAGAGGCTAACGCACGAAAGAGACGGAAAAAATACGACGATACTCGGCATAAGTCATCTAGTTCTTGGTCTAGATGCTGGGTGGAAGCGCTCCCTTGAAGCCCTCCAGTGAAGTAGCGTCAAGGGTGATCTTCGAAAGTGCGTTCCACGCAGTTACTGTCCATGGGAAAAATGAGTTCCGATAGAGATAATTCTCACCGTGGCCTTCACTTAGTTAAGTACTGTCCTAGATATTGCAATTTATGTTAGGATATAACTTCACCATGTACCACTTTTTCATCCATCCTGGACAAAAATTGGATGAATATTGCCTAGATTTTGGGGGGCTGAATCTTTTGATAGAAACATTGGTGAGTCTTGAAATTTAAAATGTGTTCTTCTCAGTACCGATAGTTGATTTTTTTGTATATTACCCAACCATAATGATGAAAAACAAACCAAAAGGGCAAATTTAAAAATCGTTCAGACACTCTACTTTAGGGCTGGAGTGTATTTCTGTTTTCTCTTGCACAAAAGTCATTTCAATAATTTGTTTTCATAGATGTCCAGTAAGGACCGAGATAGACGTGGGGACTTTGGCCAAGTCCGTGACCGCGAGAGAAGTCGCGACTTGCACTCAGATCGTCACAGAGATCGAGGAGGAAAAGACCGGGAAAGAGATAGAGGCAGGGACAAGGAGCGGGAGAGGTCTGAGAGGGACCGCGATCAAAACAAAGATCGACATCGAGATCGGGATAGAGACAGGGAGAGAGACAGAGAACGAGAGAGGAAGAAGGATAGAGATCGGTCGAGACGATCATCCAAGTCACCAAGTCGAAAGTCAAAAAGGTAAGTAATAGATTGAGTGCCTGACTGGCCGCCAGCACTGTTTTACAGCTCTACAGTTTTGTCAATTTTTGCAGTCATCTACTGATTTTGAACAACCCATTTTTCTAAAACTCACTTTTGAACTCTTTGGTTTTCTGTTTATATATTTTATATTTGATTTTTAATTTATGTCAAACTATGTTCATTGTAATTGATATGTATATTTATGTAATTTTGCATGTTTTTATCTGTGAATTGTATCGCAATTCAGCCTTTTACGGCTGCGAAGATATTTCTTAATAAACCTTGAATTGAATTGAATTGAATCGAATAAGGTGCTAGGTATGATTGCTTGAGGGTCGAAAGTCTTTCGGGACAAAGTCAAAGGCAACTACTTTGTCTTATACATCATTGATCACATCTTAGATTGAATTGAATTGAATTGAAATTTATTGTCCCTTTCAGGAAATTCTTTTTTCACTGGTTTTACAGTCATTGTACATATACTGTACATCATACAAGAAATACAATAATAGCAAATGTACATGTAATGTATATCGTCACAAACATAATAACATTCTGAAAGTGATTGTTACATTGGAAACGGAACAATATATACACTGATTGCTTATAAACATAAACATAAACTGCATCTATGTTACCATTTCAAGTAAATATTCGAACATTAAAGCCCCACTGTTCTACTTGTAGCTACTTGCTCCCTCTATATAGAAAACTTCCCCAATCGGTGCCTGTTGGTCCCCCATGATCCTCTTTTTCTTATGTTAGTTGAGAGCTGAGTTAATGAGATAGCCACCTGTCAGTGACCTCGCTGTGTGGTCTAATCCCTTCTGACCCAGTAGTGTTGACGGTCTTTAAGCTTACTGTGATTTTATTTCGAAATTTAAGTAAATTATGTACTATGAGTACTATGAAGTATGTCTCATCATTGAATTCATTGAAGGGCAAGTCCACTCCAAAAATAGCTTACTTTGAATAGAAGCAGAAACATTAGACAACCAATCAAAAAGTTTGAGCAAAATCGGATAACTAATAAGAAACTAGAAAGTTATAAATTTGTAATGACATGAAAAAATCACAAGACAAATTGGGAACTCACTCATGAGTCTGTGACGTCATTGCCTCACTGTCCAATAATTGTTTTCTTTAAAGGCAGGCTTTACTACTTCAGCTAGAAGGGATTAGACCACCCAGGGAGCAAGCAAGGTCACTGTGACAGGTGGCTATCTCATTAACTCAGCTCTCATTTAACATAAGAAAAAGAGGATCATGGGGGACCAACATGCGCCGATTGGGGAAGTTTTCTATAAAGAGGGAGCAAGTAGCTACAAGTAGGACAGTGTGCCTTTAAATTGATAATATAAACTTCCCATTAGTAGTATTAACATTATTTTTCACTTGTAAATTTTAGCGTTAAGAAAGAAGAGGAGGAAGAAGAGGAGATGAAGCTGGAGAAGAAACAGCCCATTTCTCTGGAGGAGATGATTGCCAAGAAGAATGCAGAGCAGGAGGCCTTGTCTAAGGTGAGTCCAACATAGCAATCGGATGTTTGTGAAGTGCAGATGACGCCTGACTTGAGAACATGAGAATAGAAAGAGATCGATTAATTATACATGTTAGGCCTTAACGACAGATATTTATACTTAAATAATAAACACTGCTTTAATTTGCCTATTCCTTTTTAAAGCTATTGTACCACAGAGCCAAAAGTGAGAAAAAAGTGTATTATACATGTAAAAAAAGAACAAGAAAATTTTTTTTTTTTTAAGTATTACGTGCATATTAAAATAAACATTCATTTCCATATTATTTCATGTCTTTTATTTTCAATTTCAATTTATTTATGTTTCCAACAAAACATTACAAATCAATTATAATATTTACAGCAAATGTAAAAATACGTATTGGAAACAGAAGGGTCCACTTAAAAGCAATGCTTGTACAAGTACAAGTATTTGTATTTATTTATATAATATAGATATAAATATGTTATTTCTGTCATTTTTCATGTGTCTAGCCTAAATTTCTGACCAAGGAGCAGAGGGCCAAGCTAGCCCTTGAGAAGAGACAGGCCCAGGTGGAAGCTCAGAGGAAGGCCTTGGAAGAGAACCGGCAGAAACAGGTGGATTTTGAGAAGATGGCTCAACAGGCTTCAGGTATGTACATGTAGGGGAGTCCACTCTGTTAGTTTGTTGGTTTTAAAGGCATCGTTTAACAATGTTAAATTTGAGATTCACAGCCCCCACGTGCTATCAGTGTCTATGATATGGTGTAATATTGAAGCCCCCAACAAAAATTGCACTTCAAAATGATCATGAAGTGCCTCAAAAAAGTAAAAAAATCTTTGAATGACCAGTTTTACCATACATTTTCCTCAATAGACTGTAGTATTATAAAAACGATAAATGAAATTTTGATTTCCAATCATAAATATCTTTATAATCCGACAGGCAATTGGCTTGTTAAAGATATGGGATTCCTGACTGACCTTAAGGTTTATAATTATGATTGCAGCATGAGCTAAATCCAGGATTTTGTTTCAGAATCTGAGGCAATGTTACTGAGTCACTTTAATAATGATGAGAGCAGTTCATGGGTCATATTACATGCAAAGAAGGCCTAGAGAATTTTGCTTTGACAGGGAAAATTGTGGGAACAAGGAGTAGGGAAAGAAGGAGGATATTTTGATGGACATTCTGCAGAAATTGTTAGAAGAGAGAGGAGGGAAAGAACTGGGAGTGGTGCTAATAGAGAAAATAGAAAAATTAATGATTTGTGTTTAGTACAGAGTCAGCAGTACAGGGTAACGGTTAGGTTTAGAGTTAGATGTAGATCCACATACCATAGCTACTGTCGCTGATCTGAAGCATGTGTTTTAAAACGTTTTTGGCTTAGAGAGTAGATTTGTGGCGCAACCACGTAGTTAATCCTTAACCCTTTAGCAACTAAACCGCCCCGAAACTGCCCCTCCTTTTACTCACAGAACCGCCCGAAACCGCCCGGCCGTTTTCGTCCATTTTCAACATGCTCTAGTATCCTTCTATGGGGTTTAACGTGATAATGTTTAAGTGCGTAATCCTTACGATGTTGACAGTAGGATTCTGCATAGAAAATAGCACATGTTTCATATTGTTCTGAACAAAGTCAAAATGAGAGCAATATTGCAACATCTTCCAGTCGGAGGAAGTTGTGGATAAAAATCAGGAATGCGGACTTTGACCTTTTTTGCTATCTTCCGTTCTTGTGTTATCTTCCAGAGGACCCTAGGGAGAAGGAGAGGAGAGAACGGAGGGAGAGGAGGATGAGAGAAGATGCAGGGGATGAGGAGAAACTCTCAAGAGATGAACTCAAAGAGAAGCAAGCAATAAAGGTTTGTCATTATGTTCAAGCTGCTTACTTTGTACACTATATTAGGCCTGGAAAAAAAAAGATGTTGTATTGCCCTTTAGGTGCCAAAACATGGGTCGATCGGTTGGAAATCTTTTTTTTTTTTAACCTTTTTTTCACTCCCTCTCTGGGCTGATATTTCTCAGTTTTGAATGCTTTAATATTTTTTTTGTTTAAGCCGACCGAGATTTCAATATTTTTGGGTCGATCCCAAAAGGCAATTGAAATCTTATATAGGATGCTGCCCTGGGGGGTGTACTGTTTCACAAAGACTAAGATTGATTTTAAGTTGGACTTAACAATGGTAGGCCATTCATGCCACTGCTGGCTCTCACCATTATGATCTTTATATAATTCCTTTTCCTTCGATAATGAACTATAACAAAAATATACATTCTGTGGATTTTTGACCATGATTTGTACGTCCCTTGAAAGACCAATGCCAGTAAATGCTGAGAGAGAACTGTGGCATGAACGGCCTGCTATAGTTAAGTCCAACTTAAAGTCGATCTCAGACTTTGGTTTCGTTGTCACCGCAAACCACTAGAGCTGCATGTATGCTGTGGCATTACTTCATCTTGTTTTATCTTTTAGGACCGTTACTTGGGAGGCGTCAAGAAGAAGAGGAGAGTGCGGCGTCTCAATGATCGGAAATTTGTCTTTGATTGGGACGCGGGCGAGGACACCTCAGCAGATTTCAATCCTCTGTAAGCAGCTTTGATTCATTTCATTCATTCATTTTTATTTTTTCATTTCCAACAAAATACGATACATAATAACGAATACAATGTAAAATGTATACAAAACATAGTTACATTTGTGATAAACAAATCTTAATAGTAATTTATACATTTGAGTAAGACAAAAATTGAATTTTTGAATTTGACTGCATTTATATTTTGAGGAAATGGAGAGGTCCACTGAAAGGCAGAGCTTGTAAATTGTAGACCCCTCAGATAATAATGAGTGTGAAAAGAATATGAAATACATAATCAAAGAAGAATAGGGGCCAACAGAGACAACATTTATTAAAACATTTAATGACTATAAACAAGAAGACGTAACAAATTACATGACGAAGAAGGAACAGAAAAAAAAAAAAAAAAAATGTTTCAACTTTATCGGAGATAACATAATTGAACATAATGTACATGGTAATATTTATAACAAAAGATACAATCATAAGTATGATAAATACATTGCAAAAAAAGCTGAATGTAGTGGGGGATCTACTAAAAAGCAAAGCTTGTATTATGTAGGTCCCAGTTAATAGGTTTGTAAATAAATTAGGGTATCCGAATAAACATAAGATTTTTACAAAAGCATATGATTATACGAGGGTTATCTTTAAGTGACATATTTTACTAAACATAACGTAAACAATTGAGAAAAAAAAGGTTTGATTGATTGTCATAAAGTATTCCACGTTACATTCAGGCTCCTTCCACATCAGGGCCATGTTTCATGAAACTGTCATTAAAAATAAAGTTTCAATAGTTGTTATAAGCTACTGAAATCATGGCATTTGATTGATTGAGAGCAAATTTTTCATATAAATTAAGCAATTGTAAACAAGTTTCATGAAATAGGGCCCAGATTCTGTTACTTCCTACCTCATGTTCAGTCTATTTGTAGTTTTATCATTTCGTTTGGTGTATTTTGATGAAAAAATGAATTTTCCTGTACTTATGTATAAAGGTGTTGAAAGTGCTGATCACTCGCTCAAAAAATATTGTTTTCGCCCTGGCTTGTGCTTGTCAAATACAGACTACTTTGGAGGTGTGGAATTTTTAACGCCCAAAACAGAAATATGATGCCGTGTATTAAAATGCTATGAATCATCACCACTGAACCTAACTTATATACTGAAAAGCTGATTTTCAGGCAACGACGTCAAATATGACTATTAAATTGATCACAAGTGATATACAAACAATGTACATTAATAGGTTTACATTTCAATTCACTTTTCATTTAGAGTAACATATTAATCACAAGTCATACATGTGTATTGATTAAATTGGCTTTTCATATTGTCAAATAAGACTATCAAATTGATTACAAATCATGGGTTTGTAATTCATAAATTTTATTTAGGGCATCATATTAATGGTTCAAAATGTTAAGAAAAATGTGGGCTTAACTCCACCCAACACCCCATTGAAGTCAATGGCTAGTGAAACATAAACTTAACTCCTTAACGCCTAAATGCTCAGGAACACATAAACCACTTTTTCTTGAAATTGAGGTACGTCTTTGTGTCACTGACCCCTCAATATTTTATTTTTGGTTTACTTGATAAACAGGTACAGAGATAACCATCAGATCCAACTGTATGGACGCGGCAGCATTGCAGGAATAGACATCAAAGCACAGAAGAAGCAGTCCAAGTTCTACCAGGAGGTCGTAGACACACGCAGGACAGAGCAGGAGAAGGACCAAGAAAAGTAAGCTGATCAAAAAAAATCTAATCTTTGCTGTAAATCTCAAGTTAAACTGAGGTCGATAGGAATTGGTTTCAACTCTGTAGCAGATCTCCTTTGATGGATTGATTGATTAAATTGGTTTATTGATCAAAAAGCATACAGCCAGGCCGAAATGAAATAAAATACAATACAGCACAGAATTTGTGATATAACATACAGTGATATGCACAGTAATATACAGAGTAGGAAAAACATTGCTAAACAAACTCCAGCGAGGAAATAGAGAAAGACAGGGAAATTAAAAGTACAAACAAGATACATTTAAAGCTTGAAATAGAAGAGGGAGAATTTTAGGTGAAATAATCGAAATGATTTAACACAGAATAATTTTAATTCAGATTCATTGGCAGTAAATTTACATTAATAAGGTTTAGAGATACGTATGGATAAACATTTAGACTTAGAATAAATTTTCTACCAATGATGAGAGATATATTAATTGCAACACAAAAATTGTGCAAAATAGTAAATACAATTATTACAATATTGATAAGTATCGCAATTTATGAGTTATATCTTCATCCAGCGTCTTTTTTTATGAATGATTTAGAGAACACATCTGACCTTTTCTTTGCTTATCATCAGTAGGAAATTGGTTGTACATGCTCTCATGACAAGTAAGCTTTATTATTGTAATGGGTTGCTGTTTGAAATGCCTGACTCTCTCTGAAAGCTAGGTTACAAAGAGTCCAAAATGCATGTGCAAGACTTGTCTATCGTCTGTCAAAATTCACTTCAACCGCACCTCTTCTGAGAGAGCTCCACTGGTTGCCAGTCCGTCAAAGAATTTCATTCAAAATGTTGTTAATTGTTTATAAATCATTGAGTGGTCAAGCCCTTAGTTACATAACAGAATTACTTGGACTCAAAGTCCAGTCACATAGACGTAGCCTGCGCAGTTCCACAGATAAAATACTGTTCCAGATTCCCGTGGCAAAACTAAAGTGACTCTCTGGGACCATGCTATTACTGCCCCCCAAACTATGGAATAGCTTGCCAATAGAAAGACGAAGCACTCCATCTCTCAATGTCTTCAAATCCAAATTAAAAAACACATTTGTTCATTTGAGAGATTATATTTTGGAGAATTTAGTTTTAAAAAAGGAGCTCTGAATCAGCACAGCTGAATATATTTTGTATAAAAGCTGTGCTATATAAATGTATTATTATTATTATTATCATCATCCTTGCAAGGACCCGACTGAAGAAGCAGAAGAACAGAGAGGACAAGCTGATCTACGACGAGAGGCACTGGAAGCAGAAGAAGCTGCTGGAGATGAAGGATAGGGATTGGAGAATCTTCCGAGAAGACTTCAACATCTCCACCAAGGGCGGCCACATTCCTCACCCGATCCGCTTCTGGGAGGAGTACGGCCTTCCCAAACATATCACCGATATCATCGATGAAGTTGGTTACAAGGTATGCAGCTGGAACCAGAAAATAAAATCAAAGTTATTTCCATTTTCAATGGAGCAATGTAGATGGTAAATTCAACCTTGGTGTGAGTGAACGCAAAAGAATATAAGAAAAAACATATTGGTTAGAGTTTGACAACATTTTATATGATAGGAAAGTAGTACATTTTGAAAGTTGAAACCACCATACATGTGGAAAATTCCAATTGGCTAATTGTGGATATGACTTTTCTAATTTGAATTTCTCATTCACATACAAAGCTGAATTTTTTAGGAACTTGCTACTTATTGACAATAAAGAAATCCGCTGAAAAGTGTTTGGTTCTTACATTACCAATTTAACAAATGACCAAATGTGATTTCTTCAAAATACTTTGCAGGATCCGTCGCCCATCCAAAGACAAGCCATTCCCATTGGTCTACAGAATCGTGATGTCATTGGCGTTGCCGAGACCGGGTCTGGTAAGACGGCCGCTTTCCTCATTCCCCTGCTGGTCTGGATCACCACGTTACCAAAAATCGAGAGGTAAGCAAAAATAATGGTAGTGATTTTGTATTTGACACTTTTTATCCTTGCAGTTCATAATCTGCTATCACGTACCTGTATTATTCAAATTAAATTCAAATTAACATTTATTTTCTTTCATTCAATTTGACTATATACCTGATTTGATATCTGTTCAAACAATACAACTTATACGTAGGAACATAAATATAATGTAAGAACTTGCATTAGAAGGAAGAAGGCGCAAATCCCAGTAAGCAAAGCTTGAATACAAAAAATACATAATAAACATTATAAATAGAAGAAAGGAGAAGAAGAGAATAGAGAGCTTGGAGAAAGAGAAAGGAAGAGGACTGCAAAATTGTAGCAATGGAGTGCATGGCATGCATAAACAACATACAAAAATATAAGTGAAGGATATAATGTGGAAATATTTGACTTCATTTTTATAGGATAATACTGGAAACAGGTTTGGTGTTATTAGTTGAACAAGTGGGGCAGAGTAAAGGCTCAGTCTTAGCCAGTAGGTAATGATGACGTCATATGTCTGGATTAATCACCCCTACTTCTGTATGTGTATCGATATACATGTAACAGTAATAAAAGACATTCTTATTGATGAGTCACATTTTTATAGTTTTAGAAGATGCAGATGAATTTTTAATTACCCTGGTCATTTGGCGCGATGGCCCAGTGGTAGAGCAGTGGTCTTGGGTTTGAAACCAGGTCGATGCGCTAGTGCCCTTTGGTAAGGCATTAATCTTCATTACCAAGTCCATCGAAAAGGACTGTAAAAGCCGTCGTAAAACTGGGCTGCACCAGAGGGCATCTTAACCATTATCATTGGTTGCTTACAAGCATACATATGCTTTCTTAGCAGTCGGGTAAAACAAACAACCAGTTGGATTGTATACTTTCACTCAGCTAGTTGCTGTTTCACAAGAATGCAGCTGCCAGTTTATAAAGTATAAACCATATTGATGTGTGCTACCCAGTAGGAAGGAACCATTTATATACCGAGAAAATGATAATCAGTAGAATCCTTTGCCTAGGATATAAATGCCCTTCCAGATTTTGTACCGATACCATTTTCTAATACCAAGTGTTGAAACAAATTGTTCTACTATAGCGATGATGATAATAACAATAATCATCAATTAATTATTATTATTGACAATAATGAATTAATAAAGATAAGGATGATAATAATCATTAGAAAACAAAATAATAATAATATTAATAATGATAATAATGATAACAATACTAATAATAAAAATAATGATTATAATGATAATAATTCCTCAACCATTTTTAATGTATAAATAAAATTTTCATCAATGATTGAACTATTTTTACTCTGGTTGTCATGGTGATAGGGACGAGGATAAGGACCAGGGGCCTTACGCTATCATCCTAGCCCCGACCCGCGAGCTGGCCCAGCAGATCGAAGAAGAAACCATCAAGTTTGGCAAACCCCTCGGCATCCGGACCGTCACCATCATTGGCGGTATCTCCCGGGAAGACCAGGGGTTCAAGCTCCGTCTGGGATGTGAGATCGTCATAGCGACGCCGGGGCGTCTGATTGATGTCCTGGAGAACAGGTACCTGGTACTCTGTCAATGCACCTACGTGGTACTTGATGAGGTGAGTTTTATGCGCTTAGAAAAAATATTGTGAAATGCTATGTGCCGTGACCAGGGGGGTGTTTCACAAAGATCTTAAGTCAAACTTAACTCTAAGCTGGACTTACACATTATGGAGAGCCATTTGTAGCCCTACAATAAAATATATTCAGAAGCAAAAATTGAAGTATTGTAAACTTTTCATAAATTCCATATCCAGAACATATGACATCTCCTTGATAATAAAAAAAATATTTGATTTGAATTAAAATTGTATGCCTTTAAAAAAAACTTTTACAAAATATTTTCAAAGATGCTAACGGCCTTCCATAATTGTTAAGTCCAACTTAGAGATAAGTTCAACTTAGGATCTTTGTGAAATGCCCCCCAGAAGATTGATCATTCACCTCTACAGATGAATGCAAACAAACACCATTGTTTTGTTGGGTGCTTATTGTTAGGTAGCCCCTTGAAACTGGCCACCAGTTCTGCGTTTGCACATAATTAGCATATTGAATGAATATATGTTTGTGTAAAATACATATTTGTAATAATATTCATAAATCTTGTATATTATTATTATTCTTGTTCTTGTTGTTGTCTGCAGCATTACTATAACTTCTATTATTCTTCTTCTTCTTATTTTTTCAATGTCCCTGTACCTCTCAAAGTAGTATCTGTAACAAGTTTATTTTCTTCTTTTCTTACTATTGTTTTCTAGGCTTATCGCATTTTTGACATGTTTTTTTTCTTCCAAGATTCATCCGTCACAATATAATTTCATCTCTTCTTATTAAATTCAGAGAAGATTCTTGATTCTCTTCATGTGATTTATCCCTCACACTTTTTCTTGTTTTCAAGGCTGATCGCATGATTGACATGGGTTTTGAGCCTGACGTTCAGAAGATCCTTGAGTACCTGCCCGTGACCAATCAAAAGCCAGATACAGAAGAGGCAGAAGACTCGGCCAAACTCCTCGCCAATTTTGCCTCCAAGAAGAAATACAGACAGGTTAGGTTGAAATCGTACTGAGAAAAAGGCTAATACATGTAGGAAGGAGTTGGTTTGTAGTCCGCTCTCTGTTTTTTTTACTATAAACCCCTGAAATCTGACAGACAAGTATGCTCTGGCAACAATTGCTCTGCGCTTTGTTTATCAGGGATTTAGGATTGGGTTAGGGAAAATTGTGGGAAGAAGGAGTAGGGGAAGAAGAAGGATACTTTGGATGGACAGTCTGCAGAAATTGTTGGAAGAGAGAGGAGTGAAAGAACTGGGAGTGGTATTAATACAGAAGGCTAGGAGCCGAGGGTTGTGGAACAGCATGATCGCCAAAGTCAAACGATATGGCACTTAGAGAGAGAGACATACTCCTATAACAGCGTCATGTACCCTTACCCCTTTCCTGGCTGCTATCGACTCCAGCATTCAAGCTTTATGATAGTTGTCCTTTGCATTTATCTTGATTCTTTGACTTACCTTCATACTTTCAAGTTTTTAATTATATATGCATTTTTATGTGTGTGTATTTCAGTTGTTACTCTTTATGTAAATCAATAATATTATATACTACTATTTGAATGTTTTTGTATGTGATTTATCAATAAATGCAGAAACATCTGCTAATAAATATATGGTTCAAAATGTCATATGTTAGACAAATTATGCATCCAAAATAATCATTATCATTCAACCAGTTGTAAACAATTTGTAACCAATTTAACCAATTTAATTTGTAACCAATTGTAGCCACTCATCCTCTTCAAGCGCTATAGTTCTCCTTAGAACTATAAGCTAAGAAAGATAACCAACAGTCTTTTTCAAGACTACACAAACAGTCCTTTTCAGGACTACACATCCTCAAGAAATATTACCGAGAGTCCTTTTCAGGACTCCTCAATCCTCTCTCTCTCTCTCTCACATGGTGCACCCGCAAGCCTACTGTATACCTACATCACCATGCAAGCCGACACTTACAAGCAGCATCTAATTTGTAACCAATAATTTTTTCTTATTTTTTTATGAAACAGACGGTCATGTTCACCGCTACTATGCCTACAGCGGTTGAGCGCGTGGCCCGGTCCTACCTCCGTCGACCGGCCGTGGTCTACATCGGTTCCATTGGCAAGCCGGTGGAGAGCGTCCAACAGCTCGTCTACATGACCTCCAACCAGGAGAAGAGGCACAAGCTGATTCAGCTTCTCGAGAAGGGCATCGATCCTCCTGTCCTCATCTTCGTCAACCAAAAGAAGGGCGTCGACGTCCTGGCAAAGAGTTTGGAGAAGATGGGCGTAAGTTGTAAACAATTTGCACTCGTGTTTTCCGGTACCCTTCCCTCTCTTTTTCTTAGATCTTTCCGCGACTCTTGTCATTCTTTCAATCTCACTCCTCCCATCTCTCCCCTTGCTCTCTTTCCTCTTCCCGATCTCTTGTTCACCATCACTTTCTCACTCTGCCTTTCTCTTGCAACTTTGACCTCTCATTCCTCCCTTTTCTCTTTCACTCTTTCCTTCTCTCATGATTTGCTCTCCATTTTTCTTTTATATTTCTTTCTCTATCTCCCTTTCCCCAAACTCTCTCTCTTTCTCTCACTCAATCTCCCTCACATTAAATTTCTATTCTGCTTCATCTTTCTCTCCCTATACATGTACATGCATCCCTACCCCTTTTTCCTTAATTCCTCTCTAGATTTGTCTTTGTGTTTTGCAACCTCCTCTTTAGTTGAGAAAGAAAAAGCGAATGTGCCCACTACAAGCCAGTCAATGACAAATATACATGTAGTCCCACATGTAAAGAACTATGTTTGGGGTGTTCAGTATACTCTGTGATTTTCATCAGGATGTTCTTTTAATTTCCTGCATTTTGCCAGCCATAAATAACTGATAACAAATACAGATAGCAATGTCCAGGCCTGATAATTACCCGATTTAAATCGGTTTCCTGATTATTGTGATTTTTTTTTTCTCCCAGATTTGTTTCCTTATTATCCCTAATTTTCCCAATTTTCTTACTCTAAAGGGGGGAATATTGTTAAAGGGGGTGTTTGAGGAAAAAACAAAAACCTATTATTTTTTTTTAGTGCTCGTAACGGATACAGATTACCTAGCAATGTCTTCTTATATTTCTTTCTTGATAACTAGTTCAATGCGACCACCCTTCACGGAGGCAAATCTCAGGAGCAGCGTGAGTACGCCCTCGCGTCCCTCAAAGCGGGCCTCAAGGATATATTAGTCGCCACGGACGTCGCTGGTCGCGGTATCGACATCAAAGATGTCTCCGTCGTCATCAACTTTGATATGGCCAAGAACATTGAAGGTAAGCATACAGCAGACCTGGGGCCCGTTTCATAAAACTTGTTATCTATAACAAATGCTAAATTTCTATGACAAATTTGCTCTTAGCCAATCACACGCCATGATTTCAGTATCTTATAACAGTAGCTTGTAACTTGTTATTGATATCAAGTTTTATGAAACAGGGCCCTGATAATTCTCAGATTTTTTGATTCCCCCCCCCCCAAAAAGAAAAAAATTTGTTGTTGTTTTTGTCCTGATTTTTCAGATTTTACCCGACTTTTCCCCAATTTTCTTACTCAAAACGGAGGGAATGTTGTAAGATGCCATTTTTTTCTCCCAAAAACCTCTTTTTTTTATAAATGTTTTACTCAAGGGGAGGGGAGGGGGGGTTAGTTGAGAGGGGGAAAAAAAATAACTATTTCGTTTTTAGTCCTCACTATCACCCCTGGCATACAGCAGTACTTGCTTTATACAGTGTGTATTAAGGCTGCGACGGGTAGTCGAATGCTCGAGTACCCGCACGGTTGACAACTACTCGGGTACAATTTCTCGTACCCGAATATTCGGCCGCAAAAAAAAAAAAAATTAAAAAATTAAAAAAAAATTAAAAAAATGTCCAGGCCCACGCTTACCCGTGCCAGGGAGAGCGGCGTCCGCTGGCATGGTACCGTCGGTAAAAATGTTTCCCAACTCGAGCACTGTCAAACTCACCTTTCAGAAACTGGGACCAAATGTCCAGATTTCTGTTTGGACTTGGAGGAAAATGGATTATTCTGCCATCTTTGGTTTTTAAAACGGCATTGTTTACTGTTATTATTCTTATTAAATCTGCGCCTTCAACTGCAACTCAAAGTAAAATTGCATGCGTTTTCAGCGAGGGATCTGAGAAACTGCCGAGTGGTATGGTAGTGGCAAAAAAAATCAAAAAAATCCCAAAATCCCAAAATTAAAATAAATAAATAAAAAAAATCAAAAAAAAATCAAAAAAAAAAATCAAAAAAATTATTAAAAAACATGGCGTCCGAATATTCGAGTATTCGCCTGTGAGCCTGGGAGTGTACTCGGGTACCTCATTACACTGTTGTGCACAGCCTTAGTGTGTATCTCAACAGCAGTTTACCGTTGAAAAAAGTCTCCCAGACTGAACATTTCACAAGTCTTTCAGGAAATGTTCATACATGTAGATAGGGTAGGGCCTCCTCTAATTAGATGCCATCAGAATATAGTGAGCAAAACGTACTTGCAAACATTAATTATTTGTATATTGATGAGACACTTGTTTTACATGGTAAAGAAAGAATTTCAGAGTGACATGGTGTCATTCGACCAATGAGATTGCCTGCATTGCAGAATTTGTTTTATAATGCTTCTTATCAGGAGTGTCATGGTCGAGTGGTTTAAAGCGCTTGACTGGAGATCTGAAGGTCAAGGGTTCGAGTCCCGACACAGCACTAATATCCTTTGGCAAGATATTTACCTGCACTTGCTACTCTCCACCCAGGTGTTAAATGGGTACCCGGTATAGGATGCGAAAGTTCATGTTGTTGGATGAGCAAGTGTGCGCTTGTAAAATCTGGCTGGAATGCTCCCCAGGGAGTGGAAAATGTGCATACATTGTGTGCGGGTAAGCCTGAATCCGATGACCGGGGTAATAATATATCTGTATTAAAAGCGCTTAGGCCCATCGTTGTAGTAATGTATTGGGTGCTATATAAAAGCTGTTATAATTATCTATCCTCCTATCATTCCAGACTACACCCATCGCATAGGAAGAACGGGTCGAGCTGGCAAGACCGGTACTGCGGTCAGTTTCCTAACGCCTGATGACAGCGCCATCTTCTACGATCTTAAGAACGTCCTGACGGCGAGCACCACCTCCTCCTGCCCGCCGGAGCTGGCAAGCCATCCCGACGCTCAGAACAAACCTGGTACAATCATGCAGAGGAAACGCAAAGACGAAAAGATATTTGTCTCATAGAAATAAGGAGACAATTCTTTATCAGGAATGCCAGAAATTGTATGCGGAGGAAACGCAAAGACAAAAAGATATTTGTCTCATAGAAATAGGGAGGCGATTCTTTATCAGGAATGCCAGTTTTCAGACCATAGCCTTATTTCAGAGCCAGACATCTCCCCATTTAATTTTTTTTCAGGCTTCATTTTGTACTGCACACGTGGGAACCGAACAAGGTCCCTTTTCCGGTTGTTGGCTGAAACCAACTGGCATTCTAGTATTTATTCTTGAAAAGGTATTTGGTGAAGAAAAAAAAAGCTGCAGACAATAATTAGACTTTGTTAAAAATTGTCCAAACACCTTGATTTCTAGGAAAAGCTTGGAACAATCATGAAATGCAGAGGAAGCAGAAAGAGAGGATCTTTGTCTTGTGGAGGAGGAGGAGGAGGATAAACTAACATGACTGGATGTGCAAACGATGGATGTATCATTCAAGAATAGTGCATTCCTCAGTTTTGACTTTTGACCATTGTGCGACTACATGTGCTCAGTCTTTGCAGCATCCACATTATTATCAAAGATATCATTACTTCAGAAATAAAAAAGTAAATACATACATGTATAGTTTCAAATTATGACACAAAATGTGTTCATGACCTGCTGTCGAACATGTTAACACGTAATTTCTTTTTGAAAAGAAGTCACCGTTGTTATTGGGATTGAAGGGAAATGTTTTCAGTAATGTTCTGTAAGTACGAAACTTAGCGAGAATTTTTGATATTATGAAGTTCATGATGGTACCTTTGATACCGATCTTTGACTTTTTCCCATTTTGTTACAAAAGGGATTTGTAATAGATTAATTTTAAGGATCTTTTTAAAAATTAGTAGGCAAACCAGTTTTTATTATAGTGAAGTATAAAAGAGAAGTGGGGGCAATTAAGGGAAAGGAACACTTATTTCCCTATATGTATAGTCCAGAACCTGCTTGGTTTTTACTTGAAGCTCTCCAATTTTTGAGATCTCACCCCTACCTGCTGGAAGGCAAATTTGAGGATCATGGCATCTGCAGCTTGCATCAAGTTGGGAGATATTGTTAAAATTAGATACGGCCAGATTCTGGGCTTAACATGTATGTGCTGAGTATTTTTAGTAAACAACGTATTCTTGGATTACTTTGTGGAATATTGAGCAATTTGTATCATTTGTTTCTCCTTTGATATGATCATAGATGTAATTGATAAAGGCCAATATGTTGATACAAATAAATGAAAAGTTGTACATATGTAATGATTTGTACATCGATTGATATTTGATCATGAGAGGGAGAGGAAAAGAAGGGAGAGAAAATGGAGAAATAGAAAATAGAAAGAAAGGACAGAAGAGAACAGTCACAAAGAGAGAAGAGGAGATAGGGAGAGAATAAGTGACAAGTTCACACTTTACTATTTAAGTCCCCTCTTGCCCATATAGTTCAACCAGAACCTCTCAATTTAGTGTTGTATACTACATGTATGTTAGTGGCAACTATGTTATCTTTTGTGTTGGTGAAAATTATGTTTTTATTTAAAAAGATGTTTATTGTCATAACAAATCACATTTAGGACAATTATTCATAGATTAATGTCTGCGCAGAGCTGGCAGTGTCTGTGAATAGTTAAATAGTCAGACAATTAATTTCATTTTCCCTACCAAAAATGGTAATGCACTTTTCACAATATGGTCCCTGGGGATTGTTTCACAAAGACTAAGATCAACTTTAAGTTGGACTTAACTATGGCAGGCCATTCATGCCGCTAGTTCCTCCAACTATTCCTGGCATTGGTTTCTCAAGGGACATACAAAACGTGGTCACAAATCTACAGAATTTACCTTTATTGATAGTTCATTACTGAAGGAAAAAATATTATCTAAAGATCATAATAGAGAGAACAATGGTGATAGCAACCAGTGGCATGAACGGCCTGTCATACATTTTTGTAGTTAAGTCCAACTTAAAGTCGATCTTAGTCTTTGTGAAAAACTCGCCTGTTTATCTAATTACATCATAAAAGAATTCAATTCAGTTTAATTTATTGGGTATGCACAAAAATAAGTGTGCAATTAGCATACGTAAAAATCATTCTCTGGCTGTTCCCGTAAAAATAAACAAATTGGGAAAGGTTGATTGTGTTTTTAGTAAAAGGAGTCTCGAGGGGATCTATCTAATTTCAGGGTAATGATTATTAATGTAAACATAGACCAATTTCTCACTCTTATCAATCTTCAGACATTCACTAGAATTTAGAAAGCTGCATTCGTCATCTCTCAATCTCAAGTTCTACTAATTAAAGTCAAGTTCAATCATACAAGTACAAGATAGATGCTGCTTGTAAGTGTCAGCTTGCATGGTGATGTAGATATACAGTAGGCTTGCGGGTGCACCATGTGAGAGAGAGAGAGAGAGGGTTGAGGAGTCCTGAAAAGGACTCTGACTCTGTAATCTTTCTTGGGGTGTGGTAGTCCTGAAATGGACTGTTTGTTATCTTCCTTAGCATATAGTTCTAAGGAGAACCGAGTCAGAGTCCTTTTCAAGACTCCTCAACCCTCTCTCTCTCTCTCTCTCTCGCATGGTGCACCCGCAAACCTACTGTATAAGTACAAGATAGTTTTTCATTAAACTACAAAAGGATACAGAAATGAAGAGTTTCACGTTTATAACGGATATTTAATCAATAGACACAAACTCCTGTGTACTGAAACATCAACTTGAAAATAACAGGACACACTTCCTTGACAAGCCTGTAGGATGTAATCAACGACAATCACACAATTTGTCACTAAATAGGAAAAGCCAAATATTCTTTTCCTAAAACATGTAAAAAGCAAACGTTGTCCTTCAAAATATGGCTGAATATTAAGACAATATTCAGTGAGTACTGTTACTTTGATGAAGCATTTTCACAATGTTAGAAAATATTATTGGTATCAGATTGGTAAAAGCTAAAATGCAAACTTACAAAGCACTGTCTAAGACAATGCTAATGATACACGAAACAACAAAAACAATGGTAATTCACCATTGTATAAAAAATGTGGTTATTGTTTACATTCTATATGCATGATCAATAAGAGTTAGAAAATAAACAAGAACATAAATCAAATACTCATTAATACCTTAACATAGTATATTCTAATAAATGGCGATTTTGGATTATAATTTTGTTGATGATACTCTGCATCAAAAATGTATATATGTAAATCAAAAATATGAATCATAAACAAATATCAGCACCTCTAATTAAATACTCATGAATACCTTTACATAGTATATTTAAATAAATGGCGATTTGAGTTATAATTTTGTTGATAATACTCTGTATCAAAAATATAATATATCAACAAATATTAGCACCTTGAAATCAGGATATGAATATTCATGAAAAATGACGTCAATTAATAGCAGTGTTTCAGTGTCATACATAAGAAAGAATTGGTGTATACTGTGAGGGTTTAGAACCAGAAAAAAATAAGTCACTCGATCTTGCTGAAAGGCGACATGCACCATCACACACAGAAATTGGTAGATGGGACTACACACTCGCAAATTATTTTTCCTCTTTTCCTGAACTTTACCAATTTTCTCTCAAACTATGACAGATATACGACACGATAAGACAAATTATACAGTAATTAGGAATTATCAATGAATAATAATGGTCTCTGCATGTACCTTGATTCTTTTATTTACCATATACCGTATATAACGGTGTATAAACCGCACTTTTTTTTAAGTTTCAATTCTTTTTTTAAAGTTTCAATTTATGCCCCTCCATCTGGCGCTATGCCTGGCAATGTCTCCCAGCTCGGTAATCGGTGTGTTGACTCACCACTCGGAAACTAGAACAACACTCAAATTTGTCTGTCATCTTGGTTTGAAAGTAATCTTTCTGATAGATCTCAATATGTAGTTTATAATAATAATTCCTCCAATTTTTCTTCTATTACATGGTGTACCACAAGGTTCTATCCTAGGTCCCTACTGTTTTTTAATTTACAGTACCGTAATGATCTTACACACACAAAAAAAAAATCTCGGCAAAAAAAAGAGGGGTGCGGTTAATACACGAGGGCGGTTTATACAACGTTATTTACGGTATACCTTTAATAGAACTAAAGTAATAGGCAGCAGTTCTGTTGAAAATTTACAATATTTACAATATTAGACTGCCCCAAAATAAAAGGAAAAATCTCTTAAAACATGATAGAAACTAATACAAATATTTTTACAATATTTCAATTGACATGCACTGAATGTTTGGTAGATGTTTATACAATGGAACCCCAGTCAAACTTGGGTTCCGTACGTCCCTATACACAGGGTTTTATGTTCTTTATTTCCTTCATACTCCTTAACCCTTACTGTACTGGGGGGGGGGGGGGGCCTGGGAGGCCCCCCCCCTCGACATTTTCGGAGATTGCGCCGCAACCGCTTGGAATTTTGAATTGTCGTTTCATGACTTTTTACCCTCAAGTCTTACGCACATTTTGATACCATTTTCGTCGAAATCGGATATACCTGTAAGGCGTTACATAACAATTAGTATGCGCGTGTCATCAAAAAAACAAACAAAAAATAAAAATCGCATCAAAATTTGCATAAATTATCATTATTAATTACATTAAAATAACTTTTTTGTGTTAATAAAGAAATTTCATATGAATAATGAGTTATCACATTCAAAAAGTGGAGTTTGACACGTTTTCTGTAAAACGCATAAAATTAGCGCATTTTGCATAATTAATTAGGCTAACGACAAAAATTTGCATATTCGGAAAAAACTAATTATACCATCTTGTTCCTTACGTAGATATATACAAACATGCAAATTTTCGTGTTCATCGGACAATCGACGGCCGAGATCATAGGGGGGGCCTCCCAGGCCCCCCCCCAGTCAGTGGGTGCTCAAAATAGCCCAGTACAGTAAGGGTTAACCCTTTACCTTTACATAATGCCAGGTAAAGTTTTGTTAATGTTATACATTCTACCCATACACAATTTTTCAGGTAATTGGTACACTTGAACTAAATGTTGAAATTGTTGACCTATCGAATAATTTGACAAGGTCAACAATCGACAGTCAGGAATCAAATTGTCAAATTATCATATTCTATATCAATATGCACTTCAGTTTGCTTCAGAATTAAATTAATACTGAACTGATGAATTTTTTGTCCGAGAATATACTGTTAACTCATATCCTGCCATGAGACTGCTAGCGCGCTATTGTTATAGTGCACTGTGCATGCGAGCGCGCTACCGATTGTCTGCTTTGTGCACGCTAGCAAGCATATGTAATAACAGTCATTGTTCATGCCCATTGCACCGTGCTGAGTGCTTTTACAGCGCTATTGAAAGTACCATCGCGTGCATCAGATTATCGGCTTTGGATTACGCGTCTTTGTATACAACAGTCAGATTGGATTTTCTCGAGTAATTCAGCGATTTGTTTTTTTGTAAAGATTTAAATAACACGCACTTGAACCAACCTTAAAATTAACTTGGCACACAGGAGATTAGCACTGTGGCACTGGGTGCATTGTATGGGTGGCAGCTTAAGAGTTAATTGCACATCGCCATCTCATGGTCAACTTAATTGCTAACAATGCGCAACCCACTGCCTACTTCCAACTTAACAGATATAGTGGAGTCTATGCACGCACCAACAGGACAGCTGATCTGAGATGGCCTGAGATGGCGCAAGACGGGATCTTGAGGTAGCGCTTCTAGTACAGTATGGCTTTAAAGGCATCGTTTAACAATGCTTCCAGTTTTACAAATCTGAGATGCATGGCCCTACGTGTTATCAGTGTCTGTGATATGGTGTAATATTGAAGCCCTACAAAGATTGTGCTTCAAAATGATCATGAAGTGCCTCAAAAAAAGGAAAAATCTTTGAGTGACCGGTTTTACCATTTTCATTTTCCCCGAATCCGAGGCAAAGATACCCAATCCCTTTAATTAATACTGGCACATATATGGTTAGGTTGGTGGTTACCATAGAATTTCACAATTCTTTCGTTTTCTTTGTATTCATTCGTGTTCGTGATCAGACTTCCTAAAATGTGAAGTAGAATATCAATCTCCATATTTTTATCTCGTTTTCAGGGGAGTAGATTATCTCAATCACAAGAAAGAAGGACAAACATGAAATTTGAAGTACAAAAGGCAGGGAGAGTTGTCCACAAATGATGTCCTCAAATTAAATATCGCCCTCTAGTGACAAGTTATTTAAAAAAGCTTTAACTTGCTTATTCCTTGTCTGATTTGGTTCAAAGTTTTACTGATCTTATTCAACTCTTTTAAACTTTACAATAAAGTCAACTTAGTACGAGGGTTTTGGTTCCCTTTAAATAAAGAGTAATACGCTTCACATTTCTGTATCAAATATATCACAGAGCTCAGTGAAGAAGCGCAGGACTTTTGTTGCGGACAGTTGCTATTCATTTACGCATGGCATATCTGAGCAAGCCATAACTACAGTCAAACCTGCTTTAGTGACCGCCTGTCTACAAAGACCACCTGTCTATAAAGACCACATTTTTTGTTTCCCTTGAAAATTGTTTCTCATTGAAACATGTACTAAAGGAACCTGTCTACAAAGACCACTTTTTGTGTTTCCCTTAGGCGGTCCCTATAGACAGGTTTGACTCAAATGAGACCGTGACAGCAAAAGTGGTCTTGATATACAGGTTTCCTTTGACTCGTATTTCACATTTCAAGGGAAACAAAAATGCTGTTTGTTCACACAGACAGGTGGTCATTCTATACAGGTGGGCGCTGAAGCAGGTTTGACCCCCACCTGTACATGTACTTTGGGACAGCGACTGGCCGCCAGCCACGGTGGATGAAGTAGTATAGAGTGGTGAAGTATGACGTCATCAAAAATCTATTTTTAGAATTTCTCAATCACAGCTTCTCGTCACAGCTTCGGTACTACAGTGCTCCGGGACAACAGAGAAACCGAAGTGGACTCTGCTCAGTGCTTGTCCTGGAAAGGGTTCCCACCCAGCATGGGAAAGAGAGGGCTTAGGATCTCCTCTGCCTTGGAATACACCTGTAGGAAAAAAAAAGAAACAATGGCAGTACAAATCATTTGCAATGGTTTATTCAGGGGTGATAGTGAGCACTAAAAATATTTTTAAAAATGATTCGGGGGGGGGGGGGGGGGGGGGAATGGCGTCTATCAACATTCCCCCTCTTTTCAGGTAGAAAATTGGGGGAAAATAAGGAAGAATAGAGAAAATAAGAGAAAAATCTGGAAAAAAGGGATAAAATTGGGAAGAAAAAAAGAAAAAATTGGGGGAAGAAAAAAAAATTCAGGAAACTGATTTAAATTGGGTAATTATCAGACTGTTTATTAAAGACCATCCAAAGAATGCATAAACTTGTAGAAAAAAGGTTTATTTCACCAAAGACGAAGGCAGAAGCAAAGCAACTAATACACAGGAGCTGTGAGTGATTGTTACACATGGATGTTTGAAGAGCTTCAGTAATCTGAAAGAGAGCTCAGGCAGACCCGCCAACCTCTGGAGTTCAAAAACTGTATTCTTTAATCCCAAAAGTTGTATTTTACTGACAAAAGTTGTATTCTTAAAAATAAACACAGACTGTTACGCGGATCAATGGCTCTTACAGTTCCTATACATACAGGAAGAATTTTTGTATGGATCATTTGTTAAATATGCACAATTGTTGTGTTCGATGAACCAATGAACATCCCCAAATTGCCAATGTGAGATGCTTGTAGGAAACTTTACTGGACAGAATGGGCATTTTGCCATTGAAAATGGCTAACACACACACAAAATACCCCCAAAAAATATTTTTTTAAATATATATTTTAAAAAAAATTAAGGAAAATCGTATTTGCTTCTAAAAATCATACGAAATAGGACTAAAACAGTGCTGGTTGGCAGGTCTGCTCAGGCACGCTCAACAATATTTTTGACACTGATGTAGAGTTTGAGGGTTGCCATTGGGTTCTAGGTTAGGTTTAGGGTTAGCATTAGAATGTTTTGTCCAGGGCTTAAGTTACTAATTTGGCTAGTATTGGGACAACGACCGCAGAGCGCTTACCAGACTGACTGATGTACTTGCAAACTTGACAACAACTCCTGGAACCTCTTTACCATCGACTGTTGTCTCAATCGGACTGACAGCCACTGTGATGTTCTCATTCGACTTCACACCTGTGGGGGAATCAAATTGAGATGATAATCATTAAAGACAAAGACCAGTTATGGTCATGCGATTGCATTGTGGAAGAAACGTTGTGGAATCGATCAGAAAAGGTTGATCATCTAGCAAATAAGTATTGGTGTGTACTGCAAGGTTCTGGAATCATCAAAATGATAAGAAATTTGGCCCAGTCTTCGTAAATTAACAAGCACTGTACACAGAATGATGTATATGGGACTACCGTACGCACACGTGCGCGACACGTGCGTTTATCTCTCACATCCCAATAGATATATCAATTAGTAGGAGGTTTCCCGGCAAAATTGTTATCATCATGTATTAGGCCATGTAAAATTGATTACATGTTGATCGTCCGGATTTTTTTAAAAAGAGGAGGAGGGTGTACCATGTTATTTGATATTTGATATTTCAAAATGGCCGCTCAAAATGGCCGCTCGGTACATTTTCCCTGACAGTCGAGGCTATTTTTTTTCAAGATGGCCCCCGACAATTTTTTTTTTTTTTAAATCAGAAATAGAGCCATTTTAGCAGTGTTTTTCATGTTTTTTTTCTTTCAAAAAATCAAAAAAAAATCAAAAAAAAATTTCAAAAAAAATTTCAAAAAAAAATAACAAATAACAAAAAATAGGAGGCGGCCCCCAAAAAGGAAGCGGGCGGGGACGATCAACATGAAATCAATTTTACATGGCCTTAGTCAAAACATATTCTTTCACATGATTGGTGATACGAGCTTCCATTTCATTTTTTTGAAATTGGGGTGTTTCCAATACTGGTCTTAACTTTAAACCAGTTATCAATACTGGGCTCATTCATGCATGACACAGAAAACCTCTTCTTTGTTACATGCATGTGGATAGCATCTGTACCGTAATATTGTTCTTTATGAATGTACATAATTGCACCTTTATGCCATTATTTGCTATGTTTTGCTTTTATCTTCGATACATTAATTTCTCATGCAATATAGAAAATAAACTTGAAATTTGAAATCCTACCGTAGTCTTGCATCCCACCATACTTTGCCAACACGTTTTTGCCGACATCGCTGAACTTGCGGCCAAGCATGACACAGGATGCTATGACGGTCTTCTGCCCCATCCTCTGTCTGATGCTGCTGAGTGGAGTGCTTTCAAGAGAGATTGCATCCCGGTAGACATGGCTGCCATTGTAGGTTACAGAGTTGCAACTGGAATAGCTGCAACCGATACACAAGTTAACACAATAATGAGTTTAACTCTAACTTTAGCTCATCTTTCAAACTTCAAAGTTATCTTGTAGCTTGGGAATGTGCAGACACACTACCGGTAGTTGAGTTAAGTTTTCAGACCGCAAATGCCTTCAAAATGCGTGGTTATTGCTCTTATTCTTATCTATGACATTTCTAGTGCCCTTTTAGGACCTAAAATTACTATGAAGGTAATTTTAGGCCCCAAAGTGTGTGAAATTTAGCCAATACGCTCATACCAATTCAGCTCCACTTTAAAAAAAATATGGTGACCGTTAATAAGTTAATTAATTAATAATAACAAAACATGGGCCGGCTGGTTGCGCGTAAAATACCCAACACAAAAAAGCCAATAAAAAAGCTAACATCAGCATTGTCTGAAATACAACGTAAAAGTTAGGCGCTATTTTGTTTTTTCAACGGCTGCTTCAAATTATCAAATATTTGTGGTGGTACACAAATATTAGAAATCATTAGATTTATGGATATTTAAGCTGTATCTGAACCAATTTTGATCAAACAAAGATGATTTTGTCATTTAAATTTATGTTCTTTCAAATTTGACACTCAGTTTTTCATTATCTCACAAAAAATTATTTTGTGTAGCGCCCTCTGCAACAAAACTCAACTATCCCTTTAACTCTTAAGCTGCCACCCATACAATGCACCCAGTGCCACAGTGCTAATCCCTATTGTGCCACCCACAAATCTCCTGTGTGCCAAGTTAATTTTAAGGTTGGTTCAAACGCGTGTAATTTAAATCTTTACAAAAAAAAAATTCGCTAAATTACTCGAGAAAATCCAATCTGACTGTTGTATACAAAGATGCGTAATCCAAAGCCGATAATCTGATGCACGCGATGGTACTTTCAATAGCGCTGTAAAAGCACTCAGCACGGTGCAATGGGCATGAACAATGACTGTTATTACATATGCGCCCTTGCGTGCACAAAGCATAGTAGCGATGGCTCGCTAGCATGAACGTGGCATTCAATCGATAGCGCGCTCGCGTGCACAGAGCACTATAACAATAGCGCGCTAGCAGTCTCATGGCAGGATATGAGTTAACTACGATGCAGCAGGGGGTCCTCACACGAAGCTAATGTGCCGTGTGGACACAAGTAATTTTGAGGTTACGCCAGCTTGTGGTTAATTGTGGATAATGAGTCAGGCTAGCCTGACTCATTATTTCGGCCCTGTGTGAATCTTTGTCGCTGTTAATGGATCATGGTTTATAACTTTGAGCTTTGGTTTAAAGCACCACTGTACTACTTATAGCTACATGTACATGCGCCTTCTACAGCAAACAATACCTACCGGTGCCTGTTGGTCCCCCATGATCCCCGGTTTCTTATGTTAATTGAAAGCCGATTTGATGAGATAACCACCTGTCAGTGACCTTGCAGGGAGGTCTAATCCCCCTGGCAAAACTAGTGCAGACGGGCTTTAAAACTACAACTGTACCGTGTGAGCAAAGCTACAGATGATAATGACAGTCTGTTCGTTTTACCTAACTGCTAAAAGCATATGCATGCTTGTAAAATGTAAATAAACAACCCAATGGATGTGGTAATGTGGATTAACGCCAGGGCACTAACACATCTGCTTGGTTTCGAAACGTGGGAGTCATTCAGACAAGAAAAATGTAAATATTTATCGTATAGCTATTTGATTTTCATATGTAGCTAGCTGTATGATGAATTTCAATAGTCTGAAAGCAGGGTTAGAAGCAATTAAACTATGAAAAACATCTTCAGTACCTGGTGAAATCCCATCGTTCTCCTCTGGCGATTCTTCCTGCAGTCAGCCAATCCATGAACACCAGGTTACCATCCTCACTCACATCAAAGGTCTGTACATACAATACACAGTGTAAGGGTCATTAAAGAAGTAATTAGGTGGGTGAATATACAGGTCAGTGTTGGCAATATTTCACTCGCGGGGCCAAACATATGTGGGAATGTGTCAGGCGCGGTTCCAGGAATTCTTAGGGGGTGGGGGCCCAATTGTTTTTCTTTTTGCTCCCAAAAATTTGAATTCGTGCCGGCCGAAGATGCGCTCATTTTTTTTTTTTGGCCCTCAAAAATTTGAAAATTTGCGCCCGCCCCCCCCCCCCCTGGATCCGCCACTGGACTGTATCGTGAATTAACTGCGGCACTAAACATTCAAATGATCACCGGATGCAATGGAAGCACATTTGCTACTTTACTTGATTCAGAAATTAAACTCTTTAAGTCTTATTCTGCTACAAATCTAGGGTTTTCAAGTTTAAAGTAAAAGTATAATTAATTATCCCCCCCCCCCCCATTTATGATACACCCTAGACGAATTTCTGCTTAAAATGCACACATAAACTATTGTAGCCAATTTAAATTAACATATAAACATACGGTGGAGTACAAGAGTATTTCAAATGCATGTACTGTATACGGTAGTACAATGTATATTAATGTGACAATGTTTACTTCTTTTAGTAAAGAGAAGGTGGAGCCACATAATTATGTTGAAGTCACTACAGATGACTTTCCAACATATAGGATATTAACGTGAACAATCCCAGGGACGGGCAGGTTTGGCCTTACCTACCTGTATGTCTGCCTGTATCTGGGATTAGCAAAGCATGTGACGGGGTCCTGTAGGACAAACATGGGACCTCTATTTAAAGGTATAGACCAGTTTTGGAAACGCCCCCCTCTCTCAAAAAATGAAATGGAAGCTCTTATTACCAATCATGTGAAAGAATATGTTTTGACTCATACGTGATGATACACATTTTGACGGGAAACCGCCTACTAGATAGAATTGTTATATTTGGTAAATTATCATATTTATCCAGACTGGAGAGATATCGCATATACAATGTACATCTTTCTGTGTTCAGTGCTTGTAACTTTACCAAGACTGGGCCAAATTTCTTATCATCTTGATGATTACAGAACCTTGCAGTACACACCAATACTTATATGCTAGCTGATCAACCTTTTCTGATCGATTCCACAACGTTTATTTCACAACGTTTATTTCACAATGCAATCGCATGACCAGAACTGGTCTATACCTTTAATGCCTATCCAAGGGACAGACTTACCTGTGTCTGTCTGTATCTGGCATTAGCAAAGCATGTGACGGGGTCCTGTAGGACAGCCAGGACGCTCCCACTCTCGACAACACCTTCCAGTGTCTGCAAACTGACCTGGCCTTCTTCACTGTGATAAACCTGTTACAATTGACAGTGAAAGTGGAACCATTCGGGTAGTCCTGGGGGATGTTTCACAAAGATCCTAAGTCAAACTTATCTCTAAGATGGAGCCATTTGAACCCTAAAATAAAATATATTAAAAAGCACAATTCAAGTATTATTTTAGATTGTTCATAAATTCCACATCAAGAAAATGCTCCTTGATAATAGAAAATATGAATGATTTGAATCAGCATTTTATGCCTTTTAAAATAACTTTTATAAAACATTTTCAGAGATGCTAGCTAATAGCTTTCCATACATGTAATTGTTAAGTTCAACTTAGGATCTTTGTGAAACACACCCCCTGGGCATAGTGCACTGAGAGAGATAGTTGTGGCATGCTCACACGAATGCAGTCAAAGGACATTTGGTGGGGCTCCAAATAGTTCTCTCCTATAGAGATTGTATGTGGGAGGGAATTATTCGGAGCTCCATTAAGGCATGAACTGACCTTTGAGTGGGCGTGTGTCGCAACTATCTCTCTCAGTACACTATGGTCCTAGCTGGGCTCCATTTCATAAAACTTATTATCATTATCAATAACAGTTTAAATAACTGTTATTAAAACTATTGAAATGGTTGCATTTGAATGATGGGCTTTGAGCAAATTTGTTAAAGAAATGTGACACTTGTTATTTATAAATATTTGTATAGTCCCAAGACCATTATCCTCTTTAAAAAATTAGCCGTATGTAGCTTCTTGATTTAACCCGGCCAGAGCAGTTTAGTTTTATTTCAGAAGATAAATCAGCTTTACATCCTCACATTGGCAACAATTATTTGTATTTTCAATCATTTGTAATACTATTCAGATTATTTTGGATTATTTTGGATCAAAACAGACTGGATCAAAAAATTAAAATAAAATGTCAGTAGTTAAACTTTAAAAGGTGACACCAGGGGTGATAGTGAGCACTAAAAAAAAAATTAGGTGTTTTTTTCCCCCCTCATACACGCCCCCTTGAGTAAAAAAAAAAGAAAAGAAGAGGACCCAGGTGAAAAAATGACATCCCCCCTCCCCATTTTGAGTAGGAAAAATTGGGAATAATAGGGAAAATGGGGAAGAATAGAGAAAATAAGGGTAAAATCAGGAGAGACAAAATCTGGATTTTTAAAAATTTTTTTTAAGGAATCTGAAAAGATAAGGAAAACAAATAATCTGGAAACCGATTTAAATCAGGTTTTTATCAGGCCTGTGACATTAAACTACACTGGGTGAATAAGTTGACATGCAATAATTCCTAATGTAAACAGGTACTCAATTTTGTACATAGCTTTAGGAAAGTGAATTATTTACAGCAAATTAAAAACCGTTATAAAAATACCTTTGTGTTTGCCTGAGTAGTAAGCATGGCGCAGCAGTTATCCTTCAGCCTGATCTGCACCTTGATACTGTCACCAGAAACTATGCCACCCCCGTAATTAATGGAGTAGACCCACTGGCAGTTTGAAGAGCTGGCATGACTTGGGAGCATCAACTTCACCTGCAGGGGTGTCCAGAAAATCACACACAAAAAAAAAAGTTATGAAGGATTGATATGGACTCGGAATCGTCAACCATATGCTGCACCTTGATACATGTACTGTCACCAGAAACTATGCCACCCCCATAATTAATGGAGTAGACCCACTTGGAGTAGATACATTGGAAGAGCTGGCATGACTTGGGAGCATCAACTTCACCTACAGGGGTGTCCAGAAAATCACACTCGCAAAAAAAATGTTATGCAAGTTCACCAACAACCCATTAAAAATACTACAGGTGTATGTCCTTTTTGCAGCCAACGTCAAATTCTGTAAAACTTTGAATTATGCATATGTCATGTACATGTATGGGTCATTCCATGTCAAATCACCCAAAAAATCTGAAAATCTTAACCCGACCATTTTTGATTTTGATGAAACTTAGTGTACTTGTTGAGTGTGATCTCACAGCACCAAATTCCAAATTTTAGGTCAATTGGGTGAGGGGTTTGGGAGATATGCCCAACCAAATTTTGAGATTTTTGCAAAAATGGGGGTGGCGGGCCTACCTTTGAACCCTTGTATCTCGGGACCTAATGGGTCAATCTTCACAAAATTTGTATTGTTGGAAAGGGTATTCAATAAGGATTCCAAATCTGCCGCCATTTTGAAAATTCATGTTTGGGTACTTTGACCTCTTGACCTAAGATTTGACCTTGAAATTGACCTTGTGGATCATGTGACAACATTTTTCATGAAATGTAATCTCTGACATGTTCACTTAAACATATAAAATTTTCAGAGATATAATATTTTTTGCTTAGGAGCAATAAGGATTGAAAGTATCCATACTTACAGATATTCACAATAAACCCCTATTATAATGTATACAATACATGCAATATGCACAGTACAACATACATCTTCCATCTTCTAAATGTCAGCAGTACTTGAATAGAAATAAAAAGACAAGTTCATATAGGCCTAAAGGGTTAACAGGATGTATTTCTTTAGGCTTCTGAGTCGGTTCTAGGATAATTACCCCCCTGGAAAATTAACCCCTGGGGTTAATTGTCCTCTGGGTGTGATAGTCCTCGGGGGTAATTGTCATCGGGGGGGGGGGGGAAACATTTCCTGGGGGTTAATTTTCCAGGGGGTAATTATCCTAGAACCGACTCAGAGGCCTAAAGCAATACATCCTGTTAGTTAACCCTTTAGGCCTATATGAACTTGTCAATTTATTTCTATTCAAGTACTGCTGACATTTAGAATGGATATGCCTAGAACAAATAAGCATGTGGAAGATGTATGTTGTACTGTGCATATTGCATATTGTATACTGTACATTATAATAGGGTTTATTGTGAATATCTGTAAGTATGGATACTTTCAAATTTCAATCCTTATTGCTCCTAAACAAAAAATATTATATCTCTGAAAATGTTATGTTTTAGTGAACATGTCAGGGATTACATTTCATGAAAAATGTTGACAAGGTCACGTGATCCACAAGGTCAATTTCAAGGTCAAATCTTAGGTCAAGAGGTCAAAGTACCACAACATGTATGAATTTTCAAAATGGCGGCAGATTTGGAATCCTTATTGAATACCCTTTCCAACAATACAAATGTTATGAAGATTGACCCATTAGGTCCCGAAATACAAGGGTTCAAAGGTAGGCCCGCCACCCCCATTTTTGAAAAAATCTCAAAATTTGGTGGGCCGTATCTCCCAAACCCCTCACCCGATTGACCTAAAATTTGGGATTTGGTGCTGTGAGATCACACTCAACAAGTACACTAAGTTTCATCAAAATAAAAAATGGTGTGGTTAAAACCATTGGGTGATTTGACATGGAATGACCCGTATGTCCTATCTGTGAAATTTAAACATTAGCAGTGTCCTAGTATTACAATTATGCAAGGAAACCTGTTAACCTTCTAGACTTTAAATTCACTGTCAGACACTATTGAGTGACTGACTGACATCTTAACAAATGGAAACGTTTCTGAAAAGATAACGTTACAAGTCTCGAGAAATGAAATAACTGATTCAGGAGAACTGTAGCAAACATTTTCAGTAATTCTTTCAATGTGCTATGAAAAGTTTAACCGACAATTTCGGTGCATCAAGTGATGAAGTGATAACCACAAAATGCAGTACAGCTGAAGATAGTCTGTCGGAACCCAGAGAATTGTTTGATCTGCCAGTCATTGATAGCGAATTTGTAAAGAAAGAAATTAAGGGTTTTCTGATAACTAAGGACAGGGAATGATGGATTAAGTGTTAAGATTTTGAAATATATTTGTAACATAAACATTGTCATTATACTCTGACGTATTTATACAATCTGTCACTGACAACGTGTGTAGTACCTGCTGCATGGAAAATAGCAAAGAGTACAACCCATCTTTAAGGGTGGAGATAGATTTCAAGTATCTACATGTAATTATAGGCCGCCGATAGCCATTCTCCCCGTCTTATCCACAATAATAGAAAAGGCAGTGAATATGTATCTCCAGGGGGGTGTTTCACAAAGATCCTAAGTCGAACTTAACTCTAAGTAGGACTTAAAAACTATGGAAAGCCATTAGCATCTTTGAAAATATTCTGTAAAAGTTATTTTAAAATGCATAAAATGTTGATTCAAATCATTCATATTTTCTATTATCATGGGAGATTTCATGTTTTTGATGTGGAATTTATGAAAAGTCTAAAATACTTGAATTTTTGCTTTTGAATATATTTTATTTTAAGGCTACAAATGGCTCTCCATAATATTTAAGTCCAACTTAGAGTTAAGTTCGACTTCAAATCTTTGTGAAACACCCCCCAGGAATATCTGTCAGAAAAACGACCAACCCCAAACAGTTCAGTTTTCGACCTAATCATTCATATGAGACCGCCCTCACCTGTATGGTTGATTCGATGAATTAGCAATGAATGTTGATAAGGGGTATGTGAATGGATTAGCACTTATTGACTTACGAAAAGCGTTCAACATGGTAGATCACCTTATTCTCATCATAAAGTAAATTAGCTAACTACGGCTATTCTGATAAATGTCTTACTTGGTTTAAGTCCTATCTTAATGACAGGAAACGATATGTTTCACTGCAAAAATAAAAAGTCAAACATCATGAATGTCAACACAGGAGTGGCTCAGGGTTCAATCCTTGGGCCCCTCCTGTTTACAGTCATGATAAACGATCTTCCCATGCATATAAGTAAAGGGAATGTTTATATGTACGCGGATGACACAACAATATCCGTTTATGGAAACAGTCCAACAGATATTGAAATCCAGCTTAACAATGTAATGCAAGAAGTAAATGAATGGGTTGACAGAAACAAGTTGATCCCCAATTCAGAGAAGACCAAAGTCATGCTAATAGGCTCAAGACAAAAATTACATCGATTTTCAAAACTAAAGTTGCATGTTACATTAAAAGGTAAATCTGTTGAATGTGTTGATGAATCTTTCTTTTCAGCAGTCTCCTCCATGACCAACCTGTTTTATATGCCTGTTGTACACTGTGGACCGATTACAAATATATTGCTAAGTTTCATTGTTTTTTACAATGCAATCCCATGTACTTTATTTATTTTGTTGGAAATAGAAATAAACGAAATTAAATCAATGAATGAAATGAAAGGTGTCTAGGTGTAGCCATAGACTCTAGCCTTGACTTTAAGATACATACTGTGAGAAGGTGTCTTTAAAGGTAAAACAAAAGCTAGGTGTAATAAGAAGATTAAAAACATATTTTTCTACTATGATATAAAACAATTATCTGATATATACTGGGGGTACATTATACCCCATGTTCTTTACCGTTGTAATGTACATGTATGGTCGCGCAGAAGTGTCAGGAATTTCAATACATTAAACAAATTACACAAAAGAGCTGCCTACATAGTTTCTAATATAAACTCATGGGATATACCGTCCCTAGATGTATTACAGTCGCTATGCTGGCCAACTCTTGATAAGTTGTTCTGGAAAACAATGTGCTGTTTAATAGAATAACACCCAAAATCGTACATGACAGATTTACATTCGTCGACGATATTTCACAAAGAATAACTCGCAACACAGCTAAGATGATGTTGCGATTACCCAAATGTAAAACAGAATTTCACAGGAAGTCATTCATTTATTCAGGCAGCGAAATTTGGAATGAGCTTCCACTTGGACTTAAAGAAGCACAGAGCCTAGCAGTCTTTAAGAGAGCTCTAAAAGAAGTTCTCACATGATACAATGTTCATACTGATAGATTTAGTTCTTACATGTTTATGACGTTTTTTTCTTCATTCTTATTATCTATTATTCAGTTTTTGTCATGTTGCTCGACTCCATTACCATACCATGCTTATATAGTCTAATGTTAGTATACTTATCATTAATTAACTGTTGTTCCTCTGTGTAATAATATATTCAGTTAACGTACGTATTCCCATGTTTTTGTTTAACTTATTTTTATACAATGTAGTTGATTTTTATCATTTTCTAAAACTTGTGTTAAAGATAAAGACCAGTTCTGGTCATGCGATTGCATTGTGAAAGAAATGTTGTGGAATCGATCAGAAAAGGTTGATTATCTAGCATAAGTATTGGTGTGTACTGCAAGGTTCTGGAATCATCAAAATGATAAGAAATTTGGCCCAGTCTTCGTAAAGTTACAAGCACTGTACACAGAAAGATGTATATGGGACTATACGCAGACGTGCGTGACACATGCGTTTATCTCTCACAGGCCAATAGATTAACTAATTTACCAAATAGTAGGCGGTTTCCCGGCAAAATTTTTATCATCATGTATTAGTCAAAACATATTCTTTCACATGATTGTTAATAAGAGCTTCCATTTCATTGCGGCGTTTCCAATACTGGTCTTTACCTTTAAATGTTAAAATTTGATATTGTACAGTTGTAATTGGAATAATTTACATGTACAGGTATGTATTTTTCATGTGCAGTTTTTATAATCAGGGCTTTGTGGAAGACCAGGTTTTTAGTATAGAGATATCGACTGCTTTGATATTTTTATTATTAAACCAAAGTGTTATGCATGAGTGAACAGGAATTGCATTTTTTATTGTGGCATCATAACTTTCCCTGGTAGACTCAGTGGTGTGTTCATGGGAATCAGGATTTGGGTGATGGTAGTTGGTACATGTTCATGTTGTAATTTCCATAATTACAAACTGTCATTTTTTACATCTGTGACTTTGAATAAAAACCTTCATCCCACATTTCAGTTACCATTTACCTGAAGAATAAGGAGCCGACATCTTGGACATTCCTTTTTTCAACAAACCGTATTTGAATATTCAATTTACATAATCCCTACCTGGGTACCGGTATTAATTAAATCAATGAGATGTTTAACAAATCTTACAATAATTGAAATGTGGGGTGAAGGCTCCCATGACTCCCATGAACACACCACTGAGTTTACCAGGGAAAGTTACAATTAAATTCTACAATAAAAAAATGCAATTCCTGTTCACCCATGCATAAAAGTTTGGTTTAAGAAACCATGAAATTCACTCAGCAAATCATGAATGTATCATATCACCCTCAATTTTGTAAGCTCCAAAGGATTTACCTCTCACAAATTTGAAGGCTAATTCCTGCACAACCTAATTTTCACACCCTTTACAAAAGTGAGCAGTGCTCACCCAAGCATTAATTATTTTCAGACTTTTTGGTGTCATATGAAAGTTGAGTTTATGAGCTTTCCATGTATACAGTACATGTAGATCTATAAAAACTTTTCCCCCCAGAATCATATATTTTTTATTCGGCAGCCATTTCAAGTGTATAGTTTTTTTGGGGACGTAAGGTAGAGTGGTGAAGTGTGACATCATCAAAAATCTATTTGGGGAATTTCTCAAATTTTTGTCTTCATTTTCCGACAGAGTACCGGTATAAAAATAAAAATAAAATATCTTAAGTATTGGCTGAGATATGATCATCTGAATAAAACGATTTCCTATACCTAGGAACTCAGTGTTATTGCTCTGGTTCATAACATGAGCCAGCTACATGTAGAGCAATATATAACACCGAGCTACCATCAGTATCGGCCACTGGTCCGAGAATGAGGACCGTCCGCATAAACGAGGATATCCTTGTATACAGTACGCAGACAAAATGCGTCTTAAACAATAAGGATCGTTTACAATTTTTCTTTGGCGCGCTGCGGGTTTTGCGTTCCCGACCTGCGCGCTGGCGATGCGAAAAACAGATTCCACGTAATAAAATACCCCCAGTTCACCGTCAACTTTCATGGGTTGTCCTGTCCGTCTCCCCAAGGATTTATGACTCATAACATGAAAGTATCTGTACCAAGTTAATGTAAAATGCATTAAGAAAATAATTGCGGAACCTGTTTTTCGCATCGCCAACACGCGGGTTGGAAATCGAAATCGTCAGCGAAAATGTGGACGATCATTAAGACCTTATTTTTGCGGACGCATCTGTCCACGTTTACGAAGACGATCCTCGTTTGTACGAACAATCCTTATTCTCTGACCACGTCTGCCGGTCTGCCGGTCTGCCCCTACTGACCATTGCAAACATTATATAAAATTTGTGTGACCATTCACAATCACATTAGCAGATTAGACATTAGGCCATGTAAAATTGATTACATGTTGATCGTCCGGATTTTTTGAAAAAGAGGAGGAGGGTGTACCATGTTATTTGATATTTGATATTTCAAAATGGCCGCTCAAAATGGCCGCTCGGTACATTTTCCCCGACAGTCGAGGCTATTTTTTTTCAAGATGGCCGCCGACAATTTTTTTTTTTTTAAATCAGAAATAGAGCCATTTTAGCAGTATTTTTCATGTTTTTTTTTCTTTCAAAAAAAAAAAAAAAAAAAATCAAAAAAAAAAAAAAAATTCAAAAAAATAACAAATAACAAAAAATAGGAGGCGGCCCCCAAAAAGGAAGCGGGCGGGGACGATCAACATGAAATCAATTTTACATGGCCTTACAAATACAATATTTAAATATGGCCATGCCCATAGGGCTATGATGACCCCCTAGTCCCATAGGACGTCTCCACTTTGATTCCCCCCCCTCCTCTCCTTGGCCTTGCATTGCATCGTCAGCTCAGTCAGGCCTCAAAAGGCTCAATATAGTCTAGAGCCTGGCCTAGATCTAGATCTACCGGTAGACCTATCTAGGCCCTACACTACAGCTATACAGTTTATTATAATGAATATCTTTTCGGATGAAAATAATTCCTATCGTCAGTATGGACACTAGCAGTACCAGTAGATCTAGATCTAACATTAGATCTAGACATATTCTATTGTAAACTAATAAATAATCTCTTGCCAATCAATCACTGAATTAAACACCAATCATACAAACCACTGCCAAACTCAAGAATCCTCTCTCCTAGTCCTATTCCTAAGTTAAGTCTCTAACTTATCATGCCAACAGAGCTCTAAATTAATACCTCTTAGGCCTACACTATCTTAGATTATAAATAGTCTGAACGTCCACTTACCGGGTATGTGAAATATACATCTGCAGCATTTGTTTTATAATGACCGAATACGTCTGGGTTATTCATTCCGCCTCGCCGTTCAAAGTGAATTTTGGCGTTAACTTCTTGTTGGTCTCTATTTTGTTCACTATGCTGACAATGATCAGTCGTTTTTTGCGCCATACTTTCAAAAAATCCACACCCAAATTGCTCTACTGAACCCATATTTTAATGCCAGAGTTAGACCGTAAGCTTCAAATGAAATGTTCAGCTTCGCGCTTCTGTGATGCGGTTGTTCCGCTGAGAATGATGAGCTATACATCATTAGGCCTACATGGGCTGGCTCCAGTACCGTACGTGACTCCTGCTACAGTGACAGACGAGTCCTAGCTAGCTCCTCGATCCTCTCGATCTCTGAAAGTTGACAAATGTCAGTTTTATTACAATTTTAGAATTAGAATGATCCATATACCAGACGGTTGGTTGCTTCTTACTAGGCCTAATTCATGTAATTACTGTCCCAC
Source organism: Strongylocentrotus droebachiensis (assembly GCA_035222895.1). Classification (NCBI taxonomy): domain Eukaryota; kingdom Metazoa; phylum Echinodermata; class Echinoidea; order Camarodonta; family Strongylocentrotidae; genus Strongylocentrotus; species Strongylocentrotus droebachiensis. The sequence continues at coordinate 75,319 of JAVYIG010003726.1, forward strand.
GCTGAGCCAGAAGAAGGTAGAATTTCCAAATTCCGAAGTATGCCTATACATGTAGATCTAGCGGCCGGCGTGAGCTAGGCTAGAGGGTTTTTAACCTTTTTTAAGTGTTCACCGACTATGGCAAGCCATAGGGAAAGCAATTAAATATATTCGGTCCTTGCGAAATATACGGTCATTGTCGAAATATATTCAATGTTTATAAAGAATATACATGCGATGTCTACATGTGTTACAAATATAGATCTATGCGATGTTTAAAAATAATATAGATCTGGGCTATTTAATATGTGCTAAGATGTATTGGATATTTATACAATATCTGCGTTATCAAGATATATTTAAATACATGCATGCTTTATTAATTTATGCGATATAGTTATAAAATATATGTAAACAAAAATATATATGTGTGCAACGAAAAATATATGTTCAACACAAAATTATATTGGACAATATAAATGTACCAATAAATAATTTACATGCGTCAATATCAATAGACTATATGCCAAAGTATTCTAGAAGCCAAAACCAATATGTGCGATCTATAATTTCCTTTAAATTAAGGCCTTTCTGGGGGATCCACAAACTACAAGCACTGCTTTTTAGTTCCCCCCCCCCCCGTTTCCTCAGAAATTAAGAATTTCTTGTAATAATTTTAATATGTGCAACTGTTTATTTGTATAGTTTCCTGAAAACATGAATTATGTATGACAAAAATGTAATATCTTTGTTTACCTTTCTGTTGGAAATGAAATTTGTGCGTAGCCTAATAGAAATTTTGCTGTACGAGAAAAAAATGTGTTCGTACGAACAAGGAGTTTTAAAGGCCCACCACTACTTAAGCTACGCGCCCATATAGCAAACAATGCCTAATCGGTGACCATTGGTCCCCCGTGATCCTCATTTACTTAAGCTTCCGGGGGTTATGACCCCTGGAACCCCACCAAGGGCCCTTAGGCGGGCCCCTGGATGCTCATCTGACCGTAATTAAATACCCCAAACCCCTGAGCTTCCGGGGGCTCTGCCCCTGGACCCCACCAAGAGCCCTAAGGCGGGCCCCTGGATGCTCATCTGACCGTAATTAAATACCTAAAACCCCTGAGTTTCCGGGGGCTCTGCCCCCTGGACCCCACCAAGGGCCCTAAGACGGCCCCTGGATGCTCATCTGACCGTAGTTAGATATTAAAACCTCTGAGCTTCTGGGGGCTCCCCCCCCCCTGGAACACGTCAATGGCCTTAAAGAGGGCCTCTGGATGCTCATCTAACCGTAATTAAATACCTAAATCCCAGAGCTTCCGAGGGCTCAGCCCCTTGACCCCATACCGAGGCTCATGCCCTGGACCCCACGCCGGGACCCCACGCCAATTTACGCTCTATACCTGATCGTTAATACCGGTACTCCACTTTGAAAAACGTTCCGCGGGACCTGCATGTAACGTGTAAGACTGGTGGTGATGCCCCCCCCCCCCCCTTCCGAACGTTTTTTTTCTCATTACGTCACTGCCCCTCGAAGGTGAGCTCCCTGGAATGTTCCCCCCCCCCCCATCCCAAACTGCTTCCGGCGCGCCTGCCGGGGAGGGGGGGGGGGATGCATCCCCCCTCGCTTGAAGGAGGGGGGGGGGGGGTGGCCTGTACAAATATCCCCCCCCCCTGAGATTAAAAAAAAAGAAACAAAAGGAAGAAGAAGAAGGAAAAAAAATGTGATTGTTTCAATTTCAGCATAATGCATGAGAAATGAGTTATTTTTAATGTATGTATAACTGTAGGCCTATAGCCTACACGTATACAGTATGTCACGATCGTTAAGAGGAGTTGCGCGACATGCGCGAACAAGCACTTCATAAACTTCATTTTTCGTTATTTTGCAAGGTATTATTATAGCCCAGACGTAAAGTGCGCCAGCGCGCGAGCGCTTAAAAAGTGCAATCAATAATGTAAGGAAACGTCAAAGCTTCCGCGCTTCGCGCGGGAGGGGGACACTGAATTCAGATAAATAGGGCTTAATAAGAGTCGAAAACGTTGTAACGAATCGTCTTCTTTCTATAATAATTAAATCAAACGTCTAAGCTTTTCGCGCTTCACGCGGGAAGGGGAGACTGAATTCAGACGAGAATTAAGAGTCGAGAACAGTACACTCAATCGTCTGCTTTCTCTAATAATTAAAGGAAACGTCAAGGCTTCCGCGCTTCGCGCGAGAGGGAGAAACTGAATTCAGATAAATAGGGCTTATTAAGAGTCGAAAACGGTGCAGCGATCGTCTTCTTAATTAATTCAAACGTCTAAGCTTTTCGCGCTTCGCGCTGGTAGGGGAAACTGAATTCAGACGAGAATTAAGAGTCGAGAACAGTACACCCAATCGTCTGCTTTCTCTAATAATTTAAGGAAATGTCAAGGCTTCCTCGCTTCGCGCGAGAGGGGGGAACTGAATTCAGATAAAATAGGGCTTATTAAGAGTCGAAAACGGTACAACTAATCGTCTGCTTTCTCTAATAATTTAATGAAACGCCAAAACTTCCGTGCGGGAGGGGGGGCCGCGGGAGGGGGGGGGGTGGAATTCATTCAGACAAGGATTAACAGTCGAAAACGGTACAATAAATCGTCTTATTTTCCTAATAATTTATTGTCTAAGCTTCCGCGCTTTGCGCGGAAGGCCTATCGTCTATCGCCCACAACCCCCATAATGAGCGCGCTTCGCGCGCTCTTTGAGTGAATCGCCTGTACACTACCGCCCCTCCCTAAAATGAGATCCTAGCTACGCCCCTGACCATTATTCATCATTTTCTAAGTGATAAGACTCCAAATAAAGAGTTCGCATCTTCCTGACGAAATACTCAATCTTTATGTTACCATACTTGAAAGCAGGCGCGTACGCAGCGGAGGGGGAGGGGGGGGGGGGGGGGGTTGAACCCCCCCTTGAGTTTTTTGTATGTGTACTCTTTGTTTATTTTGTGTGTGAAACCCCCCCCCCCCCTTTTGATTTGTTTTGTTTTGTTTTTTTTTTTATTAAAAAAAAATAATAAAAAAATGCCAATGGCTGACCTAAATAAGGTGACCTTACCCCCCCCCCCCCAACAGAACAAAATGTCAATTTTTCAAATTTCGAGACCAACAAAACAAAAAAAAAATGTCCTCTTACCCACCCCCCCCCCCCCCCCCGAAAGTGTTTGAGGGCATGTCATTGGCAGTTAAAGCATGTGATACTGATTTTGTATCTGAATCTCTATGGATGTATAGCTCAATACAAATTGGCAATGAGTCTATTCTTTTTAAATCCTGGTATAAAAAGGGTATTATGTTTATTAACGATTTGATGGATAGTAATGGAAACTCATTGTCTCATAGGAAATATGAGGAGAAGTTTAATTTGAAGTTTAATTATTTGTCTTATTAATCAGTTTGTCAGATAATAAAGTGCAGATATAATGAATATTATAAAACATTTCAAACAAATTTGGAAGACCCTTTAATTCCATCCCATATGAAAGATATTTCAATTACAATTTACCATCTGTAATTCTGTATTGATACAAAAATATAACGTTATGATATTTCGTTTCACACCAGTTATGAGACTAAAATACTTTCAGTATAAGATTTTAAACATAATTATGTTTTGATCTGTTTAGCTGTTTGGAGGATTCGTGCCTTGTATTCTTCTGCCAAGTTTCGTCTTTTTCCTGTTATCGCAGACCTCATGTGAAGAATCGTAACCTAACAAAACTACTTGGAAAAAAAGAAAACTGCTCAATCATTTTAGCCTTTATAAAAGGTACTGGAAGATATACAGAATTATAAGAGGGGAAATGTGTATTATAGCATGTCTGTGTCGTTATTATTCTTGTGCTTTTCATGCCTTAAGGCAAAAAAGTTTCCCTTTGAAAGTGGCCCGTTAGTTTGCAGCTAGGCAGAAATCTTTTGTCTACGTATCTGCAAGCAAGATCCAGTTAAGCACATGCCTGACATATTTATTCCTGGCGGCATCGAAGATGGTACAAAGGGAATGAGCTACTAGATAGGTTTCCATCTCTTAAAACTTCTTGGTATACAAAAGAATAAATGTTATGTTCGTACACAAAAAATATGTATGCTCTCCCTTGCCGTTGGTAGTCTTTGAAAGTTTAAATGGATCTCACTCAGACCAGAGAGTTCCTAGCCAGAGGTCGGAAGCATTTTTTTTCTTGTGCGCACTAAATCTTTGAGGTTAGTAAACCTGTGCGTTTCCCTTTCACCTCGGATAAGTTTTCCTATTCTTATCCAATGGTAAGTTGTCCGTTTTACTTTGTCTTTGACACGATTACTTTTCCTTTGTGATAAAATGCACCCATTTCTTTCTTATAAATGCGCCTTTTCATGTGTGAGAAGTGCTCCTGTTGGGCGGTTTACCTCTGAAAAGTGCCTCTTTTCCTTAGTTTGTAATAATTGCATTTCCTCCTTCAATGGTGTGTCCCTTTACATCTCTGATGAATCGATGAGTGCCCCATTTTAAGTATAAGAAATATATATTTTCAGCTCTGATAAGTGCTCATTTTTACCTCTGATAATTCCCCCCTTTTTTTTTTTTTTTTACTTTGACACGTGCATAATTTAAAGCAACTATTATAGCAATTTTTTTATTAATTTCGCCTAAAGCTCGCTTACATTTAAAGTTGATACTATTATGTTTCTTGTTAAATATCTTTTCGGTCTCTCATGATTAGATTGTGCTTAAAACCCCACCATAATGTTGTTGTTTTTTCTTCTTTATAAGATGTAGTTTTTCGCACTGCTTGGACCTCATGAACCTTAACATTTTTGATCGCTCGCTCCGCTCGCTTGCATATAAATATCTCCAGACCATCATTATGATTTAGACACTATATACCCCTACATTGTGATTACATTTTCAAGGATGAGTTTGTTTCTCTCTTTACATGGTCCAAGATACTGATTAAGCATCATACTTTGCAGTTGGGTATGATATATACCAATGTCTAAAAATGTCTTATTTTCACTTTGAGGTTTCCCTTTGTAGGTGCCCCCTTTTTACAGAAAATGCCCCTTTTTTGTTGGTGCCCCCTCCACTTTGTAAGACGCTCCAGCACCCTTGGATAATGGGTGGGATATAAACTTATCATCTCATTGCTCAAAATGTGACGAACATTAATGTAAGCAATCAAATAATTTGTTATAGAGGGTAGATGCAAAATACTCTAGCGGCATGAATAATCAACATCACAAAAAACAGTACGCCATAGCTAAAACATAGTTTATACAAACTTTGTAGACCCACATCTCTACCGTTATCGTCAATATACGCATATATTCCCTTCCTCCCCTTAAACAATAGCCCATCATGCCACCTGGTAGTCCAGAATCTGCCGAATCTGCACGGTCCTCTATAATTCCCCCAACACTTGATTCAAGCCGTCCAAGATGGCGTTATCAACAAACTCATAATTATGCTCACCAGCCCAGCCGGAATAAAAAATTAGCAGCCGGGCGTCCTAATTTAATGATCACGCCATCATCGGCTGGTAGCAAGTATAGGGGGAGGTATAGCGTTGGTGTGGTGGAGATCAAAATTAAATAGGCCAGATTCTGGGGGTGAAGTGAGGGGGAGGGGGGGGGGGGGGGTGAAGTAAGAAGGCGTTACAGATAAATGCACCAGGAAGGATTGTCTGCACATATCATTGCTAATCAAGGAGACTTATACATTCATGATTAAACAGTATATTGGCCGGGAGAACAGCATTCCTTTCACTTTTATTCTACTTTGAATGCAAACTCTGATATAGTCATTTTGATCCAAAGGCAGGAAATTCCATAATATTTATATCCGGGCCACTATGAATAATATTGATTTATGTGCCGCAGCGGTTTTGGGATTGGATTGGTGACATTTATTTGTTGGATAAGAATGTACGTCTTTGTTTTTCTTTAAAAGGGCAGTAAGAGCAGGAGGCAATAGGCCGTGGTAAAGACAAAACATGTCGGCCCGAATTCACAAAGGTGGTTAAGTCGACAAACCTAGGTTTATGTGCGTCATATAACGCGTTTCGACTCGTTTTTACAAACAAAAACGCGTCACATGAATGTCATGTAAAAAGTCAATATCCGAAATGTTGAAGAAATTTAATTTAAAAAACACGAGGGGGCGTTGTGATCTCTGAACCAGCAGTGCCATTGATATGTATATGTGGATAGATGGCTCTGTGAACCAGTAAAAATACGTATCGCCTATTTTTTTTAAAGATATCTTAGAATTTAATCATTCAGACATTTGGAATTCACCCTCATTAAATTACAGTAGGTTAGCAGTAACATAATATTATACAGTATGAATAAAAAGTTAAACGGTAGGGAATATTTCAATTTAGACAGAACAACAACATTGCGTGAAAGGGTTTTATATTTGACAGCTAGGTTGGATGGAGTTGGTGCTAGGCTGAACGTTTCTCGACGTGGGTCAAAGGGTGGAGCCCCCAGAAGCTCAGGGGGTATAGGCATTTAATTGCTGTCAGATGAGCATATTTTGATAGCTTATTTGTGACACTGGCAGGACACGAATTGGTGTGGGGTCCAGGGGGCGGAGCCCCAGAAGCTTAGGGATTTTATACATTCAATTATTGTGAGATGAGCGTATTTTATACCTTTTTTGTGACACCTGGCAGGACACAAATTGGTGTTGGTTCCAGAGGGCGGAGCCCTCAGAAGCTCAGGGGTTTAAACATCAATTTATGGTCAGATGAGCATAATTTTATACCTTCTTTGTGACAGCTGGCAGGTAACGAATTGGCGTGTGGTCTAGGGGGCGAAGCCCTCGGAGGCTCAGGGGTTTTGGGCAATATTTGTGGTAAGATGAGCACAATTATACCTTTATTGTGACACTGGCAGGTCACGAATTGGTGTGAGATCCATGGGGCAGAGCCCCCAGAAGCTCAGGGGTTTTAGGCATATTATAACGGTCAGACAAGCATGCAGAGGAGGTGGAGTCCCTGAAACTTAGGGGGTTTTTAATAGGCATTTTATTATGGTCAGATGAACATTATTTTGATACCTTTTTTGTGACACTGGCTGGACACTAATTGGCGTGAGGTCCACGCAGGGGCGTCGCTAGACCTTTTTCAGTGGGGGGGGGGGGGGTGTAGAGGCCAACGATTACCGACAAAACTAGCCACCAATTACCGACAAAATTAAATTTCCAATATCTACAAATTCAACCCTATAAACCTGGGGCCGAAGGCTACATTGTTTTTTTCCTATGGACTATCTATAGTACTTGCATATGCGCAAAATTCCTCGACGACATAAATATACGAATTATTTCTTCAATTTAGTCAGCCTCATAGCTATATATTTTAATGCAGGCGCGGAGCTAGGATCTTATTTTAGGGAGGGGCGGTAGTGAGCAAGAGAATCACTTAAAAGCGCGCTCATTAGGGGATGTGGGTGATGGGCCTCCCGCGCGAAGCGCCTAAGCTTTGACGTTTCATTAAATTATGAGAAAAAGCAGACGATTCGGTGTACTGTTCTCGACTCTTAATCCTTATCTGAATGAAGCTTCCCCCTTCCGCGTGAAGCGCGGAAGTTTTGACGTTTCATTAAATTATTAAGGAAAGAAGACGATTCGTCGTACAGTTTTTGACTCTTAATAAGCCCTATTCATCTAAATTCAGTTTCCGCCACTCGCGCGAAGCGCGAACGCTTTGACGTTTCCTCATATCATTAGAGAAAGAAAACGATTCGTTGTACCGTTTTCGACTCTAAATAAGCCCTATTAATTTTGTCTGAATTCAGTTTCGCCCTCTCGCGCGAAGCGCGGAAGCTTTGACGTTTCCTTAACTTATTAGAGAAAGAACACGATTCGTTGTACCGTTTTCGACTCTAAATAAGCCCTACTGATTTTGTCTGAATTCAGTTTCCCCCCTCTCGCGCGAAGCGCGGAAGCTTTGACGTTGCCTTAAATTATTAGAAAAAGAAGACGATTCGTCGTACCGTTCTCGACTCGTCTAAATGAAGTTTTACCCTTTTAAATTGATGGCGTTTCATCACAATATAGAGAAAGGAAGACGATTCATCGTACCGTTTTCGACTCTCATTAAGCCCTATTTATCTGAATTCAGTTTCCCCCACTCGCGCGAAGCGCGAAAGCTGCGACGTTTCCTCAAATTATTAGAGAAAGAACAAGATTCGTTGTACCGTTTTCGACTATAAATAAGCCCTATTAATTTTATCTGAATTCAGTTTCCCCCTCTTGCGCGAAGCGCGGAAGCTTTGACGTTTCCTTAAATTATTAGATAAAAGAAGACGATTCGTCGTACTGTTCTCGACTCGTCTAAATGAAGTTTTCCCCTTCCGCGCAAAGTGCGGAATTTTTGGCGTTACATTACAATATAGAGAAAGGAAGACGATTCCTCGTACCGTTTTCGAATCTTATTAAGCCTTATTCATACGAATTCAGTTAACCCCTCTCGTGCGAAGCGCGAAAGCTTTGACGTTTCCTCAAATTATTAGAGAAAGAACACGAATCGTTGTACCGTTTTCGACTCTAAATAAGCCCTATTAATTTTGTCTGAATTCAGTTTTCCCCCTCTCGCGCGAAGCGCGGAAGCTTTGACGTTTCCTTAAATTATTAGAGAAAGAAGACGATTCGTCGTAACGTTCTCGACTCTTCTAGATGAAGTTTTCCCCTTCTGCGCGAAGCGCGTAGTTTCTAGCGTTTCATCACAATATAGAGAAAGGAAGACGATTCCTCGTACCGTTTTCGATCTTATTAAGCCCTATTCATCTGAATTCAGTTTCTCCCACTCGCGCAAAGCGCGAAAGCTGTGACGTTTCCTCAAATTATTAGAGAAAGAACACGATTCGTTGTACCGTTTTCGACTTTTAGTAAGCCCTATTTGTCTGAATTCAGTTTCCCACTTTCGCGCGAAGCGCGGAAGCTTTGAAGTTTCCTTACATTATTAGAGAAAGAAGACGATTCGTTGTACCGTTCTCGACTCGTCTAAATGAAGTTTTCCCCTTCCGCGCGAAGCGCGGAATTTTTGGCATTTCATCACAATATAAAGAAAGGAAGACGATTCGTCGTACCGTTGTTGACTCTTAAACCTTGTTTGAATTTAGTTTCCCCGAAAATTTTAAACCTCTGATTTCTTTAGCTGATATTATAGGAAAGTGAAACTTCGAGAAAATACAAGTATTGTAGTTGTAGTCACTCTCGAAGTCGTCACAGCGGATAAGAAGTCAAAGTTCGTAGGGAAAAAAACTTGTCGGCCGACCGACAATATACATCTCACCGACTTTAAATTTCTGCATTTATATAGTACACGAGGATCGAGCAAGAATACCGACACAGCAACATATTTACCCGTGTCTTTCTTGCTCCTTCGACGAGACGACTCCACCCAACAACCCCCTTCTCTCTTTTACTCCCACTCCTCCCCTCTCAGACTCTAACCTTCCCTCTCTCTCCTCTCTTTCATCCCCCGTTTCTTTTGTTTCCCTTTCACTCTTTTGTCTCTTTTTTCCTTTTCTTTCTTTTCTTTCTTTTCCTTTCTTTGCTCTCCTCCCTCTTTCTCTTTCTTTCTTCTCTTTTCTTTCCTTTCTTTTCCTTTCTTTCCTTTCTTTTCCTTTCTTTCTTTTCTTTTCCTTTTCCTTTTTTTCTTTTCTTTCCCTTTCCCTCTCTTTTTTCCCTCTCTTTTTTTCCCTCTCTTTTTTCCCCTCTCTTTTTTCCCCTCTCTTTTTTCCCCTCCCCCTTTCTCTTTTTCCCGACGGCAGCGCAATTTTACCGACAAGATCCTGACAGGTGGGGGGGTGTCGCACCCCCCACACCCCCCCCCCCCTTTGGCGACGCCCCTGGGTCCACGGGGTTGAGACCCCAGATGCTCAGGGGTTTTAACCATTGAATTAAATTACCAAATGTGTCATTTGTCAGGTTTGGTTTAGTTTCGATGATACGATATACATTAAGACGCCATCTTGATTTGCACAAAATTCACCAGTACATTATCGAATAGTTCTTCTTTAAGCGAAGTTTAAACATCAAAGAACAGCCAATCGAAGAGGTGAGCTTTTTTTCGGACTTCAAAATACGATGGTAGGAACAGCAAACTTTGAAGTGTAGACAGTGAACGCCGTCCAAAGTAACCAAATCGTGTCTTGGCTGGTTTACTATTACTTACACACCTGACTGACATGTTGTTCAAATTTAATATAACATAATGCAATTAAGATTGTAAATATACATACAGAGAAAATCAATAACAAAAGTCAATAAAAAAGTGGTGACATCAGTAACGGTTTATTTTATCATTTTTGTTAATTTAATTTTATTTTTTATTTTTTGGGGGGGGAGGGAGTTCTATAGCATTAGTAATCAATCTTTTCCTCTCTAGAACCACTTCTGAATTACTCCTTATAATTGGGTTGATTAGGTACTAGCAATTCTGTATCACTGTTACCTACAGAGATACGTTTACATAATACTTGCGCTATATAAATTGGTCTGATTATTTGTTTTATTATTGTTATTATTATCATTATTGTTATTATTACCGTCTTGTTTTATATAATGTTGATTATTTAAATTTCGGTTTTGGTTCACAGAAGTCAGCTTCTCTAATATTTCAGTTTACATGACAACGGCTTTCTTTTTTACAAGAATGCGGCTTCAAATAACCTATTAATTGTTATTATAGTCCAACGGTCAGCTTAGATTATTCGATGATTATCATTTGTTTCATGTTGTAAACCAAAAGTTATAATATTTTTCTACAATTCAAATATTTCTTGATCTGTTACCATGTTAACGGGCTAGAGGTCGTGTCCATCACTTACTTTAAGGCAAACAAACAGATTACGATAGCTGAGGGTCCTAGCAAACAGTAGATCATAATTTCGAATACATATGAAAACAAACTATTCAACAATATTAGTTTCAGATACTTTTAGAAACAAATAACAATTTGTCATCACTTTGTCCATAGCAACATCAATTTGTAAGTATGACTGACACCTGTAACAACTTGCAGTTGTGATCAAGTAAGAAGCTTTAAATACACATATCGACATGTTTTCAATGTGTTTTTAACTTTCTAAATGACAAATATATGACTTTTTCTAGAATTCGAATGTTCTTGGCCGTTTCCATGGTAAAAGTCCAACGTGTCACACCTACCACAAACTTCAGGGCAAAGATGCACAGTATAATAGCTGAAGGTCCTAGCAGAAATGCTGAATTCAAGTTTTTTCTTGGGGGATATTTTTCAATTATTGCCCAATTGACTAATATTGCTAATACCTGTGAAAATCGCCATATACGGTACATATACATTGTAGATGTACTTGTACAGAATGTTTTCCACAAAAAAATGTGCATCCTGTAACAAAACATCAACTCATCTGGGACAGCTAAAAAAATGTCTTATCCATCACATTATCTGATATTTTTTTTCTTTTTATGTGGCATGAAAACATGATTATATAATAGATTTAATCAAGAAAAAGTGTTTCGATGGCCAGGTTTATGGTGTTTAAGAACTTTGAACTATGGTAAGTGTTAATAACCCCATATTCTGAGTAAGTCACACTTTTATGTTTCATTGCGCTACACATCATGTGTTTAATATCCAATTTTCAAAAATTATATCAAACAGGTTTATTATTTCAAATTCACGATGAAAATTATATCAATTGGAGCGTTTTTATCAGAAACCAGTATTCGGTCATAGATGAATAATTATCTATTTTGACATTCTTTCAAATTTTGAGCAAAATATGAAATATTTAATTAAAAAAATTGCACGTGGCATCCACCCCTATGTTATATTATTTTGTATGTACGCAAGAGTTTTAGCCTGGATGCCATGCATAACCCCCCAAATGCTGTCCAAAGTAAACAAAATGGTGTCTTGGTTGGTTTACTAATTAACTTAATACGCGCCTGACATGATGTGCAAATAAAAACAAAATGATGCAATTAAGATTGTAAATATGCATACAGAGAAAAATCAATGACAAAAATCAATAAAAAAGTGGTAAATTTGCCATTTCCATTTGCAGTTGAACGGGAATAAGGAATGGCAGGAACGCGCTGGGGTTTTATAACCCTCGGTGCCATAGGCGCCTGAAGTGGGGGGCAGGGGGGGGGAGGCAAGTGAGGGGGGGGGGGGGGGGGGCAAAACGCATTTTTGCCCCCCCCCCCCTCAAAAAAAAAAAAAGCAGTAAAAGAGTAAAAAAATGGTTTGCATTTTTAACCAAAAAGAACATAACAATAATAAAAACCTGAATTAAATGACGTATGAAATTCCATTCAAAGAAAAGGAAAGTTAACAGGGATTAAATTTCCTAAACATTGCGCATGCTACCTATATTTATCAATGAATGGAGGTTTTTATAATAGCGATACGCGCATATCGTGGACATAATATTGCGAGAGAATGGGAAAGCGTGTCTGTTTTTTGTTAGGGCCCTGGATGCTCATCTGACCGTAATTAAATGTCTAAAACCCCATAGCTTTCGGGGGCTCAACCCCCAGACCCCACCAAGGGCCCTAGGGCGGTTCCCTGTATGCTCATCTGACCGTAATTAAATACCTAAAACCCCCGAGCTTCCGGGGCTCTGCCCCCTGGAATCCCACCAAGGTCCCTAAGGCAGGGCCCTGGATGCTCATCTGACCGTAATTAAATGCCTAAAACCCGAGAGCTTACGAGGGCTCTGCCCCCGGACCCACCAAGGGCCCTAAGGCGGTCCCCAGTATGCTCATCTGACCGTTATTAAATACCTAAAAACCCCGAGCTTCCGGGGGCTCTGCCCCCTGGATCCCAACAAGGGCCTTAAGGCGGGCCCCTGGATGCTCATCTGACCGTAATTAAATGTCTAAAACCCCAGAGCTTTCGGGGGCTCCGCCCCCAGACCCCACCAAGGGCCCTAAGACGGTCCCCTGTATGCTCATCTGTCCGTTATTAAATACCTAAAACCCCCGAGCTTCCGGGGGCTCTGCTCCCTGGACTCTCCGCCAATTAGTGGCCTGCCAGTGTCACAAATAAGGAATCTAAATATGCTTATCTGACCATAATTTTAATGCCTAAAACTCCTAAACTTCTGGGGGCTCAGCCCCTTGACCCCCTACCGGGGCCCAGGCCCTGGACCCCACGCCATTTTACGCTCTACCTGATTGTTAATAATCCACTTTGAAAAACGTTCCGCGGGGCCTGCCCTGCATGTAACGTGTAAGAGTGATGGTGATGCAGATTTTTCTTCTGCCCCCCCCCCCCTTCCAAACGTTTTTGCTCGTTACGTCACTGCCCCTGGAAGGTGAGCCCCCTGGAATGTTTGCCCCCCCCCCCCCAATCCCAAACTGCTTCCGACGCGCCTGCTCGGTGCGTTCGAACGCGGTCCTAGCACGCCCTGGCTCAGGACGTGCTAGGACCACGAACGAGATCACGAGGACGAGCTGAACTGTCTCCAAACTAGTTAGAATGGTTTGGACGTATTGGGAACGAGGTAGAACTAGTTAAGAACTGGTTTAAACTGATAAAGAACGGGCTTGGACTGCTTGGAAATGGCAAATTTACCCGATCTGAACTTGATATGACTGACTGTGGACGGGGTACAGACGAGATGGACGTATTGGGGACTGTTTGAGACCGATCTAGGATCGTATTATAGACATTATTTACACATTATACCCCGACCATAACCCGATTTAAAGATTTTCTAGGATGATTCCAGAACGTAGTGAAAACTAGTTTGGTGTGATGGGGGCTTATACTACTGCGACTTGATGCTCGACCACAGCACGTTGTTACACGTTCCAAGTAGGATCGAAGTTCGACAATTCCGTTTATAGTACGGCGATCAGTCCGTTTGTAGTACGTCCTCCTCGTTTAAAGTACATTGTGACTCCGTCCAATTACAGGACGGGGAAAATTTTGAACAGGCTCAAAGTTCTAGAGCACTCTCCCGTATAGCAAGTCCGAGCCCGTCCACGAAGTTCGTAAACAGATCGTAAACAGTTGGTACTACGCTCAACTCCGTTCGCACACAGTTTGAGCCCGTTTTGGCAACATTTTCCAGAACGTAGTGAGAACTAGTTCTGTGTGATTGGGATTTAAAGATAAACTTTAGTTCTGGTAAAAAAAAGAAAATTAATTCTCACAGAATCAAACGAAACTTACACTGAATGTTCAAGATTACAAATAAATGACATGTGCCAAACAATTTTGGAAAAAAATGTGTACTGGCTGAGTAATGAGCATAGAAAGATAAGGAAATCAAGGTAGTACTAGCCCCGACACCATTTGTGTTGTGTGCATGGTACCATATGCATCTTTCTGTGTACAGTGCTAATTGTTACTTTTAAGACTGGGCCAAATTTATTGTGATTTTGATGACTCTATAACCTTGCAGTGCACACCAATATAAGTCATGCTACATGTTCAACTGTTTCTGATCCATTCCACACCTTTTCTTTCACGATGCAATCGCATTACCAGAACTCACCTTTATCTTTAAAGACGCTAAATAACAATAAGTGTTTGTATATATTTTTTGCTGGTTGTTTTGGGGTGCTTCTTATAAAAACCCAGGAAAGGTGATGACCCCCACACCTCTCCCCTGATTATTTGTCTTTGCTTGTTACAGAAAGAAACCTCTAAAGTACAATAATTATTGTCTTTCTTCCGTTTCCGCACGTAATGACCCTGACTGTGACTTGATGATACGGAAATGTGTCCAAATTGGTCACTTCCGTGCAGGGGGCAATTACTATGTTTTCTTAATACAAAGGAAAACAAACTAATTAGCTCTTTGTATTGTCATGCTGTTAGATTCGAGTTAAGTTGCAAATATATCTAGGGTAACTTCCTCGTATTCTACCTAGGGCTGAATGGGGAGAGGGGGGAGGGGTACACACTAAATAGAAATAAAGGTACAATTCTGCTACAATAAGGGAGTTTACAGATAGCACATGGTACAAAAGACCCCAAATATCCACAGATCTTTTACACATGGAAAAGTTCCACTTTGAGCATCTTAGAATAATAACTGCCAAAGTCCTAGATGTGATTCATGAATACCTTTTGTTTGACCTCTTGAAAAGAATACTTCCACCTGCGTATCATAGAATGTACCGTTGGTGCATAAATGAAGAATATTACATAACTTTCATGAGCGCATATCCAGTATTCATCTCAGTGTGGGTTTTACCATTTTGGTACAAATGACCTTTATCTGCCCATGCGCAGATTGTATCTGTAAACTCCTTTATAGTAGCACCCTCTGCCAAAAACGCCAAATATAATTGATGCAAATCTGCACACCAATAATATTGCACTCTTATTTCTTTGTGTGCATTACGGTAGGGGCGGATCCAGGATTTTGTCAGTGTCGGATGTAACGTTTTTAAAGTACATATTTGGTAAAAAAAAAAAAAAAAAATCATGAATTTTTACTTTCTTTCAAATTTTGAGCCAATTTTGTAAATACTTTTGAGTGAAAACGGCGCATGGTATCCACCCCTATCTCACTCCTTAGTATTTTTGGAAGAGCTTTAACATGGATGCTATGCACTACCCCACAATGCCATGTAATCTTTTTCTAGAGCTTTTTTTAAAGTTTGTCTGGTCTACTATTAACTGCGACAATATTAATTAACACATTAAAGAATTCGTTTTCCTCCTTCTTCTTCTTCCTATTGAATTCCTCTGCTTGACAAAGAACTGTGCGCACGTTATCGCTAAACAATATATGTTAGGAATACTCTATATAAAAGAAAAGCGAGAAGAGTGAAATACGGAGATAAAGCTTTAATAGATGTTGTGACAGTGTCAGAATCAGGGATAAGAGTTGTCTTCCCTGCAAGGACGAGATCTGTGAGTACAACAAACATCAAATCAGGTGTCAGAGGGGAAAATAAAACTTAACAAAAGACAAGAAGGGTGATTGACTCAACATTGAGGAAGGCTTAAACAAAATTATTTTCTGATACCATCAATATTCGATTGCAATTAATTATTTAAGTACTCTGTGTATCGTTACCTAATTCTTTCGTTAGAAAGAAAGCCAATTTTAATTTTTACTGCAATGAAAATAACTTTTGATTTTGGTTTCCAATTCATGACATTTTGTAACATCTGTGTATATGATATTGTTCTATGAGACAATGGAGTAAAATATGAAGTAGCGCTGATGCGCCACGTTTCGCGCATGCGTCGACAAGGGGTGTCTGAGGGACGAGAACATCATATGATTTAACAGCTGCTGAGCACCATTATATAGCAAGCTCAAAACACTCGATCAGAAAAAACTCGAAAGTTGCGGGTTATACTATTCGAGTTCAAGAATGATGTAGTTTGTCATGTTTGTTAGCAATCCTTACCATAACACCTGATTAAATTATGTTTTGAAAAAAACTGAGTTCAAACTGAAAGTAGGCCTACATTTAAATATAATCCCTTCAGATATGTCTATCCTAATCTACTACTGAAATACAATTGCAAGTACTGATTACGCATTTCAAAATGTTTTCTGTGTTTATCGTTTTGATTTTTCAAATAAAATATGGGACTACAATTAAAATGTCATTTTATTACTGTATTGTTGACAGCCCAAGGTTAATAACGGTCCATAAAAAATGAAACCACAAACAATAAGCCGTATTAATAAAGTTAAGTTATTACTAAAAGTAAAAGTTTTAAGTAAAAGCATAAGCTATAAGTAAAATGTGTAGCTTAAGTAATTGCTCAAATTCACATTTATAACCTTTCACTTTAAATATGTTAAAGGTACTATGTCCCTTTTGCAGCCAACCTCAAATTCTGTAGAACTTTGCAGGAATTATGAATATGTTATGTATGTCCTATCTGTGAAATTTAAACGTTAGCAGTGTCCTAATATTCAAATTATGCAAGGAAAACCGTTTACTTGCTAGACTTCACTGTCGGACACTATTGAGTGAGTGACTGGCTTTTTTCTTCTTTGGTAATAACATACTTAAAATGAGCTGTAAAGGGTACATGAGCATTAATTTTGTCTACATCAATAACCCACTTCTTGTGATGGCCAAAATTAAATGATTGAATCTTTGCGCAGCATAAAACGAATGACCGTTCGGTACAATGGTCTGAAAATCAAGACTATTACTTATTGGCTCTATAGCTCCTAAGTCGATTTGAGAACTAATAGTCGTTTTTTTCCCACTTGAAGACATTTTCAAGCCCCATGTTTGTTAGGGAAGTTCTAAATTAGTATTATCTTTCAAATGCCATTGGAATTTTACCTTTTCATTTTGTTGGCCTGCAAATGGGACATAGTACCTTTAAGACCTGTTACTTGCAGCGGCTAACAAGTTCTCAAGTACTTACTTACAGCAGCATCTCCCATCTCACGCAAAACAAACACTCCCCAATTGTCATTCAATAAAATCTGAGAATGTATACTATTATCTAGATCTATTAGGAATAAATCATTGTCAAAATAATTAAAAAAATTGGGGTAAAAATAATTATTCCACCATTATGACCAACAGTGTATGTATATGATATCAGCACAGGGTACTATAAAATAAGGATCGTAGAGGTTTGTAAGAAATCCTCACTAATGTGACGAATGAGATGCAATTATAGAACCCAAAGAAGAAACACGCGTACAATTGAAGAAGAAAGAAAAAAAGGTGTAAAGGAAATGTACAAGACTTATATTTCAGTTTACATATTATACATATAAAGTAGGAGGATATTTTATTCGTTCTCAAAATAAAATAGGCTTGTAATTTAAAAGGGAAAGAGAAGGATGAAAGGAGATATTGTAGTCATATGGGAAGGGGGTGGGGGTAATAATAGAGCAGAATGATATAGCAATGAAATCTCAATGAGCTTTACAAGAAATTAGTGCACTTAAAATTATACAGACATGCACGTTTTGTATGTTTAAAAAAAAATCATTATAAGCTACTGGTAAGGAAACTAGAATGCAAGAACTAATGCCACTTATGTAAAAGGGCCACTTTTCACTTACAAGCATAATATATAAGGCTAGTTTAATTTGGGACTGGCAGAGAATCTTATGTTGATGGGGTTGCATATGCCTTTTCTAAAGCAATCCGTGTTATTTCTACCTATAACATTCAACTTCTCGATACATATCTGAAATACGTTATAAAATAGCTTGGAGCTTTATCAAACATTTGCCACTGATAATTATGTGATCAAGGTCAATCGCTGTCGAAAACGTCCATTAAAAAAATCAAATGTAGGTAACAGCTTCTTATGTGGAGGGCTTGTGAAATAAAAGAGTTTATATGTCCACAATAGCTATAAACATTACATTTTCTGCAGTATATATCCAATATTCTATAAAAACAAACAGTTTGGATACATTCTCTTTACATACCCATTTAAAAAAGAAATCATTAAAATGACCCAGATGCCCATTTCTGATATGCCTGAAAAAGACTAAGTTAGCCATTTTAAAATTGTAAAATAACGCGTTTATTCTTAGTTATAACATGCTCTTTGCAAAAATTATATTACCCAAAATCCTCTCAAAAATTCCCAAAACAGCCGGGCTTCTTTAACCATTTGACAACTTACTGCTCTCATTGTACTCTGCTCTTTTATTGCATTATATCAATTATGGCCTTGCCGTTTGACTGTTTAGGGTCACAATATAATACACAGACTACTGTAATAATAACAATACAGAAACGCATAGTACGGATTATCAATAACCTCCGAGCAAACATTCTCTCTCCTCCGTTTGATTAATGAAAGTTATTGCAACACAATCGTTGAAGACGAGTTGTCATTATTGGCTGGATCTAGTCCAAATTTTGTCATCACTTTTTTGTGCCATTAATTGGTGGGGAATGCTGTATATTGTAGTATTTCCTAACCTTCCTGTGAATTTTGGCAAGTATTTTGAACTGAAACTAAAATGGTAGGCCTATAAATGTTTGAATCTTAATGTATTATTTCAAAAGTTACAAAATAGCCTGTTGAATAGCATCAGTTCATACTGAACGTGACTATCTGTCACTTCTGCATTTCATGACAAACCTTTCTATTGAAGTTATTCCAACTTGGTGAAAATCAATAGGGGCACTTGTTATTTACTAAATGTCATGAATATATCCTTTAAATATCTTTAAAGTATACAAGAAGCGAAATGTTGTATTTCTATTTATTAAAACATCTTTTAACAGGATAACATTGTTCAGCTCGCAGGCTATTTGACATAATGGTCCTGCATGAAGAAGGACAAATACAAATTTGAAAGGAAAATAGTACTTTTGTGTAAGCGGTAAAAATAGAAACAACATAAATAGGTAAAAAACAAACACTATAAGGGAAAAACGGAAAGAGGGGAAAAATATGCATACATCTTGATAAAAAATACATCGATGGATAAGCGGATCTACAAAAACTATTGACAAGTTAAGTATAATCAGTTAGAAAATGAAAATAAAAATAGAACAAGAAATGTCTTAGCAGCTACATAGGCCTCTACCAAACAATCTTAGAAAATAGATATCAAATATGCAACGTAATTTAGGTAGATCTATATGTAATTTCCTAGAAAATAGAGTTAGAAACCCTTTTAGTTAGTTATTGCATATAATGCTGTAATAATAAGGAGCAAAAGGTTTTTAAAGGAAATTACGATTTACTTATTTGCTCAACTTATTCATATTTAAATCATTATGACGGGAGCAATACTTGTAGGAAGCACCCAATCTGTGCTTGAAAATGTAACTGTATTACCTATTCTACGCTTCGACTTTTAATTTCAAGTTAGACAACAAACACCCATATTTAATTGTATGATGCCTAACCATCTATGAACATTGCTTTAAAGGTCTTCAGGTCTCTGGTCAATTATAAAACACATTAAATTTGTTACAACCACTATGCTAAATGTGTTAAAATATTTAATGTGTGTGTGAATGATATACATATTATTCATTTAAATGTCCATGCACAATAGCTATAAACAAGACATTTTCTGTATTATTTTTCAAAGAAATAATCTTCAACATTTTATTCAAAAAAGAATAGGGAAATGTTGTCACACAGCAGTTTTTATATATTTTTTAAAAAATCCAATTAAAAATAATAGAATTAAAAAGACCCAAACCCCCATTTCTGAAATGCCTAGAAAGTAAGTTTAGAGCGATTTTAAAATGCGGAAACAACGTGTATCTTCTTAGAAATGACATTCTCTTATCAAAAAAACATAATGCCAAAAATTCTCCAAACAGCCGGGCCTCTTTTTCCATTTTATAACTAACTTCTTTCATTGTGCTCTTGAATTGCCTTATGTCAGTTATGGCCTTGCCGTTTGAGTATTTGGGGTCACAATCATGTATACAACACAATCTACTAAAATATTAACTAAACAGAAACGCATAGTACGGATTAATGTCCTTTGGCAAGACATTGATCTACATTTGCCACTCTCCACCCAGGTGTTAAATGGGTACCCGGTAGGATGCGAAAGCTAATGTGCTTAGATTAGCAAGTGTGCGCATGTAAAAATGACGCCTGGCTGGAATGCTCCCAAGGGAGTGGAGAATGTGCATACATTGTGTGCGGGTAAGCCTGAATCCGATGACCGGGGTGATAATATATGATTGCAGGGCCTTCAGGGAGAACAGTATGAATACTGATGAGGCTACCCTGGTTAAACAAGACATATTATTATTATTATTATTATTATAAGAACAACACTGGTTTTCGTTCACATTCTGACCTGTTATTCTGCTACGGTAAGCTTCTCAATATTGACGATCTATTTTATTACAACATAGGTATTCTTATGTATCAATCGTCAACAAATGAACTTCCTGATGCTTTAATATCAATATTCACAATAATTAGTACAATTCACTCTTACCCCACTAGACAAAAAAAAATTGCTACATTTACCTTGTACAAGAACGTTATTTTCCAATAAAACTTTGATGTTTACTGGACCTAAATTCTGAAATAATACCAAACTTAAACAATCAACTTCTTTAAATTCCTAAAGCTTTTTTCTTGAATCAATACAAATCCTAATTGTGTGGATCATGTGTAGGTTTAAGTAGGTATTGAGAATGTATTGAGACGGTATATGTATCATGTACATTTATATATGTAAATGCTCTTTAACAAAATGAACAGATTTTGTCTCGTGTTTTTTATTTATATACATGGTGTATTTTTAAAATATTTTTCTTATAAAAATTCTTTTTCAATATATATAATTTTGTTGAGTATTTAAAACTCCGGCCTACCATATTATATTGCATTAATCTTTCTCATTGCGCCATGTAAATTTATCGACGATCTTCTTCATCATACTTTGTACGGAATCTATTCTTTAAAAGCTTTGCATTTTTTTTAAAGGTCTGGTCATATCTCACTCTCAAATAAATATATTCGTCTTCTTGTAAAAGCTGTTAAATAACTCAATCAATAACTAAATTTGTAACATGTTTCTAATTCCCTTGAGGGTGATTATAATTTACATTAATTATTTTATATTGTAACATTTGTATAATGTGAATTGTGAAATTAAAAATAAATTGACTGAAGCTGAAACTGAAACTAAACACTAAACACACGGACTAAACACAGAGCGAGTGTCACGCACCCACTGCAATATTTTGTTGCATTTGCTTGTTAGCCACCGTATGGGAAGGTGCGGCGAAGGGCCTGGCTCTTGACTTAAGTAGTGGGATTAAACTATAGGTAAGTTCGTATCTTTGTTTGTCGTATTTCATGCAAAAATATGGATTCCTTGTCCTGATTTGTCTTAAAACAATGAGGAGGGGGTTTCTAATAATTACATCCTTGATATTATTTTTGTATATAGAAATGCTTTTGGGCCATTAATTTTCATCAAAAATGTTTTTAATTCATTTACGTTTATACATGCACCACGGTGGCTCAAAACAAGACGAACACTGTATTACATTAATTATTTTTTGTGAACCCAATGTTCAAAATGTCCTCGTATTCTTTCTCATTCCATGTTAGAGTGAAATGTCAAAATGATACAAAATTGAGGTGGGTCGAAAAGAGGAGGGAGGGAACGGGAAACGAGGAATTCAGGTTATTTTGTAGAACCATCTCCATTTTGCTTTACCACGCTGCCATTTTCTTCCTTTCAACTTAACTCCTAATCTTTGAAGGCTCAATTTATTTAAATTCCGAAATCTATAGTGGTTACATGTGGCCTCTGATGTTCAGGTGCATTCCCTGAGCAAATATTTTCTCTCCTTCATTTGATTAATGAAAAAAGAAATCGTTGGAGACAAGGTGTCATAATAAATACGCTGGATCTAGTCCAAATGTTGTCATAAGTTGTTACTACTCTATCACTTTAATATTGTTGTGCCATCCCTTTGTGGGGAATGCTGTTTGTGGCAGTATCTCCTAACCTTCCTGGATGGATCTCCCAACTCCCAGCTTGCTCAACTTATTCATATTATACAAATTATGACGGGAGCAATGTACTATAGGAAGCATCCAAGCATTGTTTGAAAATATATCTGTATTACCTATTCTACGCTTAATATTTTAATTTTCAAGTTAGGCAGCAAACACTGAACAATTATTGTATGAATACCTATTCTATCTATGAACATTGCTCTATATGTCGCATTTTATCTGTTTTGGCCGCTATGCTATTACCAAATAAATACTATATGCGCTAAAATCTTTAATTTTTGTGTAAATTACATAAATTATTCATTATTTACACCCTCTTTGTTGCAATAATTGTGGTTCAAGATAAACTTGAGTTCTGATAAATATAGACAAATACATTGTCACAGAATCCAACCAAACTTACACTGAATGTTCAAGATTACAAATAAATGACATGCGCCCAACAATTTCGGTAGAAAAAGTATAGTGGCTGAGTAATGAGCATAAAAAGATAAGGAAATCCGGGTAAGTAGGCCCGACACCTTGGCTGAACACAGGTCATTATGTGGAAATGGGAGTTTATCGAAGATGATGCCAAGTAAGTTTTTGTGCGTTTGTTTTTATTTGACTGGTTCAAACAACCGATCTACTGCAGCATAAACAACCCAGAATAAATCATAGCAATTTTCTCTGAAATTCGATTCCCATACCAGAGCTTAAGATTAGCTTTAATCTATAAGTGCTTGCCGCGAAATGATCAGGAGCCAGGCATTTGCGCTTATTGTGCACGTATGCTGTTCAACGCACTATTCTTGTAACATTTGAAAAATGCTACGTTTGAAAAGAATGAGCATAACTTTCTAGTTTTTGATCAGATCCTATTGAAATTCATAGATAGCTCAAAAGGTACTTCGACAACTTTATGTTCTTAATTACATTTCAATGAGAACGGCTATATGTACTTTTTAGGATATATTCATCAATCAAAATGTCGTTACATTTGATTTTGATCTAGACGACAAGCAAGCATTCATATTGGTTGTGCATACATTCAATAATAATAATAATAATATTTAATTGTTATATAGCGCTTAATACAAATGTCTCTAAGCGCTTTACAAATATATTATCAATCATGCAACCACTTCATTTCATTGAGCCTTTTCCGTTGTTTTATTTTATTTTGTTTTAATTCCAATCTTTGTTTGCGTTTTTGATCGAGTGCACAACTATTTTACCCCATCTTTGGATAATAATAATAATGCTTATAATATATTCTTAATGAGCGCTACTAGTACTGCAGACAAACTGATCAGAGCGCTATACAACAGAAAAGAAACATACAAATCATAACAATTAAACAAGGAACAGTAATTAGATATTATGAACGAAAAGAAATTTAGCTACTCAAAATGTACATTATGGATTCAAGATGGAAAGAGTTGGGTTTTAAGTTTCTTTTTGAAAGTGTCTTCTGTACTACATAGGCGGAGGTGTTGTGGTAGAGTGTTCCAGGTGGATGGTCCAGCTGCCTTGGTGTTGGATTACTCTTAAAATAATTATCTGAGAGTGGGTACGGTCGTCAGCTGTGCAAAGACTGCTCTGTTTTATGACACATCACGCTAATTACACAATGTACTCTGTGTTTTTCATTTTATGAAAAAGAGGTGCCGTTGATTCAAACCAATCGCAACTTTAAATTATATGCATTTACTTAAGAGATAGGAGTTGCGATTAATTTAAGGCTGCGATTGAATCGCAATTCTTTTTAAGAGGGAACCCTGATCTTATACTTTACTGGTCGTAACCGGTGCAAATTCTTCTTTATTATCAGAGTATGTTATGGATGTCAAATATAATAAGAATATAGGCAACAATATATGCATGCATAATAATATTATGTTCGTATCGCTATTTAATGTCCCATTTGCAGGCCAAACAAATGAAAAGAATAAATTCCAACGGCATACAATGCTAATTTAAAACTTCCCTTAAAAAGGGGGCTTGAAAATATCTTTAAATGGGAAAATAACGACTATTAGTTGTCGAATCGACATGTCAAGTAACAGTCTGATTTTCAGACCATTGTACCGAATGGTCGTATTTTTTATGCTGCGCAAAGATTCAATCAGTGTAATTTTGGCCATTAGAAGAAGTGGGTTATTGATGTAGACAAATGCTCATACCCTTTACAGCTCATTTTATGTATGTTATTACCTAGCAAGTAAACGGGTTTCCTTGCATAATTTGGATATAAGGACACTACTCACTTTTAAATTTTACAGATAGGACACATGACATATTCATCATTCCTGCAAAGTTCTACAGAATTCGATGTTGGCTGCAAAAGGGACATAGTATCTTTAAGGCTGCTATGTTTAATACTATGTTATTTTAACAAAAAGAACATGTACCAAGTCATTTACATGTGAAATATCAATTTACTTAGCATGTCAATTAGGGTTTAAATCCCTCCCCCTCCTCCAAAAAACAAAAACAAAACATAATTATAATACATTAAAATTCATGCTAAATATATGAATAAATACATAAAATAAAACATATCAAACCAAAAATCACACTGCCAGCATTGTTTCAAAACACATACTTCCAATAGGTGGAGGCATGGAAATGCAATTACTAACTAATACAGTTCCTGAAACCGGAAAATAAGGCAGATTATTAGAAGGTTAGGAAGTGTTGATAAATCGCACTAATTCACAGCTATGTCTTTACCATATATCAGGTCTAACGGAAAGATAAATACTCTATCTCTCTCTCTCCCTTCCACATTCATTTGTCCCCCCCCCCCAAATAAAAAAAGGGGGGGGGGGAGGGAGGGAAAGGCATTTCCCAAATGTATTTCTACCACACCTTCGTAGAGCTGTATGTAAAGGGCTATTACTGCCTATGGGTATATGATGAACGATCACCTTGTGGTATTCCTATATTGAAATAGCATGTATTGAAGGTAGCGTGGTAACGTACCAACTGTCTATCTTGATCACGTGAAGAAATAAGAAAGACCGGATACTAATCGAGGCTCCAATAATTGGACTTCCTTCTTATGGTCATAGTCATTCATAAGTGACCAGTGTCTCTAGCATGCGAAAGTAGGCTACACGTTGAAGAATTAATAGCAACGAAAACAGACGTAGTACAATTTTACGTCTTGTACTCATCAGAGTAAATTACAGGGATGAACAGACATTTGAAATCAGACAATATAAGCGAAAGCAAAAGGAACGAAGAGCGCGAAAAATTAACCGGCTGAGATTGAGTTGACAAATTAAGTTGGTTAAAGCCCCTTAAAAGTGCTAGGAGCCCAACATTTTGATGGCATAATATCACTTAAAATGTATCCTAATGTGAAAAAGCATGTCATTTAAAACACATTTCTGCAAGGATTTTCAGAACAAGTCAAATATTGATAAAAGAATACAGAATTTAGGTTTTCTGCGTACCCAAATTAAGTATTCTTTTTCAATATTTGTTTTGGGGGAGGGGAGTCTTTGCTAAGTTTGTCTTAAATTACATTCTCTTTCACATTATGATACAATAATATTTAAGTGAAATTTTCCTTCATTTTTTTTGGCGAATTTGGAATTCCCAATAATTTAAAGGGCTTTAAGGATAATCCGGAAAAAGAAAAAAACAGTCTGATTTATAAAAAAGTGTAATCCATCAGAAACAAATCGGCAACTTTGTCACGTCACTGTCGAGTACTTTCATTTGCTAATTCCATAACTTAAACCAAAGGGTTGAATTCTGGGTAGTGGTGAAAAATAATTTGTGAGCATTATCATTGTTATTAAGCAAATGTGGAAGAACATCAGAGAAAGAATGTTCCCTGACTAGCGTGGCTCTTTAAATACCTTAATATTCTCAATATGACAAGTAACAGCTTAAAAAAATGAGGCCCAACTTTTATGCCACAGTTTGTGTAGTCCCATTTACATCTTTCTGTGTACAGTGCCCGTTACTTTACCAAGATTGGGCCAAATTTCTTATCATTTTGATGACTCCAAAACCTTGCAGTACACACCAATACTTATATGCTACATGATCAACTATTTCTGATCGATTCCGCCACGCCGTTTATTTCACAATGCAATCGCATGATCCGACTCAACTTTATCTTTAAAGGGATTGGTTAACTTTGCCTCAGATTCAAGCCAAAAATCCTGGATTAAGCTCATGCTGCAATTATAATTATAAACCTTTAGGTCATACATGTATCCCATGACTTTTACGAGCCAATTATCAAGATATCTATGATTGGAGTTAGAAATGTCAGAATTCGTTTTCCTAATGGCTTTTATAACACTACAGTATTTTGGGGGAAATGAGTATGGTAAAACCGGTCACTCAAAGATTTTTCCTTTATTGAGGCACTTCATGATCATTTTGAAGCGCAATATTTTTAGGGCTTTAATATTACACCATTATCACAGACACTGGTAACACGCAGGGCCATGCATATCAGATTTAACATTGTTAAACGATGCCTTTAAGACATGTATTTCTCGATTGTTGATGAAAGGAAACGTCCAGTTCATAAGGAAGTTGTGTAAAACATTATAAGCAATAGTACACTCAGCAAATTAAAAATAAAAAGGAAAATGGACACTTTTTTATAGTTGACTTTTTCAAATAACTGTTTAATATAAACTTAGTTTTAATATATCAGAATAAACATACAATTAACTTTTTTAAAGCGATATGAAACTAATATCATACCATTCATGCGTGAGCGAGGATAGCCATTAAACAATAAATGAGTCATTAAAAGAAGAAATTTGGTACAATAAAGAGAGAGAGAGAGAGCGAGAAAGAAAGAGAGAAGGAAAGAAAGAGAGAGAGAGAGAGAGAGAGAGAGGGAGAGAGACGAAAAGGAGAGCACAAATGGAACGTGACAAGAAAATCAATGACGAGAGCAATCCTGCCCACCCCCTTACCTGAACGATAGTTTTTCTGTCCACAAACGCAAACAAATCTAGCTTTTTTTTCTGTAGGTGTGAACGCTCTTATTGACAACAACAACATCAAAACAAGAGGAATGGGTTTCCAGGCGCGGTAAGGGGGGGGGGGGGGGGTCCCCCTCCTAAAATGAAATCCTAGGTACGCGGTTGGGCCTATTTTCTTTTGGGGGAACTTGGGACGAACATTTTCTCTTTATTTAGCGATTGGGGAGGGGGTGCTCTAAATCTACTACGGTAGGTTTCAGGAAATTACATTTTCGCGTGCAGACTCCCTGCAAATTTCGCGCGTACGGCTCATTAAAATGCACGGTGACGATTGACATGTGTCGAAAATCACACAGGGAGAACGTGTATGATAAACGTGTGACCTCTCTTTGCACTTTCGTGTGCGACAAAACGTCACCCAGTGTAAAGAAATCATTCTTTCATGTAGTTAAAGATAAACTTGAGTTCTGGTAATGCGATTGCATCGTGAAAGAAAAGGTGTGGAATGGATCAGAAAAGTTGATCATATAGCATGTAAGTATTAAATGGTGTGTAATGCAAGGTTCTGGAGTCATCAAAATCATCATAAATGTGGCAGAGTCTTGGTAAAGTAACAATCACTTACACAGAAAGATGTATATGGGACCATACACATGGTGTCGGGGCTAGTACTACCCTGATTTCCTTATCTTTCTATGCTCATTACTCAGCCAGTATACATTTTCTTCCAAAATTGTTTGGCACATGACATTTATTTGTAATCTTGAACATTCAGTGTAAGTTTCGTTAGATTCTGTGAGAATTCATTTTCTTTTTTTACCAGAACTCAAGTTTATCTTTAACCGAAATAGAATTCAAACATAAATGGATTATCATGAAAAACAAACATAGCATAGGCCTACATCATGAAATGCATTTATGCAAATAAGAGAAGCAGTCGATTCATATATGAAAACAATTATATCAGAAAACACTCGCTGAACCCAACAGAGTGGTTTCATTACACATTGTTATAATCAAAGTATTATTTCAAAACAAATTATCAGATTGTCAACAAAACTAAACCAGAGTGAACAGTAAACCATTTGAATAGAATCAATACATCAACAAATTAACAGCAAATTGTACATATCAAAATAGACCAGGAAATCATTAAAAAAGGATCAATTTCATGTTTTCCCAAATGAATTGGTTTCCTTTTACAGGATGCGCGTTTCTAGTGGAAAACACATTGTATGTACATTACCAGTTTACATGTACTATGACAATTCTTACAAGTAGGCCTAATAGCAGTATTAGACCATAGAATGGAGTTCACAATCTGAAACGCATTCTTCAATGAAGTTTTCTGTTAATTAGCTATCAGAATGTTCTTGTTTGGCCTAAATTGGTGGTGGGTGTAATAATGACCACAAGGGCTATAACCATCGTAGCGTATCAAGAACATGAATTTAGAAATTTAAAAAATTGCATTTTTCTTTGGTGTATCTATGAAATTTAATTACACGTTTTAAGCATGTCAATATAATGCTACGGTCACAAAGGTTCGTACGAACGATAATTTCTTACGAATCTCCCTGTTTTTCCATTGTCTTCCCGAATATCCATTGTCTGAAAATCGTTCGTACGGCGTTCGTAGCAGCCCGTAACGGTATTTGTGACCGAGGCTTTACGTGTCAAAAGCATCTCACTTGAGTTCAACCCAAATGCGACTTCCAACTTGTGTTGGTCATCTTTAAATGGCCGTCGCAGCTATGGAATCGGTGAGAAAAAAAGCTTGATATTTGTATAGGTATAAAAATATTAAATTAAAGTGATCGATTTTTTAAAAAGAAGTTTTCTGTGTGCAATAAAGTAAGTGATGAACACGGTCCTTGGGGAGTAACCATGATAACAAATTAATAAATATTGGAAATTTAAGTCTCGGTCACAATTTCCATTACGAACTGCTACGAACGTCGTACGAACGACTTTCATACAATGGAAATTCGGGAAGACAATGGAAAAACAAGGAGATTCGTACGAACCTTTGTGACCGTATAGCATTAGTTGTAAGACTGTTTTTCTTATTATGCTACGGTCACAAAGGTTCGTACGAACGATAATTTCGTACGAATCTCCTTGTTTTTCTATTGTCTTCCCGAATTTCCATTGTCTGAAAATCGTTCGTACGGCGTTCGTAGCAGTTCGTAATGACATTTGTGACCGAGGCTTTACATGTATTTATGTAATTTGTATACTCATTTACTGTAAGCGCTGTGGGTGTTCTGGGTAAAGGCGCGGTAGCTTCAAGGAGCGACTGAGCGCGGTCTTCACTTCAACGTTTCAAGGTTCAAGTTGAGACATGGTCCAAGCTTTCAAAAGTTCATTTTTTACAGTAATGACGCACTGATGTCAAGTTCACATTTTTTGGAAGCCATGAAAAGGTACTTTTAAAAATGTTCCATCTGTATATCTAAGAAATTGATTTTGATTATAGAGTTGTATATATATCATAAATATTTTTTTGTTTTCTTTTTTCTTTTCTTGTTGTTGCTATTTTTGGAAATCTTTGCGCTGTAAATAAATCTTCGTAAAGACCAGTTTTGGAAACGCCCCCCCCCCCCCCTCTCAAAAAATGAAATGGAAGCTCTTATTACCAATTTTGTGAAAGAATATGTTTTTACTGTTATGTGATACTACAAATTTTGCCGGGAGACCGCCTACTAATTGATATATTTGGTAAATTATTATATCTATCTTGACTGGATAGATATCGCGCACGTGTCGCGTAGTCCCATATTCATCTTTCTGTGTACAGTGATTGTAACTTTACCAAGACTGGGTCAAATTTCCTATCATTTTGATGATTCCAGAACCTTGCAGTACACACCAATGCTTACATGCTAGATGATCAACCTTTTCTGATCGATTCCACAACGTTTCTTTCACAATGCAATCGCATGACCAGAACTGGTCTTTACCTTTAATTTAAACACAACGTTCGGTTTCATGATACTAACTGAAGTTCTCATAAAATGACCCCCCAAAAAAGAGAGAAATGAATTGCAAATAGAATATTTGGTGCTGAGGAAATAAAATGGTTAGAACAAATCATTGTGATAGAGAGAGAATAGTAGAGGGTTAGATGAAATTACAAAGAGAGAAATAGGAAAGTTAGGGAAGTGAAAAGGAGTTTGAAATCATATTAATACTTATTTCAAGTTGTTTTCAAAACCATGCAGGCCTATTAACATCATCCCACAGTCCTTTTGTTGAAGGTTTCACTGAAAGAGGAAGAGTTTCGAGTAAAACCAAGTATTTATTACAGAGCAAATCGTTTTACGATTAATATGAATCTTTCTTTCATTTCCATTGTTTTGGTTTACTTTTACAGCTCGTTTGTTTTCAAGAGTGGATGCGAGTTTGATATGAGAATTAATTAAACCGACTTATTTTCGAGATTTAAAGAGGGTTATCTATTTATGATCTTGAGTATTCTTGACCGACTAGTTTCAGATACCGCTTATTCTTTTCAAACGTCCTTCTTCCTCTACTCTTTCTATCCGCAAAATACATTTATAGATGACTGCAATAATAAATACATACCCTTGAAGGAAAGACGGTAATTTCCTGTACTGTGAAATTAGCAGTGGTATTATTGATCTTCTCGGCATGTATGTTCCAGCTTATTTTAGTTGTCTAAAATGACGCCGAGATCTGGGGCCCATTTCATAAAACTTGTTATCTATAACAAATGCTAAATTTCTATGACAAATTCGCTCTTAGCCAATCAGATGCCATGATTTCAGTAGCTTATAACAGTAGCTTGTAACATGTTATTGATATTAAGGTTTATGAAACAGGGCCCAGGTCCATGCTACGAATCTGCTGGTTTGGGCATAACGTTGGTGGTGGATGTGACCACCATGGTCGTTGCTGATTTGAAGTTCATAAAGACACGATTTGCAAGTGAACATGTATTTCTGCTAATACCTAGGTTTTTAATATTTTAACATATTTAAAGATAAACTTGAGTTCTGGTAAAATAAGAAAATTATTTCTCACAGAATCAAACGAAACTTACACTGAATGTTCAAGATTACAAATAAATGACATGTGCCAAACAATTTGGGAAGAAAATGTGTACTGGCTGAGTAATGAGCATAGAAAGATACACTCTTAAAATGTTGGGTAAATTTAGTTGGGTAATTGTTGGTTGGTTAAAAAAATTCGTTATTCTGGGCTATTATTACCCATTTAAGCATTTAAGTGTTTTAACCAATATTGGGCAATTATTTTTACTTAATTATTGGGCGGATATTTACCAACAGTATTGGTAAATGAGGGTTGGGAACCAGTTGCCCCGTAGTTGTGTAATTTTGCCACATTTCCTTTGCGAGTTGGGTAAATTTTGTTGGGCAACTGATGGTTGGGTAGAAATTCGCCTAGAAATTTACCAACATTATTTTGCAAATTAGGATTGAGTAATTTTTGCCTGTAGTTGTGTAATTTTGGCACATTCCCACAGCGAGTTGGGTAAATTTCGTTGGGCAACTGATGGTTGGTCGAGAAATCGTTTCCAAAGTTGGGTAATTTTTATCCCAATCTATTTCAGGGCATTATATTTACCCAATTATTATACATTTAGCAACAACATCGTTCCAAGGAGTTGAGAGCAATTTACCAAGTAGTTGGGTAATTGTTAGATGCTGAGGAATATTACTCATCACCACTTACCCAATTTGACTTTGCTCAAATTTTGTTTGCTCATATTTGGGTAATAATTGACCACCGCCTCTTACCCAATTTTACTTTGCTCAAATTTTTGTTTGCTCATATATTGGGTAATAAATGACCACCGCCTCTTACCCAATTTTACTTTGCTCAAATTTTTGTTTGCTCATATATTGGGTAATAATTGACCACCGCCTCTTACCCAATTTTACTTTGCCCAAATTTTTGTTTGCTCATATTTATGCTGAGTAATAATTACCCATCACCACTTACCCAATTTTACTTTGCTCAAATTTTTGTTTGCTCATATATTGGGTAATAAATGACCACCGCCTCTTACCCAATTTTACTTTGCCCAAATTTTTGTTTGCTCTTATGCTGAGTAATAATTACCCATCACCACTTACCCAATTTTACTTTGCTCAAATTTTTGTTTGCTCATATATTGGGTAATAAATGACCACCGCCTCTTACCCAATTTTACTTTGCCCAAATTTTTGTTTGCTCATATGCTGAGTAATAATTACCCATCACCACTTACCCAATTTTACTTTGCTCAAATTGTGTTTGCGCATAATTGGGTAATAATTGACCACCGCCTCTTACCCAATTTTACTTTGCTCAAATTTGTGTTTGCTCATATGCTGAGTAATAATTACCCATCACCACTTACCCGATTTTACTTTGCTCAAATTTTTGTTTGCTCATAATTGGGTAATAATTGACCACCGCCCCTTACCCAATTTATTTTGCCCATATTTGTGTTTGCTCATATGCTGAGTAATAATTACCCATCACCACTTACCCAATTTCACTTTGCGCCTTTTTTTTGTTTGCTTATATAGGGTAGTAATTGACCACCGCCTTTTACCAAATATATTTAGCTCAATTTTCTTTAGCTCACAATATGCTGTGTAAATATTGCTATGAAAAATTGAAATTATCTCTCCTGTAATTGTAACCATTTACTTCTATTTTAAAATTATAATAACAGAGTGTTGAAGCGACGATGAATTTGTGCGAGTTTGATGCTGAAAGAGTCCAAGATTTATCTTTTGTGAAAACTGAGCCATCTTAACCATGTAGGCCTATAATCTACGTAAGTAATGATCATGGAACGTACAGGCACGCTATCATCGTCAATTACGCGCATGCGTAAATGGCAGTGGAAACCTTCGATGGGGACTAGACTTTACGTTTAACCAGACTTGGGTAAAGTTTGCCTGGTATTGGTCTTGGGGTAGCGCGCACATGGCCTGGTCGCTCGCGATCAGCATGCCATGCGCAGTACTATTTCTATTTACTCGGTATAGCCTAGCCGGCGCGGCCGGGAGCTCGAGCTATATGATACACCAACGTAACTAGCAGCCTGTACGTACGTACGTATATACGCATCATATCGGAGTCTTGCATGCTAGAGCCTGAGGGTCTAAAAATGGAGCTCGACAACTGCTGCGGAGATAGTTCAAGTGAAGATGGGTTCATAGACCCTCTCACCAAAATCGTTCAAAGGTGGGGATGTCCGTCAGTGTTAAAGATACTAGAAGGTACGTTCACATCTTATTGAGATTAGAAGTTTAGAACATGATCAACAGGTACTTGCTGTAGACTTGTTCCCATATCCATAACACATGGGCAACATGTAGACTAGTTCTATATGCCTCAGCAATGGTTAATGAATACGCTTCAATTCAATTGGTCTATTAAACTTTGCCTCAAATTTGCTCTTTTAATGCATTTTTTACTAATCCAAACTAATATTTGATTGATATAGATATCAAATTCAAATTGTACTGTTTCCATGAATTTTAGATCACAAATGAATATTTAAAAATATTTTGTTCAAGATTTTACAAAACCCAAAGGCCAAAACCCGGATTTCTGTGCTGTTTCCTGCTACAATACATACATAACACAATACCCTCCATTTTCTATGGATCATGGGTTGTATGGGGTCCAATCACAGAACTCTTAAATACGTATTTAAGAGTTCTGTGGGTCCAATACATTGGACCACATACTTGTAGGTGTGTACCCAGATAGTATTACAGTACGTGGGACTGGTGTAATTTTGAACAATTATCTCTGTTATCTGAAATTGGTATTACTATAGGTCTACTAGATCTAGTCTAGGTCTAGATCTAGATCTAGGCCTACTTATATTTAATAATCAACACTGTACTGAATGATTCATCAGAAAATTGAAGTTGTCAAATAATGTACAATTTTATGAACATTATTTTGTGGAAGATCATCTTTCATTTTCCTGTAGATCTAGAAGTCTAGATTTCAAAAAGTGAGACAATTTGTCTTGCCCATTGCCATGTTAAGGATTTTGCCCTTTCATTTTCTACAGGACTTTGAAATCCAAACACTCTAAAAAAATGTTGGGCAAGTGCCCAATTTTTACCCAACATGAGGGCACTTATGTGTCCGACTAACTATTGGGTAAATTAAAGATTTTGCATGATTTACCCAGTGTTGGATGAAAAGAAATTACCCAACTTTTAACCAACAAAATTTACCCCAATAGGAAATTCACCCAATTCTCACCATAATGTGTAGTATATTCGACACTAGTTGGGCAAATTATTTCATCAGTAACTACATGGTTGGTAGAAAATAACCCAATTATTGGACAAAAATGACCAACTTTAATTTGCCCAAAAATATTACCCAATTATTTCATCGGTAACTACATGGTTGGTAGAAAATAACCCAATTGTTGGACAAAATTTGCCCAACATCAGTTTTACCAAGTAACACCTACCCAACTTATTTCTGACCTTTTATTAGGTAACTTCATACAGTAAATGGTTGGGAGAAATTATTTGACAAAAACGCGCCAAACTTTGATTTGCCCAGTAACATCTGCCTAACTTTGTTTTACAGAGCATAGACTCTACATCCTCTTGGTTTTAAATGGGGCTATTAATTATGTGCTATTGCGATATTCCTTGTCACAACTAAAAGGCAGTTGACCCACATTTTAGCCCATATTAATAGCCTAATTCAAAACCAAGAGGCTGTGGTGGTTTTCGAAATTGCAGTGACCTCGCCGTAGTACACGAATGGGCACAATTT
Source organism: Strongylocentrotus droebachiensis (assembly GCA_035222895.1). Classification (NCBI taxonomy): domain Eukaryota; kingdom Metazoa; phylum Echinodermata; class Echinoidea; order Camarodonta; family Strongylocentrotidae; genus Strongylocentrotus; species Strongylocentrotus droebachiensis. The sequence goes on from JAVYIG010003726.1 coordinate 110,477, forward strand.
TTAACATGGGTACATTTTTTCTCATTTAAAAAAAATCTTTTTCTGAAAATAATTTTTAAATATGGAAAAATTACAGATGCTTAAGCCACCAAATTATGCCCACAAAATTGTACACTATTTTACTACATGTCCAGATTTCAATGAAATCATTAGAACCGATGGACGGATTACCATCCAAACTTGGGACATGTACATGTATCTTGCAAGTTGCAAAGCCAACGAACTGATTCGATTTTGGGATGGAGGTGCACATGGAGGAAGGACATTCGTTAGTACAGGATTAACTGTCCTATTTTGCTTCATATCAGTGAAATGTTCCAGCACATGCATTTTTTTTAATGTTTCACACCACTGAACAATAAGCTGTACAAAAGAATTATTAAACACCACAAATTATCTTTTCTAGGATAAACAATTGTCAGTTGCCTCTATTCAAGGTAACACACTATAATTTATATATGGTTGTATGGTACTGTAAGTGGCCTGTGAAAGGCTTGAGTGCTAGACTTTTTGAGAAACCCTGGTCAGATAAAGCTAGGTTATTTGTCATACTAAAGCTGAGAAACATGGCTACTAATGCAGACAATATCATGGCAGCCGCAAAAGGTTGAAAAAAAAAAATTACCGGTATGGCAGTTTAAAGTTGAAGTAATAGGCATGACAGTGCACATGGAGAAGACATATGATTATCAATGAATTAGTAATGTTAATTAACCAATCAGCATACATTGACCTCTATGCTAACTCTCAAATCATTCTGATTCATTTGGTAAGTTGAATGACTTTCTTTGAAATCAAATTCATTGATGATGCAACTAATCTTTATACTTTAAATAGGCCCCTACATTGTTAAAAATTAGGCACAATTTGACTAAACTAAGGTGATTACTAGTATGACTTTAGAAAAGGTTTCCATTCTTAATTTGATTGTGTGGATGTTAGTAACATCACCTGAAAATAAATAGCAATTAGTTGATACAATTCGCTAGTATGATCTAAAAGTAAGTTTTCTATACGAAGACCAAATTTTCGAGAAAATCGCATTTGAAAATTCAGATTTTCATAGACCCTTGTGGAATAAGAAAACATTGATTATGCGATTTATTCAAAATGGAAGATATTTTAGCTGGAACATGAGCAAATGTTTACAGCTTATCATTATCTAAAACATATACTTTTGTTTAATTTGCGCAACCATACGTGTGTTTGTGGTATTATATGAAAACAATCAGTTTATGCTGCACTAAGCCTTATTTATCAATCTCTCCCTCTTCTTCTCCAGATAATGAAGTTGATGTGGAAACCCTTCCCCTTCTAAGTGAAAGTATAATCACATCCTTCATACCCAAGATTGGACCTCGATTGAAGTTTCTCGCTGGGTGGCGTGCAGAGGTAGGCCCTAGATGTGGCACAATATCTCACTATGGATAGTTACAGATGCTTTCAGTGTCTTGATTTAATTAGGGGGGATATTTCTTGCCTATTCCATCATTTAAAATACACACATACAACAACCAGGGGAAAAAATGTAAGTATAACATGCATGCAAGGGGCATGTAGACTAACATTTCGTACATTATCGGGATATAGAAAACATCTCATTTCAAAGCACGCTGCACGGATAAAGACGTCAAGCACAACTACAAAAGCAGTTCCAGATCACCAAAGTGAAACCTGTTATGAAGGATCTGTTCTAGGAAAGAATAACAACACTGAAGGGAATTTGGAACAACTGCACCAGGAAAAGGCATTGTTTGTTGGAGAAAGCAGTGAGCAGGAAGATGTCTCTTTTGAAACGCAAACAGAGAGACTACCTGATATTGCAGCAAAGTTTGTAGCAGAACTCAGGGCAAGGACTAATGTGCCTGCTTCACACACCAACAAGGTCATTCAAACCGCACAAGATTTGGTTATTTCTGTGTTACAAACTGTGCAACAGGATGTGATGGATATCTTAAGTGAGCCACAATATGCAGCTAACAGTGAGCTGAGATCTGATATACAAGATGTATTCGAGAATTCAAAGAATCCATTTTCAGAGCTCATGTCAGATACTCAACAGAAAAAATATTTCTCTGAGAAAGGTGATTTCATTCAGCCTTGTGAGGTGTTGTTGGGAACTTGCTTAAAACCAAAAATTGATCAAAAGACAGGTGATCCACTGCAAAGCACACAAAAAGAAACCTTTCAATATATACCACTAGCTGACACTATTAAACAATACTTAGAGCGACCAGGAGTAATGAACGCCATACTGTCTCAAAAAGGATCAAAAGATAATGATGTTTTGTATTCATTCAAAGATGGTCACTATTATAAAAGGCAGGAAGCTACTGCTAGACAAGACTGTGAATTCTTAGTGCCTCTGTTGTTGTACAATGATGAGTTTGAGACAGCCAATCCGCTTGGGTCAAAACGCGGCAAACACAAGGTAAGTGCCTTTTATACAAGTGTGTTATCCCTTCCCAGGAAATACCAGGCTAGGCTGGAAAATATCATGCTCACAGCTATGATCACGTCTCCGCTTTTGAGTAAATATGGCATCTCAGAAGTTTTGAAGGTAATCAAGGATGATCTGCAGCAGATGTGGACTGATGGACTCACTATCAAGTGCAAAGAGTTTGAGGGTAGGGTCAAACCCTACTTATTCCAAGTTGTAGGGGACAATCTTGGCATTCATGCCATGCTGGGATGTACAACCTGTTTCCGTGCCAACTATTACTGTAGATTCTGTAGAGGCCATCGCTCGTTGCTTCAGAAACAGCCAAAAGAGGATGCCCAATATCTCCGTGATGAAATAAACTATGATACTGATCTTCAAAAGCCCTTGTCAGAATCTGGCTTGAAGCATGCAACAGTTTTGAATGAATTGCCTTACTACCATTCCACCCAAAACTTATGTCCAGATGTAATTTTACAGAGGGAGTCTTGCCCCTGGAAATGCACCTTGTTTTGAGTAAACTTGTTCAGAAGGGTTTCATAACACTGGATGAGGTGAACAGTAGAATATCCTCATTCAATTTTGGCTTTGTGGACCGCAAAAACAGACCAAGCCCAATCAGGCAGGCATCACTGAAGAATCCATATTCTGCCAGTGGACAGACATCAGCACAGATGACGTGCCTTGCATACAACATCCCTCTCATGTTAGGAGACAAGATTGATGAGATGTGTGATGAGTGGGAACTCTTACTGTCAATCATTGACATCTTCAAAATCATTATGAGTCCCAGTATCAGTAAGTCTGCCATCTATGTCCTGAAGGCAATGATTGATGATCACCACAGGCTCTTCATGCAGCTCTTCCCTGAAGCTAGTCTAACTCCGAAGCAGCACTTTCTTGTGCATTACCCACGTGCACTGAAACACCTTGGGCCACTGACCCAGTATTCAGCATTGCGTTTTGAAGCAATGCACAGACCTTTCAAGCAGATTGCCAGTGTATCTTGCAACTACCAAAACATTGTCAAAACATTGGCTAACAGATACCAAATGGCACGGTGCTACAGGTCAGTATCAAATCAGTCACTGGATAGCCAAGATATCAATGTGTCACAGCAAGCTGCAGCAATGCTTGGTGATCTACTTGATGATGAGGCACTTTGCAAAAAAATTAACTGTGGAAGGGGAACCGAAGTTACAGTTGCTGGGAAAGTGGACATTCATGGATATGAGTTCCGGGCAGGTGTTGATGTACTTCTATATTGGACTGATGATAATGGACCCACGTTTGGACGTGTTCAGCATATTGTAGTGGTGCAAGAAAAGTTGTATCTGCTCCTTCGGCTGTATCAGACCTTGTACTTCAACAGACATGTTGAAGCATTTGCAGTACAGGTGGGCAGAGAGGAAGCACAAGCTGCTGTTGAATGGTGTGACCTGTTTGATCACAGGCCAGTCAATGCTGTCCAGTCCTATAGTGGAAGAGGGCGCTGCTTGTATATTGTGGTGCACCATTCATTCATCTAGGAACAAGAAGGTACGTGTAGGCAACCCGTTGCAAGCAAGTGATATATTTTTACAACTAGACATTACAGGTGCACTTGCAAATTTTGTCTTAGAGAACAGAACCAAAACAAAGCAAAAGAAAGAAACTGTTATTCCAATTACAATTATATATATGAATCAGTTCTTAGTGTATCATTCTACACATTTTGATTGAAAAATAGCTAAGAAGCTAACCTTGATCGATCTGTACTGACTTGCTAACAAATTTTTTTTTTTTTTTTTTTTAACTCGTTATTAACTTCATTGTTTCTGTATCTGAAAATGTGTCTGTTATATTTGCATTCATTCATATTATGTTGTAATTTCTTAAATGTACCATGACTCATGCCAAGTTTTTCTAGCATATGTACTTCATTGAGGCCCCGGAAATGTGCTATTTTTTACCAATGCATGTTCCTGCCTAAAGTGAAAGTTCCTAACTGGATATTATTATATTATAGATGTACTGAAGAAGCTTCGGCTCATGAGTGACCACTTTTCAATTATGGGTTTGCTTTAAATAGGACAAGGGTACAGAAACAGTGAGAATGATTTTCCCCTTCAAGGAATAAACTTGATACTAAAGTCTAACCTGGGGCTGTTTGTGTCATTAATAATGTAAAGAATAATCAGTCATTTACATGTACATTGAAAGTTCAATTATTTTTCATTTATTTATTGTAGTATCATGCTGCAAATCAACAAAGCATGGAACAAGCATCAACGTCGACAAGAAGCCCATCAGTGTTCTCCTTAGATGACTGCTCAGATCTCTCTTGTGTAACAGGAAGTGAGTGGAGTCCCAGACAAAGCCCTTCCCAGCCCAGTTTGGATACGCCACTTTACGACTCCCCAGAATCCAAGAGTCCTGATCAACATCCTCCCCTGAAACGGGTCAAGAAAGTGCATTTCGTAAGTTTATGTATATAGTGGGCTGATACAATTGAAGAGTGGGCATGTCGAGTCACCATCATTCATCAGTTTTTATGCCTCCAACACATAAGGGTGCCGGAGGCATTATGTCTTGGAGTTATCTGTCTGTCAGTATTTCTGACAAGCAGCAGGGCTCAAAGGTGAAATGTCAGTTCAAAGGTTATTCAAGTTTTTACTAAAAATACCATTTTATTTCTACATCTGCAGAATGGCTAGTGATATGATTTGGTAGGTACATTTTGGTATGAATGAATAAAGGAATGTTATGGAAAATGTTTGGTTGGGGTTATGGGTTTTAAGCTAGTCTAAGGTCAGTTTCAAGGTTTCATTGAAATTTTTTATCAGAACAAAGTTTGCAAGGAATGCCCAGTGAGTGATTTATGATGGGCTTATTGTAGGAGGTCGGACAGCCAGAGATATACCCACCGACTGCATGCTGTCACATTTCACTTGTTTATTCTGAATTTACTGATCTTTAAAAAAAAAATCCTTTATCTGTTGCAGAACATTGCTTGTATATTGAGAGAGACCACCATGGGAAGAGCAGCATTAAGGAACATCAATGCTACAAATCTCTGCAGCAAAAGGGACCGGCATACTGTTGTGGATATGTTGACTCAGTACCTGATACGGGAGTATGGTACCAAGCCAAGCTCATTTGTGAAGGCATCAATGGCCCATGCCATTGTGACAAGCTTTCCTTTCTTAAAAGATCCAGAATCTCCACTTGGCTATGTAAGTCCTGTCCATGAATTGCTTTCCTTAATATATGTGACCTCAGGTATGGCTCAGATCACCACTTTTTTTCTGGACTGATTTATGGATTGATTCTTACCACAGCGGGCATTTATTACTTGGAGGTGCCTTAATTCTTAGGTTGTCCATCCATACCTCCATCTGTCCCTACCCCACAGACCCCATTTACAAGAAAGTGAAATTTTATGAGAAGTTTCTGTTTGAGCCAGAAGCAATAAGCTACTTTAAGGTCTAAATCAAATAAATTATGTGTTTATGCAATAACTTTTAGAATACTGTATCATATTATTTTGTGTAACTTGCTATGAAGCTTCCTCAATTTTGTTATTCTTGTATTTATTATATTGGAGATGCTCAATCAATTGCATGTTGTATCACATTATCACAAGCATTGTAAGAGCATCTCTGGCAATAGTAAATTTGACAGTAGACAGGCCTGAAAAGCTTACAAATAATGAAAAGCTAATATGGCATCAATCACTAAATCATGCAATATTTTTGTTTATTTTTACCACTTGTTTATAAGTTATATTATCCAGTAATGACACATCTCTTAATATTTAGACTTTTGTCTGCATGCCATTGAGTAATGGATATTCACAGAATTATCCATCATTCACTTTGTTTTTGCAATGACTTGATGACATTGCTGGAATATAACAGTGTGCAGTTAGAAATAGGTACTTAAGAGGACAAACCTTGTTATTGCAAACACTGACATATGTAACAAAATATGTAAATGTACAGTTTACACTGGAATTTTATTGTGCTTTTATTTGATTATTATTAATGTTTAACAAATGTTGTTGAGCATTACTGTTTTTGAAGTTGAATTATGAAGGAATTTTAATTTATTTGAGCAGGAGGCCTGGTACTGCGTGGGGGCCAAGGGACGGCCAGCAACAGGCTACCTGGAGGAGCATCTGAGGTATGTCAGAAAAAAGGAGAAGTCCCTGAGGGTACCAGTAGCTGAAGACGAGGCAGAGTCTCAAAAGCAAGGTATTCTGGCTACTTTTTCATATAGTTAAAGTTATGAGTTATACAGATCCGTCTGATGAAGTCATGCTGTGCCATAACAAACTGGTGGGGCATGAGCAATGCCAACTAAAACCCCCCTTCCAATACAATCATCAAAAACTTGTTGATACATGCTAATTGTTGATTGTTCTGTTGCATTATATCCAGGAGATACTGATCTTGAGTCTGTGAACGATGATAACATCACGACAATGGAAGAATGGCTGCGTAACAACAAGGAGCCAGAGGACATGGTGAAGGACTACATGAAACAAACAGCAACAAAAAGACATGACTGGATCAAGAGAAGTGACTGTTGTGTGAAGAACATTCTTACCACATATCCCAGACTTCTCGATGCTGGAATGGTATGTGGACCTTGATTTTTCTTCTGCATGTGACAAGAAAGGACATTAAATTAAACTAGAGTCGCATGTTTTGAGAAGTAACTTTTTTGTTTTTTGGTTGCATGGGCAGGTTTACTTTAGCAGTCTCCTTAAAGGGATCGTTTAACAATCTGAGATACACGGTCCTACAGAAATCGTGCATCCCTATTGAACCGATAATTGTTAGTGTGTACCATTCAAATCCTTGCAAAATGGTAAAGAGAAGATGCAAATGAAAGATATCCTACCTTTCATCTGGCTTCTATAACTATCCTAACAATTACAGATTGAAGGAGATTTTGCAGAATTGTTCCCAGAGAAAGCAAACGCACTGTACCAGAAGTGGCCCACATTCTGTAACAAAGTAGTGGACTTCACCGAGAAAACTGGCAACTGGAGAAGTGCAAGAGCCGAATTCGAAAACATTCATGACCCTGGGAAACTCAGTCTTGGTATGTGGTGTCAGAACACACATTTGACAGTATTAGTGAAAATGACTTGAGAGAAAGTCAAAAGAATTTATTTCAATTACACTATATGATGTTTATTTTTGTGGCCAGGACCAAACATTGAGTCTAATATCCCCCCTGTAAGGAATTGAACTGAAATAATTAAAGTGCTCTGAAACATATAATACATGTACAACATATGATAAAAACATGATTCCATGACAAAGGTTTAGCATACTTTTACTTGCTTGTTTTGTTTGTTTGCTTTTTGGGGTGGGGATGGTGGTTTAAAGCTCATTGGGAAGGCTATGCTGAAGTTTGTGCAATTTTGATTTTCTTTACTCAGAAAGCTGAGCTCCAAATTACTGACTGACATTTACGTTGAGTGATTTTACCCATATTTGTAGAAAATAATTGTTGTATTCGACCGTTATTTTTAATTTGCTGTATATAACTGTACATTTTGTAAGATGTTCCATAATTGACCTGTTTGCTGTTGCACCTTTTCTTCATATGTAATTGGGACTTAATTACTTAACTCTTTCATTGTTTCCCTCTTTTTAGAGGAAAAGAGCAATCTTGGATTCTACATGCTCCCAGTCTTGTTCCGAGGAAGGAAAGATTCCAAGAGAGGAACGTACACCACTGCAGAAACATTGTCGTCCTTCATTGACGTTCAACCAGTAAGTATATGTGCTGGGGAGGTGGTAAAGTAATGACATGTAAGGCATATATTTTGGTTTGTGTTTAAAATCTTGCCATAGTAATCATATTTCATTACAAACAAATTCAATAGTTAATTTGTTAAGAGTTTTAAACCTAGGACAACTGATGAAATTGAGGTTGAAATGCAATACCTATGTTCTTACCAGATAAGGCATTGCCATAACATTTTATTTGTGTAAAACTTGAAAAGCAACCATTTTCAAGTTCCTAGTAATGGGCACGCTGGTCCCCAAGGAGGCCCTGCAGGGGCAACACTAGGCGCTTTAATCTTAATAAGTCAGTTCGTCATTATCTGTGGTACAACTACAAATGGCCTCAGATTTGTCATCACATCGCATTTCACTCATGAATGCAAGCAAGTCCTTTAACCTGCAAATGACATGTGAAAAATGCATGCTTATATTAACAGGCTGTATATGCCTTCCAGCTTAGTTGATGTAATGCTCTGAACGTGACCAGTTTGGGTACAGTTGACCTTTGCCGCAGGGATATTTAAGAATACCCAGTAATGTTTTGATGGGACAGGGATGAACATGCATAAACAAATTTGGGTGTCCTGTAGGTGATTGTGGATTCATAAGCAGAAGCATTCGACAAGCATCAAATATATATATATCAATCCATATAATTACAAATGATTTCTTCTTGATTTCTCTTTGGACTACAGGAGGTTCTCGACATCCAGACTTATGTTGATAACATTGATGAAGCAGTCAGGTCACAGCCATTTGTTGTTGTGCGTGGGAACATTCTCACACCAATACAGGCGTACGTCGTAGTAGAGAGGAGGATACTTCCTGCCGCAACACTGCTTAAAGCAGTCGACTTGTGCTTTAAGGCACTTTATGTGATGGATATCGAATATCAGCCGCAAAGCTGTTCTGTTTGGAAATTTCTCCAGATTGTGGTGTTCCAGTTTACCGATGGGGAGCATCTTACACCAAAGCTGCGGGAGGTCCGAGCCTTCATGAACATGCCATAAGCCATCATGATGTGTTCACGCCAAGGATGATTACTGGTGATATATTTCCTACAGATGAAACTGACACATCATCGTTTAGCACATTTTGGCTACTTGAACCAGTTTATTTTGGGAGAAAAAAAACTGGAAAAAAGTATTATTTTGGACAAAATAACCTTAAAGACAAACTGTTATGAGTTGGATTCAGCACATTATTTTACATAATTTAGACATGTTTGTGTAAGACTGAAGATTTGAGGGTGGGGTGAGGATCGCTGAATAATATAAAAAAAAGAGTGAATTTATACACAGCAGAAGTCTTTGTGTACATTTTAAAAATGATAAAGGCCTAATTGTTTTATCCCAATCATTGCTTAACATCCCCACCTTGAAAGTTTAAGAAAACAAATGAATATATGCCAAGTATAAATACAAAACATATTATTGGCTATAAATCTTTTGCACTGGCGTATACAAATGCTTATCGTGTTTGGTCTTAATCCCAAGAGTACTGTTTCATAACTCGTACATCAAAATGATATATTTCTTCATAAAACATGAGCTATGATATTTTCTGCGTTTAAAACAGCAAGTGGGGTATATGATTGTAAATTACATATACCATTAATTTTCATGTAATGTGTATCGTCCATTGACCCTACGCTGAACTCTCTGCTGAATGGACTGCATGCATTAATTTACATCGCGCAAAGCAGAAGTAGAGAAGTCAACATTTTCATCTACATTTTGCAAAATTGTATTGATATTATTGATAATATCAATAAAATCAATCAAACTGAGTATAGCAGGTAGGGTCAATTGATTTTTGTTGTCTTTAATCTAATCAAAAAGTTATAGTAGGCAGTGTGTATCCTTGTTATTTGATCAGTACCTGTTCACCATCACAGATAGCCAAACTTTCATGTGGTACTTCTGCACATGTCAAATAATCTAGAGGGATTTGAATTTATTTCCTCTTTTTTTTTCACTTCAAAAAAATGTGTGCATGTGTAACACTCTAAGGCAGAGTATTGGCGTGTCAGGATAAATGAACACTATGCCACACCCACAAAATATATATGATGCACATATTCATGTATGAAATCAGAGTACATGGGATACATACAGTGTACATCAAAGTTGTCATGCTGCACCAAACAGGGGCTATATTTGCATTTACTTTTTTTAAAAGGTTGTATTTTTTTCACCAAAAATTGTAATGTTGTAGTTGATGTTAACAAGTTTTGTTTTTACGTTTCTGATGAAAACAACAACATGTGTTTACTGTGTATGTTATTTGTGTTTCAGTTAAGCAATTATTACCCTTTAGATGAGAAAAAGAGTTGAGCAAATAGATGTTATGGAAAAAATGTTGAGCAATGATTATCCAACAGACGAATTAAAGAGTTGGGCAAATGGATATTGTGGAGAAATAGTTGAGCAATTATTACCCAATAGATGGTTGTTTTGATAGTTGGGCAAATGGATATTGTGGAGAAATAGTTGAGCAATTATTACCCAATAGATGGGTGTTTTGATAGTTGGGCAAATGGATATTGTGGAGAAATAGTTGAGCAATTATTACCCAATAGATGGGTGTTTTGAGAGTTGGGCAAATGGATATTGTGGAGAAATAGTTGAGCAATTATTACCCAATAGATGGGTGTTTTGAGAGTTGGGCAAATGGATATTGCGGAGAAATTGTTGAGCAATTATTACCCAATAGATGGGTGTTTTGAGAGTTGGGCAAATGGATATTGCGGAGAAATTGTTGAGCAATTATTACCCAATAGATGGGTGTTTTGAGAGTTGGGCAACTGGATATTGCGAAGAAATTGTTGAGCAATTATTACCCAATAGATGGGTGTTTTGAGAGTTGGGCAAATGGATATTGTGGAGAAATAGTTGAGCAATTATTACCCAATAGATGGGTGTTTTGATAGTTGGGCAAATGGATATTGTGGAGAAATAGTTGAGCAATTATTACCCAATAGATGGGTGTTTTGATAGTTGGGCAAATGGATATTGTGGAGAAATTGTTGAGCAATTATTACTCAATAGATGGGTGTTTTGAGAGTTGGGCAAATGGATGTTGCAGAGAAATTGTTGAGCAATTATTACCCAATAGATGGGTGTTTTGATAGTTGGGCAGACTGGGAGTTGGGTAAAAACTGGTTGGGCATTTAATTAACCAACATTAAACTTACTCAAAAGTTGGGCAAATAGAAGGTTGGGCAATATCTAACTGGGTAAAATTAGTTGGGCAAGAAATTACCCAACTGAAAATATAACCAACTGTTAGGCAATTGTAGAGTTGGGTAAAATATGATGGGTCACCAACTGATGGGCAATTTAATTTGCCCAACCACATAGCAAACTGATTACCCAACATCAGTTGGGCAGATTTTAACCAATAGTTGTGTGGACCGTATGTTGCTCAGTGTTGGTTAAAAGTTGGGCATTTTTTTGCCCAACTATTTTAAGTGTGTAAGGAAATCAAGGTAGTACTACCCCCGACACCATTTGTGTAGTCCCATATATACATCTTTCTGTGTACAGTGCTTGTTACTTTACCAGGAAAGGGCCAAATTCATTATGATTTTGATGACTCCAGATCCTTGCAGTGCACACCGATACTTACATGCTACATGATCAACTGTTTCTGATCCATTCCACCACGTTTTTTCCACAATGCAATCGCATTACCAGAACTCACCTTTATCTTTAATGGCATAGCAAACATACTGTCTGTAGGTCGATTCATTTACTATAAAGAAAACCAGTTAATATGGAAACACTGGTGAAACACATGTATCTCAGGGATGGTGGAGCATCTTAAAAGAGTCGGGGGGGGGGGGGGTACCCGAGAACAAAAAGAGACCCACAAGGTCTGGACGCACTCCACAATTGAATGTTTGTTTGGACATGAATGTGAATAAGCGAAATGAGATATTGATGTACATCAATCTCTCATTTCGCTGTAGATGGGCTGTAGCTGAAATTATGGGGGTGTGAGAAAGAGGTTATGATCATGAAGCTACATGATAGCTGCATGATATGTTTAATACAGGCAATATTTAGTGATGGCCTGATCATGTGGTATAATTAAGTATGGAACTCGTGCAGATCGCGTGGTTAGGTGGAGTGTTTCGGAGTGGAGTGGAGTGCTTCGGTGGCCCTTGACAGGACGAATTTGGCCTCGGTAGCTATAGGGGGACTCCCCATTTTAATATAAAGTATTCTAGTTTTTTTGATTATCTCTGTGGCTTCGTAATGTGGTATATAGTATGTTAATGATTTAAATATGTCTTGTATTTCTTGTCACTTTTTTATTTTTTATTTTTTATTTTTTATATATATATCTTGTTTGTTGTTTGCCAATCATTATTGATGATCTGTAAATATTTCGATATTAGTTTCGATTTAATAAGACATGCAACAACAACAACAGCAAAGAAAAAAAAGACCCACAAAGTATGACGCAAAACAGGGGCAAAATACATTTTGAGATATTGAGACCCCAACATTCTAGTAAATACGTAATATCAAGGATCATCTGCGACATTGTTTCAATCTTTACATGGACCTGGATGTCCCTTTCAAAAATATTATTTTGTATGTATTAACCCTGTCGTTTTTCATACTGTCTCTGCAATAGTTTTCGTTCAATTTGTGAATTCACGTTGCATCGTACTTAATGTGTGGTTTTCAGCACAGGCCCATCCTTGATACAATCTGCTTGAATTCATAATTACATATATTTGTTTGAAGAAAAGAATGTTTTTGAAATACATAACAGCTTCTTCTCCTTCCATTTCTTTCTCTGTGCAGGTAAAATCAGTGAGAGCTGCAGTGCTGTGAGATGATTGTAAAACCAGAAACAGCATTAAATGAAACACCAAAACAACATTAAGAAGATGGATAGAATGTGTCATTTCCGAAGATCTCTTCGAGGGTTAATGATTTGGGGGGCTTGGCTGACCATTATATTCGTATTGACTTGTTCCTACTTCATGGCTGACAAAACAAGCAAGCTACATCGGTATGCTCTGGAGAAAATACCTTTGCGAAAACAAAGCGAAGAAGCAGTCACAAGGGCATCGCCCCAGTATCCCCTCACTGATCCACACGGCCCGCCCTCTGCGGGCACCCAAGGGACAAAGGTTGAGAGTCATCCAGAATTCTATAACCTATACTGGCCGGTAAACTGTAGTGCAGTCTTTGAGGAAGATGTACAGGAGATCGCACGTGTGGACGCTATGCTAAAGAAGGAGAGGCAGAAGTCAAAAAGGGGTGAAATCGACATTGCGTCGGATGCTTTGGTCGCAAACTTTACCCAAGATTGCGACCATTATAGGACAATCCGAAGTTACCCAACAAAAGTACTAAGTAAGGAGGAAGAAGAGTTCCCGCTTGCGTTTATTATCCTTACCCACAAGAATGCTGCACAGGTGGAACTGCTTTTCCGTGCTATTTACCAACCCCATAATGTATATGCCTTCCATCCAGATGGGAACTCGCCACCAGAATTTCAAAGAGCTATAAGAAACATGGCAAGTTGCTTTGACAATGTGTTCGTTTGTTCCAAATTAGAAAAGATACAGTATGCCGGTTTCACGCGCCTCCTTGCAGATATCAACTGCATGCACGACCTGGTCAATCATTCTGTGCAGTGGAAGTATGTCATCAACCAGTGCGGGGAAGCATTTCCACTGAAGACCAACCTGGAGATGGTCAAGATGATCAAGGCTTACCACGGCCGCGTGGATGCTGAATCATACGACGCACCTCACAAACTATCCAGGTTTCACAAGCTCTCCTCTAGATACACCTCCTTTACCAAAACTGAAGACAGACTGAATCGCTACCCGCCACCAGGAAACATCACGCTGCACTCTGGGAACGCCTACAACACTCTCAGCAGAGAGTTTGTCGACTACGTTTTAACGGACAAGGAAGCTGTTCAATTCCTGAGCTGGATCAACATGACGCATTCCCCCGATGAGCACTTCTGGGCGAGCCTCCGTCGCTACCACAATGCACCCGGATCATATCCTAACGTCACGCACAAGGATATCAACACCAGCTTCGTCAAATGGGGCGGGGAGAAGGCGGGTAAAGAATGCGTTGGCAAGTATGTCAGAGGCATCTGTGTAATATCCACAGGATTCCTACCCTATGTGTCCCGCGTGCCTAACCTATTTGTCAACAAAATACATTACTCTTATGATCCAGTCACGCTACAGTGCATGCAAGAACTGCTGACGAACAGAACTAGAAATCCACAGCTCACGCTTCAATATTACAAAGAATTCCCGCCCAAACGTGCTTGGTACTGGTACTAAATGGGGAGGAAGAAAAAAAGGTATTCACAATATTTTGGCACTCATCAGGAATACGTTTAGTCCTTTGATATTTTATTTTGCCTTCGTAAACATGCGCATTCCAGCCTGAGGGCAACATTTTTGTTCGTCAAATTGCAATAATGTACTCTGTACTCTGTACATTTAAATCATTTAAAGACAGTCAGAAAGATATATATAATAGAGAGAGAGAGAGAGATAGAGATAGAGAGAGAGAGAGAGAGAAAGTGAGGAAGAGAGAGAGAGAGAGAGAGAGAGGGGGTACATTCATGATGAATGTGGATGTTTGTGCTTTCATGGTATGCGGGCACTCGTAAATTTTGTCGAGGCAATAATTACAATAAAATCATCATAATAATTATGTAGTATGTCAATGGAAAAGAAAGCACAATGTTTGATACTATCTGATTTTAACTGATGTTTAATCTGGATACAATTGTATCTCAGATAATGTTGTTTGTACTTTTTGTGGATCAGTACCTGTAGCGGTTCTAGATTGATTTTTCTTGATAATGAATTTAAGCGAGGCACATGACTTTGTAAAAATAAATGCAAGAACCCCCTAAGCTAGTGGCAGATGAAAGGGGGATGGGGCTATATATCATCGTATTCCCTTTAGAGACATGAGCCATATACATTCATTCATTTCACAACTCAAGGATGTTGAGGTGGTGACTTTTTCTTCGTAAAAAGACACCAAAACATGTGATGACCCTTTTTCGTGATCCCACTCTTTCAAAATACTGGACTCAATCCAAGTTCTCCCTCACCCCTCCCCCCCCCCCCTCCCCTCATCCAACCTCCCCACACACAACAGAATCTAGAACCTCGCCTGATCGTTCAGTATTAATGTAGTATTAGCTGCTTGCTTTAGCAGAGTCGTATTAAGGTTCTGTACATAATATCCGTCGAGTAATGTGACTTCCGACTTTCAGTTGATGACGCATTGCCATACTGCACTGAGTTTGTGTCTAGTGCGAACATTCTTGAGGAAGGCAATGCATAATTTGGTCACCGTGGTGACAGAGATGGCGTTTAAACACATGACTTGGGATAGTAAGGTCGTGGGTTCGAGTCCCTTGCAGAACGGTAAGAAAGCCCGTTGCCAAGATGTTATTTACATTTGTCAAGCTGACAATAGAGGTGGCGTATAGTCGAGTGGTTTTTAACACAAAGATCGGGGGTTTGAAACCCGCTACGGTGAGAATATCTGTTAGCAAGATTTTGTTCTGCATTTGCCACTTGAGACCGAGTTGTATCAAGATGCGTTGTTAACAATTATGTTGATAATTTTGATTTAATTCAGGTCAAGCGACCCATACCGGAGACTAGAGATTTAGTGTTCATAACAATCACTGAATTCCTTCCTACCCGTACCCATTTAGTACCTGGGTGGAGAGTGGCAAATGTAGATAAATGTCTTGACAAAGGACGGTAGTGCCGTAGGTGGCGGGACACGAACCGCGAACCATGGGGAAAATGGCTGCCAGGCTGGAATAATCCCTAGTAGGGTTAAAAATGTTCAATATTAGGTATATGTTTATAAGGACAAAGTGCAATCACATAATGTAGGTTTGAAATAAAAGGAAGTTGATGATGTTGGTATGGTTATTTCTAGTCTGTTTTGTCTCATCCAGCAATCAAGATATTCATTACGCTCAAGGTCAGACCCTCTTCTTCTGCGAATCCCCCGCATCAATTTGAAGAAGGGTCAACAAAATATAATTTGTTTCTGGTCCCACTATTTGGAATAGTCTCCCATTAAGCATTAGTTCCTGCACCTCAGTCGCATCATTTAAGAGAAATCTAAAAACTCATTTGTTTTCTTTTTAATTGTTATTTTTAGATTGTAATGCACTTGGAGAGCATATCATTATTCTGTTTTTATTTACTAATGTAAAGCGCTTTGAGCATGTTTATGTATAGGCGCTATAATATAAATATCAATATGTATGTATGTATGTATGTATGTTATTAGTATTTTGTTATGATCTGAATCGATACTCTGGCTATGATGTGTATTTGTATGTATTGGTGGTTGCATCGTTTTACAATTTCTCTGTGACAAAAACTATAAGAAAACATTGAGCACTGTACACCTTCCTGGTCAATCACTTTCTGAAGCACCCTAAACGCAGATCGAAGTCAAGAGTAGTTTTGATACCCTTTACAGGGCCCTTCTAAAATCTCGCATTTTTATATTTTGCATGATATTTAACCCCCTATCCGAGCACTGCTTCTTCTTCGACTTTTTTTTCAGCGTTTCTTTTCTCTTATCCCCGCTTTTATCTATCTTGTTATAGTATATTTTCGTGCGATTTTAAAACCCTTTCCGCGTCTTTGTTATCAACAATGAATGTTGTACCCTTTCCCCTGATTTCTACCTGTTTTGATACCCTTAACCCGCTACACGCGTTACGCGCCTGGTGATGAAAAAAAGATAGTTTTATAGCCGTTTGATCAACAAATACTTCGCCTACTACCCAATCGGTCCATTCCCATACGGTCTACAGTCAGCCTACTATCCACATGGTCCAATAATGATTTGGTCTACTGATCATTAAGGTCTAATGACCATTTAGGCTAATAATAATAATAATAATAATAATTACATTTATAAGGCGCTTTATACAGGCGTTTCTAAGCGCACAGGTGGTACTGTCTAGTATAATAGTCATTTGGGTCTAATTTCCATTTGGTATAATCTCCAATAAGTCTACTACCCATTTAGTCTATCACTAATTTGGTATAATTGTCAGTCGGTCTAATTTCCATTTTGTCTAATGCCCATTTCGTCTCCCATCCATGAGGTCTAATAATAATTTTACGATTATTATTGCTTATAAGGGAAATAAGATAAATAATTAAAGATTTAACAAATCACTAGATTTCGGTTACATTTAAATCTTATTTGGCAGGGTATTTAGGATATAGGTAGCTGTACTGTGCCTGGAACTAAGGAACAGGGCGGAACAAGGTCTATCCAGCGACAGGGGCTTGCGTCAGACAGATCAGTCGTCGCCAGGATACTCCTGGAACAGGAGATGTCCAAACTAAAGACATATCTATAATGATCTACATTAATCCGTGAATTGCATTAATCTTCTGTTTAAGTCTCATTTGTTTGTAATTCATTTACACATTTTCTTGTTAACCTTGTTTAGAATGGTTTAAATTAATAAAGGTTTATTCGACCGAATTATTTTTGTGAATTAGTTTTCTGTTTGCAAGGTTACCACTAAAGTCTTAGTGGCAGTACCTCATGCCTCAGTCACACCTTTGCGTATTTGGCTTGCGTAATGCTGCGTATTTATGGCAAGCCGTTTTAACATTTATTCCTATTTCTTGATAACAAAAAATGATTTTCTTTTGTTAACCAATGGTATTTCTTGATATCAAGTAATAGGAATAAATGTTGAAACGGCAGCAATACGCAAGCCAAATACGCAAAGGTGTGACTGAGGCATGAAATAGCAGAAGACCCCACCCGCAAGGTGTTGTTCGACTCCCACCTTGTGACAGGAAGAATGACCATGTTACACGAGACGAGTGTCTGTTGAAATCCTGGTAATATATTTATAAATATCTTTGTTTCTCTGAAACATATTACCAAAGAATAATCTGGTACGAGCTCACGATATTATGAATACACATACAAAAAACACAGTTAAAGATCGTGTACTACAGAAATTGGAAGAAATATTCAACTACAGGAATAAAAGTCTGCTCGGACGGAAAGATAGCTTGTGGCAAATCATACGAACTGCTCTCTTTTGAAGAAGGAAAACACGACCAATTGAATGTCAATGTTGTTAGGCTCCCTCTAATGATATGATAAATAATGTACATGTGACCCCCCCTTCCTATTTTATATTTTAAATTGAAGTCCCATGCATGTGTGTGTGAGTGTATCTGTGGTGGTGTGTGTGTTTGTGTGTCTGTGTGTGATAATGTATGTAGTCTTGTTTGTTTATTTTAAATCTTTAAATATTTTTCACTTTTTCTTCTTTCGGGATACCATATTACAAGCATTTTGCTTTTCGGTGTTCCTAACCATCATTTTATTTACTGTTTTAAATTCATATACTGTTATTGTTTTCATTTGATGCTATTTCATGGTTGAATCAATAAATACAAATGCAAAAAAAACAAATATATTTTTGGCAACCTATGGCAATTTATATGTAACAATGAAAACGCGTCGCTTTTGTTAAAATTTTGATTTTTAGATTGTTCAGGATCTATATACATAGAGCCATATTCTCTACCTCCTCCAGCAAGATGTAACTAACATCATCCATGGCAAAAGGAGGGATACAAATTTTAATTGAAACATAGTTGAAAGCTATCTAAGAAAAGGATATCAACAGCGAGGGGAAATGTGATAACGATTTGTGATTATTGAAATATACATCTTGATTATTGTCAGGAAATATTGTAAATGATAAGAGTCTAGAAGTAGAAAAGTGCATTGTTTCAGCCGGGTAATTAGATCTACTTCTGAAGAGATGCCAATTGAAGTTGAATTTCCACCTGTCGCATTTAATTGAGCAAAGATCCTGCCACTGATGTTTTGACCAAACTGGACACCCCGTACGTGGTTTATCTTGATACAATCGTACATTGATGTAAACAAAATTTCCTAAGAATTGAGAAGAAATTTCTCGGATTTCTCGAAATGAAGAATTTTTTTTAGAATGTGAAATTGATCAGTATCATTTCATATCTGAGATAGAAATTCCTTCATGCCGAGAAATATTCCGTTTGGTCAAAACCTTTTAGCTACTTGTTGTCATGTTTTGAATCATAAGGCATTTGAAGAGCGATTCTTTAAAGGTGATATTCTACTAAAATCATTCTTCCAAATTAGTACATAATATACAAAAAAATGAGCAAACTCCGAATTTGTTCTTCTCAGCCAAGACTGAACTTTCTCTTCACAAATAACCCTTTTGCATGAATTAGCATGGCGGGAACTGTATTAACTTGTCACAGGTGCACTCAAAAAAATGTAGTGCTATTTTTAGCACTTGGAGGGCTATATTCAGCACCTTTTCAGTGCTCGCATAGGGACTGCACAGCTAGTGCTATTTCAGCACAAGTGCAAGTGCTAGTTCAGCACTAGTTTAAGTGCTATAGATAAGCACTAAAAAGTGCTAAAAAAACACTTCAAGTGCTATGAATGTTGGGCAGGTGGTGCTAAATAACCCCACAATCTACTCTGAATAGCACTAGTAGTGCTAAAAAACTGCACAACTTAGGTGCAGAACACAACAGTTTTGTAATGTTTAGCACTACTGGTGTTATATGTTTTAGCACTCCAGGCGTTATATTTCATATATAGTGAAATTATGCAATTTTGTCACACTCACACACAAAAAAAAGACAAATAAATGACTTTATATATATAGTTGGTATTTTATTAACAGTTTAACCAAAAAACACTGTTGCAGTAAAGGCACATGTTGACAAAGTTCTGCAATAAGCCAGAACATATGCCTATGTGGTCAAGGTGGATGTCCTTCGTCATTTACCACTTTCAACTCTTACAGGAAACATTTATTAAACCAACATCCACAAGAAGAACCTGAACCTGAAGCTGTACAGGGTATGGAGGGTCTAGTTGATGCTGATTTGGGTGTTGCTGTTGGTGAAGTGCATAATCCTGCAGCAGATGATGCATTTGATGATGATGATGATAGGATAGGCCTACTACAAGAACAAGATGGAGCAATGCATAATGACAGTACAAGACACTATGAATATGACAGACAATGAAAGCGGACAAAATATACAGTTCCATAGGTAGACCAAGGAACATCCCTTCACTGCTATTATGTAAAAATGTGTAGAACAGGTGTCACATGCATATTCACCTGTTTTACACATTTTACATAATAGCAGTCAAGGGATGTTCCTTTGTCTACCTGAGGAACTGTATGTTTTGTCCGCTTTCATTGTCTGTCATGTTCATAGTGAGACCAGCTGCATTTTTCATTGGTTCTCTTTTATCAAACACCAACATGACCCATGCTATGACAAACAGAGTGTTATCTGCTGCAACAGCTTTGAATACTGATGTTGTTGACAGTTTAAGGAGCAAAGTTATTCAGACTTTTGAGGCCTTGGGTATTGACCTGGAGAATGAAGAATGTAAGAATCTCTTAGCTGAATTTGATTCAAAAACAAATATTCACAAGGTAACAGCTATTATACTAACCGACCAATCAGATCAGGTTATGCAGTCAGCACTCGATGTTAAGTGCTGCATATTGTTATAGCACTCGTTTTCAGCACTCAAATATTCAGCACGTTTCGGTTTCCTTGTTAAAGTTAACCCGTCAAGTGCTGATTTTGGCACTTCAAGTGCAGAATCTCACTCAGCACCCAACATTTAGCACCTCAGTTTTTTGAGTGTGTACATCAAAGTGTGTCGCTGAATGTCATTTTAATTGTTTTGTAATGAGAAATGCCGCCTCCCTTAGTGTATTAGATTTATTTGCCAAGTCAAGTGACTTCTTGGAAAAAAGCTGGACCTGAGCGTTTTGGGCAGTGACGTCACGATGCTGAGCTGATAACGACGAATCCGTTAACATCATACAAATCGCTTTGTCAATCGTGTGCATTTGAGATTCATTGCATAATATATAACATCCACTGTTAAAAAGAATGGATATACAATCGCCAGAGATTATGTGACAAATAATTTTGGAAAACCTAGTTCTTTTTGTTATAACTGTCTGCAGATATAGTGATTGCATTGTATGCCTTGTGCACGGAGACGATCTTGCATATTACCCAAAACACTGAGCTCCTATTTCTGCCAAAATTTAAACAACCATGTGCCTTAAAGACTGAAATTTGGCACTGGTCTTGACAGAATATTGTGAAATAAATTATCTGTTAAAGACCATTGTCGCCAGGGAAAAAAATAGTTGAATTACCATCAACGGAAAACTTATAAGCGATAGATTACGATAATATCAATTATATGCTAATTTAGTGTCTGTCAGGGGAGTAACAGTTCTCCTTATAGCCTTAACATGCAGTGACATTATTTTTGTTTATTTTCATGTAATCCATTTCATTTCAAATTAAACGTCACATAGGAGTATCATCATGAATAATCATCATCAGAACACAAGTCATGTCTAACATACATTGAACAACAACCCCAATCAGAAGACCACTCGTTTATTACTCATCATAAGAGCTTACATAAGATTACAAGAGACAAGCAGATATGGCATCAAAAAAGATGAGCGTTTCCTCTTTCTTGCAGTGACGTTGGAATGATGACCAGTTATTACACATCATGATAGTTTTGTAACGTGTAGTGTACAGTCCGCACGCGAGTACAGTCAGCGAGTACACGTGCTGTGAATGCATTGAGACGAAAAGTCTCGATGGTCATAGTAGGAAGGGGGTAGGAGGGGGCAATGTTGTAATAAGAAACGGATGTGATTGTCTCGCAGGTTTCCCCCAGCAGTGGCGTAGCTACAGGATTGCATGGGGCACGCACAATCCACGCCCCCTCCCCCCCCCCCCAACACAAACACCCACGACATCAAATGTCACTTTTTTAAATAGGAAAAGAGTAGTCATGTAAAGGGAAAGTGTGATCCAATCGTCATTATATCCCCATCCACTCTTTGGCTTTATTCGTGTCAGTATGCGAAAGAGTTCTATATTCGCACCCGAGTCAAGGCTGTATGCATCTATCATACTCATACGAAGCTGTCAGGTTGAGTACGATATGCCTAGTTGCATAAAAAGACTCGATGAGCTGGAGAGATCGTTTAAAACATTGTTATACGGTGTAAACGAAACGCATTTCAAGATTGTTTCATGTCAATATCGCTGACTAGTTTGATAGGCTTTCTTTTAGTCGGGTCAATTAAAGGAAAAAGGGCACCCCTACCTCCACAAAATTGCAACAAAAGGTTTTGGAACGGTTTAAGGTAATATTTGACATCAGGAACAACATAATCAAAATATATTTAAAAATCGGATCACCGATTTTCCAAAATGGCGTCCAAGATGGCCGCCATTACCTAACTAAAATAACCATACTATATCCATCTGGGAAATCATGAGATTTTCTTGTATATACACGAACCAAGGTTCGGGGGTCGAAGAATCCATTCATACCTCTTACGACCGGTTGGCCATCAGAAAACCTAGAAATCCAAGATTGCATCCAGAATGTTTGCCAATCTCCTCAAATAACAGGAAGTTGAGTTACTATTTACAGTACTAGATGTAATTAGCAAGATTAAAAATATGTTTTAGAGGTCAGGATATTCACCGTGATGTTTTGAATAATCGAAAAGGTTTTGAGCAGTCTTATACTCTAAAAACAATAACGCAGATGGCCACCGGAACCTGAAATTAGCCATAAATCGTGATATATCTATCTTAAAGATGTAATTCTAGTGTCTCACTTAGGTTTCCGGGGAGACAAATCCACTTAGTGCCACCAGGAAACCAGGAAACCAGGAAATAAAAAATGGAGTAGAAATTGGCAGCCAGCATCCCAACATAACCAGATTTTGGTTACTATTTACAATAAAGAGTTTTGAAGTGTAAAAGTGTGAAAGTACATTTCAAGGGGAAGAATATTCATTGATGAACGAAACAGTTTCAAGAAAAAGTACAAGCGTAGCTTTTTATGGAACATTGTATAAAAAATGGCTGCCATTGTGCCATTCAAATTAGCTACCAACACCTAATATTGGCCATGAATTATTATGTATCCCTCCTATGGACTTAGTTCAAGTGTCTTTACCTTGGTTCGAGATTTAAAATATATTCAAACTAGATCTCATTAAGATGTCTTCTGGTGGGCAGGAAACGTGGAAAGAATTAACCAAGTTAGTATTAAAAAACAGCCGCTAAATTTAAATCAGTAATTGAAGCGAGCAATATTTTTCTTACAATGAGGATATCATTATTTGTTAGATGTATTTGTATTTTATTGGTAAAGGTAAAAACTTGTAAGTGTTATTAAGATATTTAGTAACAATGCGGCATTGGTGCCATTTAATATCCTATAATAAGCCATAATTGCTGGGTCTGTATATTGACCTGGATTGAAGGTGTTGCATATATATCTAATAAAGAGCATACACTAAATCTGAAATGAACTCAAACCAATGTTTGCTACGTAACCTTTTTTTTTCTCTAGTATCATTTGGCTACCTAGATCAAGAAAAATAGGTGGATAACTTTATTTTGCACTTTCCATAATATACCTGAAATTATCTCAAAATGTTCCTGTACTGTATAAAATTCTTACATTTTCGGGTAACAGGACAGGATTTTCTTTAAATCCCAAAGTCTCCATTTCTTCACCAATGTTCTGTGGAAAATTTCGTGGTGGGTAATTTTGAATACGTCTATTAAAGTGAATAATGATAATACACTGTATCAAGTTATTATGTAGCACATAGACTATAACAAACACTATGTGCTTACATGCTTATAATGTTTGTTATGTCTCTACTTTCAGGTCTCACAGCACCAGAATTTAGCAAATGTAAAACTGTGCAGCATTTGTATCTAGGGGTATCAATATCATCAATAAAATAATACTAGCTGAGTATGTTTAGGTGCACAAGGTTTTAGTTTTCTAAACGTTTACTTTTAGCATGGATATCATCAGTGTGATTATGGCTACTAACTACTATCATAATTTAGATTGTCCTAAGAAGTAGTAATGCGACTTTGGCTATCCTATCAATATTTCCTTATAAAATCATAATTAAGGAGTTGTATACCAGCACAATTTTGACATGCTTCTCGAGAATGCATTGAAATATGAAATTCAATATCGTGTAATCTGAGACAAACTTGAGTTCGGCGCCACTCAAGTATTTGTTTTATTTAATAACTTTAAAGGTAAAGACCAGTATTGGAAACGCCCCAATTTCAAAAAATGAAATGGAAGCTCTCATTACCAATCATGTGAAAGAATATGTTTTGACTAATACATGATGATAAAAAATTTGCCGGGAAACCGCCTACTAAATCATATATTTGGTAAATTTGTTTCTCTCATGGACTGTGAGAGATATAGAGTAGTCCCATATACACCTTTCTGTGTATAGTGCTTGTAACTTTACGAAGAATGGGCCAAATTTCTTATCATTTTGATGATTCCATAACCTTGCAGATGCTAGATGCTAGATGATCAACCTTTTCTGATCGATTCCACAACGTTTCTTTCACAATGCAATCGCATGACCATAACTGGTCTTTACCTTTAACCATGTCTTCTCTGCAGTGGTATATGTGGTATGGGTGAGCCATAAGGTTTAATTCCTCATCACATTGTCATAACACTTCTCCAATGTGAAAAGAGTTATACCATCAATATCATCAATAACATAATACTAGCAGAGTAGTTTTAGGTGCACAAGGATTTAGTTTTCTAAACTTTTGCTTTTTAGCATGGATATCATCAGTTTGATAATGGCTACTAACGTATTAAACAAGCAGAGTAACAAACATTGTCGAATAATTATGTTACTCAGTACCTTTTAGCAATCAGAATCTGCTCATTTTTAAATAAAGTTGATAGTGCATGCATAGAGTAATGTTAATGGAAAATCAAATGCAACAACTGAGCAAGGGGGGTAAGAGGACGTTTTTTTTTTTTTTTGTCCTAAAATTTAAACATTTGGTGGGGGGGGTAGGTTTTTTTTTGGGGGGGTCACCCATTACCACTTTTTTTTTTACAAAAAAAGAAAAAGAGGGGGGGTGTTTTCCTCCAAAACATACACATACAAAAAGTTCAAGGGGGGGTTAACCACAGCCCCCCCCCCCCCCCCCCCCCCCCCCCTGCGTACGCGCCTGGTCGGGAACATAATTAATCCTGTTCAAGTTTTAGATGTATACAAAGTCAAACTAATAACCGTACAAATTATCAACTTAGCCAACTCCTCTATTGCTATAGCGCCCCCTTTAGGTCAATGTGTTGCCTTCAATATAATTCCCCCTATACAAATTCAAAAAATATTTATCGCCGCTTACCGATAAATTTGCTTTCTGTTCATATTTTGAATATGACTTGATGCAAATTTAAAAAGATCGCTTAGTGAAAATTTATGTATCTATGATTTTGTTGGAATGAAAATAAAGGAAGAAAAATTGGCTACATCTTGCTGAAAATTCCATGAACAGCACGCAGCAATGGGGTCAATGGACTGCATAACAGTTTCTTCCAATTGTTGTATTTGTTTCATTAATTTATTTTCATTTGAGCAGCTAATTTGAACAGCTGAAGACAACAAGTAATGGAGAACCTGTATCTTAATTCAAGGTCCATTTCATTGCCCCCCCCCCCTCAAAAAAAAGGCGCCCAAGCTATGGGACATAGACATATTCGTTGTATCTATGAAACACGAATGTCGGTATTGAATGTTCACAGGAAATCAAAATAAATAAATCGAACTTTATAATTCAATCATGTGAACAACAGTAGGGGAAAACAAGGACTCATATTGCTCCGTTTAGCCTAACATGTTAGCCAATGGAATTTTACCCAACAAAAATCGTTACAAATTCATTTTTTGTTTAAACGAAAAGCACATCCACCCCGACGTACGTTATCACTAGCTCTTTAATGGAAACCCTCATGTCCCATTGACTTTTGAAGGTTCACCCACCGTAATTTGATCAAAATAGCAGGTTGCAAGCTCACCATTGCCTACATATGAAACAAGTCGAACTTTGGACTCAGTTTGCCAAGCGATTCTAAGGTTTTAGGTCAAGCACACGAACGATAAGAAGCATGAATTATAATAGATCAGTTCTGATTGGTTCATTATGTCCATTGCATCCAACCCCCCAACCGTAATTTTTCCATTGAAGATAAGCAAAAATTTTGCCGAGGTAAGCAAAAACATGAATATTCATGATCGCCATGGACTATTCGATTATGTACAGAGGGTGCAATCGTGCACCACCCCGTGCACCACATCAAACTCCCCTACTTTAAGTCAAGTATTTCATTGTATTATGTAGTTGGTAGGTTTTTTTTAATAACTGTTTAATTATCAGATATCAATGATAATTTAAAGATATGGAAAATGTTCTTGTATTTTATATTTAGCAAAGCAATCTCACATACAAATTCACTACCAAGTGTCGTCTAATCCGCCGATTGTCTTCTGCTATAAACGTCCAGCGAGCGAAATTGAGACAACCGGAGCAATATGTACCTTCCACACCGGGCAGTAATCCTGACGTGATCTCAGGCCGAACCAGCTCCGTGTTCAAGTCAGATGATCATGGCATAGCGGGTCAATGATTTTCGCGCGCTGAGATTGACCGCTAAAATAGCTTGAACTTCTTGCGACACTTTCTCAAATGATTTCCGGGCGTAGCCGAGCGGGGGAGGGGAGGGGGGGGGGGGGGGCTCATGTACCCCTTAATAGAATTTATAAATGAATTCATTTTATTTCATCAGGACAATGGAAAGTGGCCAAGAGCGAAAGCTATATAATGTGAACATGACCACATCTACTTTTCTAAAAATCAACCTAAGACATTTCCAATAACAAACTGAAATGTACGAACATGACCATGAGGTATTACATAATCATAACATGATTTTTAAGTTCATTGGGCTGACTGGTAACAACAACAACTTCACATTACAAAGAACCAGAGATACAAGTAGATGAACAGCCCTGACCACCAATGCCTGGAAGATACAATGCAGCGCAGGCATCTAGCAAGAAATCAAGTATATGGAAAAAATATTTAAGTATAGGTTTATAATTTATTGCCCATTTCAGGAAATTCGATTTCTACTGGTTGGTACGGTCATACAGTATACAAATACACATACTGAGACAAAATACATTCATAACATACAAATAACTGAGTTATTATAGTCATTCTTACAATTGAATTAACCAAGAATTAAACAAAATTATTATTTATACCATGTATATCACATTATTATACTATATCCATGATTGGTTAATGTCTTTTTATCGGTAATGCAAATACAATGTAATTAATTGAGCCTCTCTAGTTTGAACGTGATAATTTTTTTTCACGGTTGGATACGTACATTGGACCAATATATGAATGAATTGAATTGAATCATGATCGTTGAGAAATGGACAAGTTATAAATAACCCTTTCTGCGTTTGAATGATTGGGATCAATCTTAACAAATTGGAATAAAAAGTAAAAGTTTTTTTCCTGATCACAAGTCTACAGTAAAAGGATTTTTTTTATCTTGATTTGCATTTTCTATTTTTCATTTCATAGATCTTAATTTTTTTATCGCAAGAATTTTAATCAAGAATAATGATAATAATACGTATATGTAAATTTAAAAGTGATTAGAGGAACAATGTCTATATTAATTTACAACGTTACATGGATTACACAAGGAGCATGGTTTCGATTTATTCGCACCATGTGAATGTAGCGTTTCATGGTTTCACATGAATATAAATTATATAGACAAGTACATGGTTACACAGGTGTATTCAAATGAGGACGAGGGGTGTTTCACAAAGACCCTAAGTTGAACATAACTCTAAGTTGGACTTAAACATTATGTAGAGCCATTTGGAGCCATAAAATAAATTATATTCAAAAGCAAAAATTCAAGTATTTTAGACTTTTCATAAATTCCACATCAAGAACATGAAATCTTCTTGATGACAGAAAATATGAAATGATTCGAATCAACATTTTCTGCCTTTTAAAATAACTTTTACAAAATATTTTCACAGATGCTAACGGCTTTCCATAATTGTTAAGTCCAACTTAGAGATAAGTTTAACTTAGGTTCTTTGTGAAACACCCCCTCTTTACGCTGTCCTATGGATTAGCATTTCATTTTACGACGTTAATCGTCCCGGGTTTTCCTCTTTTCTTCTAATGATTAAAGTGTTACGGCGCAAGAGTACAGGGGGTGTTTCATAAAACAATTAGTTGGTGGTTTTCACCGACTAATATCATTTTCATCAACAATTATTCTAGTGTCACCTACTATTTTCCAGGCCTCTGATTGGTGAAATTTAGTCAGCGCTGACAGTTGCCGGCGGACAAATGTTAATGAAACGCCCCCCTGGTAGTCAACTGAACTGCCTTCCCATCAGGTCCCGGATTCAATACAAAATGTTTCTTCTCACCTTCAAGTTCAAGTTTTATTTCCACATGTGGTTCATAAAAACAAGTATACATACATGTTCAGACATATTCAAAATGCAAATTAATATAAAATTAACAAACAATAATATTAAGAGAAACAAATAGTGAACAAAATCTAAAGTCCATAAACACAGAACAACTAAATACATGTAGATATAAAACAAAAACATGTAGGGGGACCAAGAAAGGCCAGGGGCCTGTCGAGGCTAATCCTTAGAACAATGATAGATATTTTGGATATTTAATATATTAAAAAAAAAAAAAAAAAACCACAAACAATAGTGACGTACAGTACATGATAAAACAAAATTAAGTTGGCAAATTTGATGTAAAATATACAGTTTAAATTTACGTTTCAAATTAGAAAGTGTCGGACTGTTCTTAATCTCTAATAGAATTGAATTACAGGATTTTACACCAGTGTACGATTTTACACCAATATCACCTTCAAATGCATCCATGGTCTGATTCCTCCCTACCTATCTGAACTCATATCTATCAGGCAACCATCCCGCTACTCCCTTCGCTCCTCTCAAGGCATCACACTGAACCACCCACCTCCCAAGATGCTACCCACACTTGGTGACAGAGCCTCCACAACTGCTGCTCCCGAACTGGAATAACCTACCCATATCTCTTCGTACCCAACAATCTGTCAATATCTCCAAGCAATATCTAAAAATATCACCTCTTCTGTTAACACTATAAATATAAAGCATATTCAAACATGTATATGGAAATGCGTTTTTTAAATACATTATTGTTATTTGAGATAAGTAATCTGTACAACTTAACATAAATCAGTTAAACAAAGAGCCTTTGCTTGGAGTACATGGGAATGCTAAACAAAGATGACTGGTTTAGACAAAATATTTATTGAAATCTAAAAGAAATAGTGGACGTTGTTTATTCTTCGATATGTTATGGGAATTGGAATTGTGATTGATTTCAATCAGTCCTATATAATTGTAAACAAATCGTTAGCTTCATCCTTATGTTAGGAAGCATAACGGGTTATGTTGCGCCCTCCACGTTTAACGATTACATAAACCTCATGTGTAATATCTGTTTAAACGATTCAGTGTTTCTTCTTTACCTTCATTATGTTGTTATAAACCATAACGGGTTGCTATTGAGTATGTAGCCCTCCACGTTTAAAGGTACCATAAACCTAAATCGTTAAACCTTTTCAGTTTATTTTTCTTAATCCAATTGTTATGAACCATAACGGGTTGCTATTGAGTATGTAGCGCCCTCCACGTTTAAAGGTACCATAAACCTAACTCTTTAAACCTTTTCAGTTTATTTTTCTTAATCCAATTGTTATGAACCATAACGGGTTGCTGTTGCGAATGTAGCTCCCTCCACGTTTGATTAAAATAGTATCGTCCACTGACAAAAAGGTCACCGTCCATGATATCCGTCCGCAATATCTTCTTGACTTTCTTATCCCGTAGCAGTCTATTGAGTATAACCTGATCGGCTATCTTCGGCTCTGCTGATATCCGCAGGGTGAGTTGCTTGAGGAATTCAAGCGTGACGTTGGTGGCGCGGTAAAAGACAAACCCGGCGCAGAAAACGTCGAAGAGGTTGTGGTTGTCCTTCTTCAAAATGTCCACCTGGAGGTTGATATCGACCTCGTGGTTGAATAACGGGAAGGGATCATTGAAAAGGACGATGACGACGTCAGAGAACAGCACGTCGGAGCCCCTTTTAAGGAAGTGGGATATGTAAGCGGGGCGTTTATTGACCAAACTGAGGTAGTCATCCGAACCGAATGTTAGGACTCCTTCTTCACGGCGTTTTGCATCGCGGCCAGCTTGACCTCAATTCCAGGGAAGTCCGTGTAATTTGACAATGCTTTGAATGAAGCCGTATCTTCCGCAACAATCACAACTCGGTCCCGAACACCGCTGCGTCTAATGCTCGCTAACCAGTTCTTAGTAAAGGGCAGAAACCCCGAATTCACTGTCGTCAATAACATCCGAGGACGAGTTTGGTTCGAGTAGATAATGTTCTCTTTTTCTTCCTCGGCTGTAAATCCCGTTTGTCGAGGCAAGGACCTGCAGTTATTTACGAGAATGGGGGGTACAGGATGAAACAAATTATAATATGTATTGTGGGACAGGCGCAGATCCAGAGGGGCCGAGCGGGCCTTGCCCCCCCCCCCCCCCCCGCAAAAAAGAGAGAGAGAGAGAGAAAGAGAGAGAGAAGGAACAGAAGGGAAAGAGGAGAGAAAGGAAAAGAAAGAAGAGGAAGAAGAAAAGAAGAGGGGAAAAAGAAGGAGATAGGGGGGGCGGGCACTGGCGTACTGATCGGGGAGGGGGCTCGGGGGAAATAAAATTTTAACGTGGTTTATTTCCAACTCCATAACGGTGATTTAAACATAATGCTGAAATGACAAATTTCCTAAATTTACAGCCAGGTAAGAAATATGCTTCTTGATATGCCTACATGTCAGGGCCCGCGGGACGGCCGGGATCGGGAGCCTCCAGCTCCCTCCCTCCCCCCCCCCCCCCATTTTTTTGAAAAAGAATATTAAAGAAATATAGAAGAAAAAAAAGAGAGCAAGAAAGAACGAATAGTTAACTGCCAGTGTCACAACAAAATAAGGTATACAAATAGCTCATCTGACCGTAATTAAACGCCTAAATCCCCTGAGATTCCAGGGTCTCCGCACCCTCAACCTCACCAGGGGCCCTAAGGTGGGCCCCAGAATGCTTATCTGAACGTAATTTATTGCCAAATAAAGAGAGAGAAAAGGACGTAAGAAGAAAATTGAGCAGACAAAAAAAAACATTTTTGAAATTCAGACAAGGATTAAAACGGTCGAAAACGGAACAACGAATCGTCTTCTTTCTCTAATAATTTAATGAAATGTCAAAGCTTCCGCGCTTCGCGCAGTAGGGGGGGGCTGAATTGAGACAAGGATTAAGAGACGAGAACGGTACAGCGAATCGTCTTCTTTCTTAAATAATTTCAATGAAACGTCAAAGCTTCGCGCGGGAGGGGGGGGGGCTCATTTCAGACGAGGATTAAGAGTCGAGAACGGTACAACGAATCGTCTTGTTTCTCTAATAATTTAATGAAACGTCAAAGCTTCGGCGCTTTGCGGAGGAGGGGGTAAATTGCCCCTCCCTGCACCCCCCCCCCCCCCCCATTACGTACCAATATTTGGCTCGCGTAATTTCACATTTGGGCCCTCTAAGAAATCCTGGAACCGCGCCTGCCGCCGAGGGTCCTAAGGCGGGCACCTGGATGCTCATCTGACGGTAATTTAATGCCTAAAACCCCCGAGCTCCTGGGGACTATGCCCCATGGACCCCACACCAATAAGTGACCTGTCAGTGTTACAAATAAGGTATCAACATATGCTCATCTGATCGTAATTAAATGCCTAAAACCCCTTGGCTTCCGGTGGCTCTGCTCCCTGGACCCCACCTATGGCCCTAAGGCGGACCCCTGGATGCTAATCTGACGGTAATTTAATGCTTAAAACCCCTGAACTTCTGGGGTCTCCGCCCCCTGAACCTCACGCCAATTAGTGTCCTACCAGTGTCACAAATAAGGTATCAAAATATGTTCATCTGACTGTAATTAAATGCCTAAAACCCCAGAGCTTCTGGGGGCTCCGGCCCGTGGAGCCCACGCCAATTAGTGACCTTTCAGTGTCACAAATAAGATATTATTATGCTCATCTGGCCGAAATATAACGCGTTAACCCCTGAACCCAACTAATTGCCTTAAGGCGGGCCTCTGGATGCTCATCTGACTGTTATCTATTGCCTAAAACCCTAGAGCCTCAAAGGGCTCCGCCCCCGGACCCCACACCAATTCGTGACCTGCCAATGTCAAAAATAAGGTATAAAAATATGCTCATCTATTGGTAATTTAATGAATAAAAACCCCTGAACTTCTGGGGGCTCCGCCCTCTAGATCCCACACCAATTAGTGTCCTGCCAGTTTAATAAGGTATCAAAATATGTTCATCTGATCGTAATTAAATGCCTAAAACCCCTGGGCTTCTGGAGGCTCCGCCCCGTGGAGCCTACGCCAATTAGTGACCTGTCATTGTCATAAATAAGGTATCATTATGCTCATCTGGCTGAAATGTAATGCCTTAACCCTTGAACCCAACTAATTGCCTTAAGGCGGGCCCCTGGATGCTCATCTGACCGTTATCTATTGCCTAAAACCCTAGACCCTCAATGGGATCCGCCCCCGGACCCCACACCACTTCGTGACCTGCTAGTGTCAAATATAAAGTATAAAAATATGCTCATCTAATGGTAATTTAATGTATAAAACTCTTGAGCTTCTGGGGGCTCTGCCCCCTGGACCCCACACCAATTTGTGTCCTGCCAGTGTCACAAATAAGGTATCAAAATATGCTCATCTGACCGTAATATAATGCCTTTACCCCCTGAGCTTCTGGGGGCTCCACCCCTTGACCCCCGCAGGGCCTTCGCCCCTAGACCCCACGCCAATTTACGCAACGCTCTACCTGATCGTAAATACCTCCCCCCCCCCCTTCCCCACCTACTAGGAGAACGTTCAGTGGGGCCTGCATGTAAGAGTAGGGTGGTGCTGATTTTTTTTGTCCACACCCCCCCCCCCCCCTCCCGTCCCCAAATGTTTTTGCCCATTTCGCAACTGCCGGTGTCACCATTACGTACCAATATTTGGCTCGCATAATTTTAAATTTGCCCCCCCCCCTAAGAAATCCTTGATCCGGGCCTGCTTTGGGATATTGAACCCATTTTAGCCTATGTATTCGTACTACCATTGATCTGTTATCTGTATAACATGTCTATCACGTTTGCATGCTTAATGTTTTTTATGGAGAATGAAATATACGAAATGAAAAATGTATGCGTGCTTGTACATGTATTGTGCGTTTAAAAAAGAATATTTATTTTATGATATTGTTCTTGTGTGTTACAGTTCCCAGATTACAAGCAGAAGTCTGCTTTTTAGGGAACCAAACGCTTAACCATTATATTGTATGTTGTTATTGTAAATTGTTTTATAAAGTTTGAATACACATTTTAATTGAAATTATTAACTATATATTATTATTATTAATATTATCATCATAAATATTGTTATTATTTTTATTTCTTGTAATCATTATTAAATAAATCAGTATTATTATTTGTATTATCTTCTTTTTTTTTTTTTAATCATCTTCAAAATTATTATTGTGCGGCACATATTATTCCTATTTCTCGATTCCTTTTTACATTTTGTTTTACCTGTAAATAGAGTGTGAACGTAAAAGGCCTGGATGCTTGAAGAGGAGGACTACTGTTGTTATAGCAACGACACCACAGACATACCCTGCGAGATATGGTCGCATTTTTCCCGCCATCTTCGTTTTGAGTCTTTGCTAATATCGTCTGTCAAACTGCATAGATAATAATAATAATAGTAGTAATAGTAATTTAGTATATTTATATTAATTTACGTAGTAATGGTAATATAGACGCGATAGCTCATTCGGTAGAGCAGTGGTCTCGTAATCCGGTGACCCAGGTTCGAAACCAAGTCGATGCGCTAGTGCCCTTTGGTAAGGCATTAATCCTCATTACCCTTGGAGAGGACCTAAATCCATCGGCCGTCTATAGCTGCTTACTTACAAGCATTTATACTTACAAGCGTTAATGCTTTCTTAGCAGTCAGGTAAAAAAAAAAAAAACACCACCACCACCACCATTAAGTAATATTAGTAGTAATATAATATTAGTAGTAAAAGTAATGCAATTAGTAATAAGTAGTAATGATAATAATAATAATAATAATAGCTAGTTCTTATATAGCGCTTTTCAGGACCGAAGGCCCTCTCAAAGCGCTTTACAGATATATATATTATTACCCCGGTCATAGGATTCAGGCTTACCCGCACACAATGTATGCACATTCTCCACTCCCTGGGGAGCATTCCAGCCAGGCGTCTTTTTTTACAAGCGCACACGTGCTAATCTAACCACATTAGCTTTCGCATCCTACCAGGTACCCATTTAACACCTGGGTGGAGAGTGGCAAATGTAGATCAATGTCTTGCCAAAGGACATGAGTGCCGCGGTGGGACTTGAACCGCGAACTTTGTGATCCATAGTCCGGTGACATATCCACTCGTCCACGACACCTCTACAATAATAATGATAGCAATAGAATTGTAATAATTGTATCAATGATGATTATAAAAATAATGATAACAATAGAAATTCAGACTCTTTAGTTCAACAGTGTTACTATGATGATTTTACATTAACGTGAGAAAATAATAGTTATTCCGAATGTTTGTTTTACCATGACTACATGGTGGTAAATAATATCCAATGGCGCATTGAGGCCAAACACGGATGGGGGATGCCCCTGGGCGGCACACAAGGAGGGAGGAAGAGAGTGAGAGAGACACAGAGAGAGAGAGTTAAGAAAAAATATGCCAATGGCTGACCTAAAAAGCCGCTGGCTGAGTCGTTGCGATTTTGTGGGACTAAAAAAAAAAATATATATAAAAGTTCTCTTTCCCACCGTGTGCCCCCCCCCCCCTACCCCGGCATGAAATTCCTGGATCCGCCCCTGCCTTCTCTTGACCCTCGAGATCAAGTTTTACCGCACTGTACACTTCTTGCGTCATCTTCTCTATAAATTTATCGTAGATCTTGTTCACTATTAGGGACTTTTAGATTTGCGTAGACTGATACGTGTGACGTCCATTCAAGGCAGTGCATTAAAAGGGCGTCGATCGTAGCAATCCACATTGTCTTCGTGCAAATCTAAAAGTCCCTATTGTCGATATCAATTCATCGGACGAGAGGGCCTTTGTTATCTCAACTTTGAGAAAGTCTATTATCTCATTGTTCCTTGCAAGTGACTTGCTTCGGTGACCAGCTGAGGATTCAGTGGGCTGGTCAACCTGATCAGCTGCCGGACTTTCGAGGTCTTCGAAAATCAGTGTCTCGCCCACTTCATGAGATTTGACGCTTGATTTTGAGGAAGATTTTTCCCCTTTTCCCTTTGGTTCCAACCATGATCAAAACAGAGCTGCAGTCATTTAGAAGTCACTAGCCTGTTATATTCTCCAAACAAGGTTTTAATGTCCAAAATATCCAAAATTAGGCGAAATCGAATCAAGTAGGATGTGATCATTCCTATGTCGACATTGATTAGATTAATTAATCACTCACTGTCTCGATGACGATAGATGAGTCGCACCAATATATCAAAATGTCGATCACCA
Organism: Strongylocentrotus droebachiensis; assembly: GCA_035222895.1. Lineage (NCBI taxonomy): Eukaryota > Metazoa > Echinodermata > Echinoidea > Camarodonta > Strongylocentrotidae > Strongylocentrotus > Strongylocentrotus droebachiensis. The sequence continues at coordinate 146,482 of JAVYIG010003726.1, forward strand.
ATGTCTCAAATTAAATCCGTGTCGACACGGCCAATATGATAACTTATAGGTTTAGGTGTGATCTATGAGGAAATGCAAACATCGGCAACACAGATCCAGACCCGGAACGTGACCAGGTTCAATGTATGCTTAAATGGGGGCATTGATGTATGTAGAAACAAAAAGGATTAAGATCCCATGCAACGCTTAGAAATGCAAAAGAAGAATAAGGGTGCGTTCAAGCGATTTTCCGAAGGAAGAATCACAAACATGAATCACAAATCAGGAATCACAACGCCGTTACAAAACAAGGTCACTGCGGGAAAGCGTTTAAGCGATTTTCCATTAACGCTGATTCTAGCTCATTTCGAGCGCATCACACTGCGCTGTTTGACCAAGGAAGTATAGGTCAACTTCGGCGCGCGCTTTCTTGAATTGTTTACGACCGATTGTCGACTGCTGTTCTGAGCATAGATCGCAATAATAAAACAAAGAATGAGAGGGTGATAGAAGGAAGAAACAAAGAATAATATAAGGAAAGACAGAATGAGAAAGTCGATAGAATGCTTAAAGGACAAGTCCACTCGAAAAATAACTTACTTTCAATAAAAGCAGAAAAATCAGACAAACCAATCAAAAAAAGTTTGAGCAAAATCGGATAACTAATAAGAAAGTTATGAATTTTTGAAAAAGTATGTAAAACTATGGAACAATGAGAATCACAACACAAATTGCCTAGATGGTTATCAGTTTGTGACGTCATGTCCTCACAACTTATCAATTGATTTACATAGTTTAATCCCATTAATTTCCCTTTTTATCCCCCAAAACTTGATTTCCCCATACCTTTGCCCAGGTTATATGATTTGTATCATACTGCGTGCATGACATTTCCCAAAAACTTTTATGAATTTTGAAGAATTTATCATATTTTCTGAATATTGTATTTCATAATTATTGATTTTGATATAAATAGGTTATCAAAATTTTATTTTTTTCATGACTTTACTGGACAAAAATTACTCTTTGTTTGTGCATCCACACAAATACATATTACTAACAATCTAACTTGGATGCTGATGTGAAGAAATAAGATTCTTAGGGTGAAAATAGAAAATTTATATTATCAATATACAGAAAATAATTAGTGGATAGTGAGGACCATACGTCACAGACTCATGAGTGAGTTGCCAATTTGTGTAGTGATTTTCAAAGTTTTTCATGTCATTAAAAATTCATAACTTTCTTATTAGTTATCCGATTTAGCTCAAACTTTTTTTGATTGGTTTGTCTGATTTTTCTGGTTCTATTGAAAGTAACTTATTTTTCGACTGGACTTGGGCTTTAAAACAAAGAATTATAACATAAGGAAAAACAGAAAGATAAAGTGATAGAATGATTCAAACAAAGAATAACATAAGAGAAAGTGATAGAATGATTAAAACAAAGAATAACATAAGAGAAAGTGATAGAATGATTAAAACAAAGAATAACATAAGGAAGAAACAAAGAATAACATAATGAAAGACAGAAAGAGAAAGTGATAGAATGATTAAAGAGAAATTGATAGAATTACAAAAACAAAGAATAACATAAGAGAAGGTGATATAATTAATAAAGTGGACTTCAACTGTATATCCGAGCTTCTTTCGTTTTCATTTTGTTTCTGAACTTGTCGTCACCGACCCATTAACGGGCCCATCACAGAAAAATAAAGTCGGGACTCGACCTTTATGTCTAGACAAGTAGACTTCGCATTATGCATTTCGTATTGGTATTATCTTCCATCTCAGAGTGATTATAGACGTTATGTAATGTATGGATTATGCAGATTAAGCTGTCCGGGTCTTAGAACACTTGAAAATAAATCGACCGTGCTGTTTATTAGCTGTTTTTTTTCTTTTTATTTAGAGTCCGTCTCTACTGTTTATTCGATTTTCATTGCCAGCCCTCGAAAACGAATTCATTGTGCATTTCACCGGGGAAATTTTGCAAAGGAGAACTTCAATCGAATTCCTCATTCTAAACCGTTTTCTATTATATTCACTCAAGAAAATAAATTGTCGAGCAATTCAGTAAGGCAGCCAAAAGTTAGGATTTTCTTTCGCTTAATGTTGTACCTTTTCAAATGATACTTCCCCCCCCCCATCCCCTCCCATACACCACTGCAATGTAAAGCTTAGTTATTGATTGAACGATATGTAGACTGATTACTCTTAAGGACCGTCAGTACTAGTTTGGCTAGGAGGGATTAGACCACACAGCGAGGTCACTGACAGGTGGCTATCTCATCAACTCAGCTCTCAAATAACATAAGAAATAGAGGATCATGGGGGACCAACAGGCACCGATTGGGGAAGTTGTCTATATAGAGGGAGCAAGTAGCTACAAGTAGGACAATGGGGCTTTAAGATCTATTGGTTTTACATAGTACAGGTCTTAATCGCCAATATTGCAATAAAGTCAACCTCCAATTTATCTGTTTGCAATCCAGGAGCCAGATGTGAATGGGAATTAACCATTTCGCCATTGGGTCCTTTTTTACCCTTCTACTGTAATACACTAAACCCCCGCACACACGTATACACACACACACACAGCCACGCACGCGTGCACACACACACACACACACACACACACACAGGGGCGTCGTCAAAGGGGGGGGGGGGGGGGTGTGGGGGGTGCGACACCCCCCACCTGTCAGGATATTGTCGGTAAAATTGCGCTGCCGTCGGGAAAAAAAGAAAAAAGGGGGAGGGAAAAAAGAGAGGGAAAGGGAAAGAAAAGAAAAAAAGAAAAGGAAAAGAAAAGAAAGAAAGGAAAAGAAAGGAAACAAATGAAAAGAAAAGAAAGAAAAGAGAAGAAAGGGAAAAAAGGAAGAAAAAAGAGTAAAAGGGAAAAAAGAAACGGGGGATGAACGAGAGGAGAGAGAGGGGAGGTAAGAGTCTGAGAGAGGAGGAGTGGGAATAAAAGAAAGAGGGAGGTTGTTGGGTGGAGTCGTCTCGTCGAGGGAGCAAGAAAGACACGGGTAAATATGTTGCTGTGTCGGGTCAGCTGTGTCGGTTTTCCTGCTCGATCCTAGTGTACTATATCAATGCAGAAGTTTGAAGTCGGTGAGATGTATATTGTCGGTCGGCCGACAATTTTTTTTCCCCTACGAACTGTGACTTTTTATCCGATGTGACGACTTCGCGAGTGACTACAACCATGAACCTTAGGTTCATGCTACAACTACAATACCTGTATTTTCTCGAAGTTTTCGGGGAAACTAAATTCAAACAAGGTTTTAAGAGTCAACAACGGTGCGACGAATCGTCTTCCTTTCTCGATATCGTGATGAAACGCAAAAAATTCCGCGCTTTGCGCGGAAGGGGGAAAACTTCATTTAGATGAGTCGAGAACGGTACAACAAATCGTCTTCTTTATCTAATAATTTAAGGAAACGTCTAAGCTTCCGCGATTCGCGCGGGAGGGGGGGGGGGGAACTGAATTCTAATAAGGATTAAGAGTCGAGAACAGTACAACGAATCGTTTGCTTTTTCTCATAATTTAAGGAAACGTCAAGGCTTTTGCGCGGGAGGACGGAAACTGAATTCAGACATAATTAGGGTTAATAGCCGCGAACGGTACTACGAATCGTCTGCTTTCTCTAATAGTTTAAGAAAACGTCAAAGCTTCAGCGCTTCGCGCGAGAGGGGGAAACTGAATTTAGACAAATAGGGCTTAGAATCGAAAACGGTACAACGAATAGTCTTCTTCCTCTAATAATTTAAGGAAACGTCTAAGCTTCCGCGATTCGCGCGGAAGGGGTGAAAACTGAATTCAGATAACGATTAAGAGTCGAGAACAGTACAACGAACCGTTTGCTTTTTCTCATAATTTAAGGAAACGTCAAAGCTTCCGCGCTTCGCGAGGGAGGAAGGGAAACTAAATTCAAACAAATTAGGGTTAAGAGTCGAAAACGGTTCAACAAAACGTCAAAGCTTCCGCGCTTCGCGCGCCGGAGGAGGGGATACTGAATTCAGAAAATGAGGGTTAAGAGCCGCGAACGGTACAACGATTCGTCTGCTTTCTTTAATAATTTAAGGAAACGTCAAAGCTTCCGCGCTTTGTAAGAGAGGGGGAAATGAACTCAGAGGAATAGGGCTTAATAAGAGTCGAAAACGGTGCTACGAATCGTTTTCTTTCTATAATAATTAAATCAAACGTCTAAGCTTTTCGCACTTCGCGTGGGAAGGGGGAAACTGAATTCAGACAAGGATCTAGAGTCGGAAGAGGTACAACGAATCGTCTGCTTCCTCTAATAATTTAAGGAAACGTCAAAGCTTCCGCGCTTGGCGCGTTAAAGGGGGGGGAACTGAATTCAGACAATTAAGGTTTGAGAGTCGAAAACAGTACAACGAATCGTTTTCTTTCTCTAATAATTATTTTAAGGAAACGTCAAAACTTCCGCGCGAGGGGGAAAGTTCATTCAGACAAGGATTAAGAGTCGAGCATGATTCAACGAATCGTCTACATTATCTAATAATTTAATGAAACGTCAAAGCTTTCGCGCGGGAGGACGGACACTGAATTCAGACATAATTAGGGTTAATAGCCGCGAACGGTACTACGAATCGTCTGCTTTCTCTAATAATTTAAGAAAACGTCAAAGCTTCCGCGCTTCGCGCGAGAGGGGGAAACTGAATTCAGACAAAATTAATAGGACTTATTTAGAGTCGAAAATGGTACAACGAATCGTGTTCTTTCTCTAAAGATATGTGGAAACGTCAAAGCTTTCGCGCTTCGCGCGAGAGGGGAAACTGAATTAAGATGAATAGGGCTTATTAAAAGTCGAAAACAGTACGACGAATCGTCTTCTTTCTCTACTAATTTAATGAAACGTCAAAACGTCCGCGCTTCGCACGGGCGGGGGAAGCTTAATTCAGATAAGGATTAAGAGTCGAAAACGTTACGCTGAATCGTCTTCCTTTCTCTATATTGTGATGAAACGCCAAAAATTCCGCACTCCGCGCGGAAGGGGAAAACTTAATTTAGGCGAGTCGTGAACGGTACGACGAATCGTCTTCTTTCTCTAATAATTTAAGGAAACGTCAAAGCTTCCGCGCTTCGCGCGAGAGGGGGAGGGGGGAACTGAATTCAGAAAAAATTAATGGGGCTTATTTAGAGTCGAAAACGGTACAACGAATCATGTTTTTTCTCTAATAATTTGAAGAAGCGTCAAAGCTTTCGTGCTTCGCACGAGAGGGGAAAACTGAATTCAGATGAATAGGGCTTAATAAGAGTCGAAAACGGTACGAGGAATCGTCTTCCTTTCTCTATATTGTGATGAAACGCCAGGGGGGGAAACTGAATTCAGACAAAACTAATAGGGCTTATTTAGAGTCGAAAACGGTACAAAGAATCGTGTTCTTTCTCTTATGATATGAGGAAACGTCAAATCTTTCGCGCTTCGCGCGAGAGGGGAAACTGAATTCAGATGAATAGGGCTTATTAAGAGTCGAAAACGGTACGACGAATCGTCTTCTTTCTCTACTAATTTGATGAAACGTCAAAACGTCCGCGCTTCGCACGGGAGGGGGAAGCTTAATTCAGATAAGGATTAAGAGTCGAGGACAGTACACGGAATCGTCTGCTTTTTCTCATAATTTAATGAGACGTCAAAGCTTCCGCGCTTCGCGCGGGAGGGGAGTAACTGAATTCAGACAAGGTTTAAGAGTCGAGAACAGTACACTGAATCGTCTGCTTTAATAATTTAAGGAATTAACGTTTAAGCTTCCGCACTTCGCGCGAGAGGCATATCACCCACACACCCCTAATGAGCGCGCTTTTAAGTGTTTCTCTTGCTCACTACCGCCCCTCCCTTAAATAAGATCCTAGCTCCCCGCCTGCATTAAAATATATAGCTATGATGCTGACTAAATTGAAGAAATAATTCGTATATTTATGTCGTCGAGGAAAATGGCCATTTTGCGCATATGCAAGTACTATAGAATCCATAGGAAAAACAATTTAGCCTTCGGCCCCAGGTTTATAGGGTTGAATTTGTAGATATTGGACATTTATTTTTGTCGGTAATTGGTGGCTAGTTTTGTCGGTAATCGTTGGCCTCTACACCCCCCCCCCCCCCACTGAAAAAGGTCTAGCGACGCCCCTAGGCACAAGTCAAATTAAAACGAGCTGCTCTCAGATTTGAAAAGGGGTAATTAAAGGAGGTGAAGCGGGCAATTATGAAGGGAACAGGAGCAACTTCTCGTACCTGAAAGGCGTCGTTTACAAGAGATGAAGAGGGCACTTATGAGAATGAAAATGAGCTCTTTTCAAAGTTTAAAAGAGTTATTCAACTCAAGAGAAGAGGAACGAGCTATTTTTTGTAATGGGGGCACTTCATAAAGCAAAGGGGCACTGATTTGAACGGAAAGGGGCACATGTGAAATAGGTGCGCTTTCCCTAGTAAAAGATGGGTAGTTATTAAAAGGGGAAGGGGGCACTTCTTACAAAGGATCTTGTCAACGTAAAAGGGGCACCTCTCAGATTTGAATAGGGCAATCATCAAAAGTGAAAAAAGGGCATTTCTCGTTCCTGGAAAGGGTCAATTACTAGAGATTTAAAAGGACACTAAAACGAATCGAATATATGGACATCTTGTGCAAAAGAAAGTGGGAACTTGTCGAAGGAAAAGCGGGACGTGTCAAAAATAAAAGGGGCACTTATCAGAGGTGAAAAGGGGAAGGGGCACTTTTATAAAGTAAAAGGAGCACTTTTCCTATGTAAAAAGGGGTACTTTTGGGTTACTTGAAAAAGTGGGGGCACTTTGCTCCTCCCCCCCCCCACCCCCGGACCGCCGCCTCTGCCTGTATGTAGCCACGTTCCGAAAAACATATTTACCTTGCTGCTGAGAAAATGAAGCTTTAGTAGTAGTTATCCCCTACGTTGTGCTTGTTGTATTTGTTGTATTTGTTGTTGGTGTGGTCTGAGTCTGGGTGGTTGGTGCAGTGGAGACTCATGCTCAGTTGTTGCATTTAATTTTTCATTAGCATTACTCTATGCATGCACTTCCAACTTTATTTAAAAATGAGCAGATTCTAGGATATTTCTTGATTCGTTACCATGGTTACTGCCCATGCGATGACATTATGGCAAACAGACAAATTATGACGCCCTAGGGTCTTAGTGAACAGAAAATCATCATTTACAAGAATGCAAACATTTAACTTTTTTTTCTTCATTTTTTGTTTCAATTTAAATTGTATGTTCTTTCAAATTTGACACTCAGTTTTTCAAAAAATTATCTTAAAAAAGAAGAAATATGAAAAAATTCTTAAAATTGACAAAATATAACATTTTAAAAGTCACAATTTGTATTTTTTTTTTAAAATTAAGAATAAATACAAATTATTAAATTAAGATTTGGAGAAGAAAAAAACCCTCCCAAACTGAGTACTTTGTCAGAGCAACCTTTAAATAGTTGGAATGTTTCTGGTCACGTGACGAGCTCTCAACCAATCAGAAAAGAAAAGAAATAATTGGAAATTTATATGAAAGCTGAACGAGGAAATTCTAAAAACTTTATGTGCGATTTGTTTAAAATGTGAAACTATAATTTTGTTTATGTGAATATTTTTCTTCTGTAAATGTGTAATTTCATTTGCAAATATATTTTATGTGAACATTTATTTGTAACCTTGTATGGAAATGTTCAAGTTCACTTGCAAATCTATAGGCCTATGCAAAGATTATGTGTAATTTCGCTAAATTGTGGCACATTGTTATTTGTATAGAGGAACAGGGGGAGGAAGACGAAGAAGACGAAGAAGAAGACTCGGGAGGTGGAGAATAGACGGTTTACTAACATAATTATTCAACATTTTTTTATGGATTTTTCTTTCCTGGGGCACTAGTGACGAGTTATTCCACTGCAATACTGAATTTGAATTTGAATTGAATTTGAATTTATTAACAACAACACATCACAATAATGACAGTACATATGAACAATCATACAATGCAAAAAAAAAAATACTGATACATGTATACATAACATAAGAGTAATGTCGATTGAACAGTAATGGTTTTAAAACAATATTTTTTAGACATACATCTGCATACTATTAAATGTACAAAAGATATATACTTAAATCAAGTTGTTAATGGGAACTAGAAGTTAGCACAAGTGCTAGTCGAGCCTAGTTCCATTCTTTGGCAAGTTTTTTTTCTGTTAATTTGATTTTACATATGAATGTAAAACTTGTTTGTTTTGTATTTACATATATACAGCAAAATAATACAATATCATGTAACTTTTTTTCTTTACTAAAATGAAAAAATAAAAATAAAAAAGCTTAAGCGTAAAGCATTATAATGAAAGAAAACAAATCTTTGAAGAAATAAAATCATCAATGTGTTCATAGAAATGAAAAGGATGTATTAATTAAATTAATCATACACATGTACGTACATGCACAAATCCTGTAAAAGCTTAAGGCCGCTATAAGTGTATACATATATAAAAGGAAGACAAGTAATATAAAAGGAAAAAAACGAAGGGGGTGGGATTGAGCCCATGTCATTTACATAAAAGGTAGGTGGAAAGATGTCTCCGAAAAGTATGCGAATACGGTATATATATTCTTGCTATTGTCAAACTGAGTTTGTCGTGACTAATTTGGCAGCTACATTAATTTTGTGAAATAAGAATAGAAATCATTAGCGATGGCCATCTTATCATGACATAGGCCTAATTCCCCATCGATTGTAATGACAGATTCTTGTTCTTTTCTCTTCTTATTTTTTAATCCAATAATAAGCTTTTTAGATTCTGCCATGAAGCCTTATCGACTCTTGTTTATTTTCTTCTATCTTGTAATGTTGTAGGAAGGCTGAGGAATTTTATATTAAATAGAAGTAAAGACATATAATTGGCCGACGTGAACTTCAAAGTTTAATTATAATGCTTAAAAATATCCCCATCCTAGCTAGTAGCTACCCTTGATTGGTTATCACTGAGGATCGCTCCTATAAAAATAAAAATGGGCGTGGTTTAGATCGTACCATGTGCAGCATTTGCATTTATGTGTCCATTTACGTGCGCAGCTAACGTTATCATATTCATCGGGCGTATGGCAAGCCGTTTTATCATTTAAACATATTTCTTGATATCAAGAAATCAATTCTTGATATCAAGAATTCATTTCTTGATATCAAGAAATCGAATTCTTGATATCAAGAATTGAATTCTTGATATCAAGAATTACCATTGCTTTACAACGTAAAATCATTTCTTGATATCAAGAATTGAATTCTTGATATCAAGAATTCGATTTCTTGATATCAAGAATTCATTTCTTGATATCAAGAACTCAATTCTTGATATCAAGAATTCATTTCTTGATATCAAGAAATCGAATTCGTGATATCAAGAAATCGAATTCGTGATATCAAGAATTAAATTCTTGATATCACGAATTGTTATAGTGAATGATTTCGAACGCAAAGGTATTGCACGAATTCATACTGAGCGCGCCGTTTTAACATTTATTCCTGGGTGTGGGTTGGCGAAAGTCAATGTGTCGCGAGAATTCAACTAATGCAAGAATACAAGTTGCCAGTCTGTGCAAACCGGTGCAGTGTGGGTTGTCGAAAGTCAATGTATCGCGAGAATTCAACTAATGCAAGAATAGTCTACATGTTGCCAGTCTGTGCAGACCGGTGCAGTGTGGGTTGTCGAAAGTCAATGTATCGCGAGAATTCAACTAATGCAAGAATACAGTCTGCATTGCATTTAACGTCTCTGTGATATATATTATGTAACAGAATCACCCCCGTTTGTTCATGGAACAGCCCAGGATCCAGTGGGCCTGGGGTGTTTGTTTAGGGTAATTTACATAGACTCGCCTTGTAGTTGTACATGTATATGTAGAGCATCTCAAGCAAGGGATGCATGCCACATCCTTTTTACAGTGCAGTGCAGACCGAAATAAAACTAGAATCCAGATGATCATCTAGACCTACACAGAAAAGGAGTTAGCAACCAAATTTGGAATTGTGTGAAAGTTTTGAGGATCTTTCATTGTTATAACCCTATTCATCTAGGCCTATTTAGAACCGGGATATTTAACAGTTGGTAAGTCATTAGACTAGATCTAGATCTACAGATCTATTGCTGGCTCTAGACGTTATAGATCTAGACCTGGCTAGAGTCTAATGACTTACCAACTGTTAAATATCCCGCTTCTAAACTTCTAGTAGATCTCTATATAGGCCTAGATGAATACAATGAAAGATCCTCCAAACTTTCACACAATTCCAAATTTGGTTGCTAGCTCCTTTTCTGTGTATGACTATGAAGTCTGCACTGTAAGTTAGGATGTGGCATGCATCCCTTGAAATGCCCCTTGAAATGCTCTACAAGGCGAGTTTATGTAAATTATACCCTAAACAAACACCCCGCTGGACCCTGGGCTGTTCCATAAACAAACGGGGGGTGATTCTGTTACATAATATCACAGAGACGGTGCACTGCAGACTGGCAGCATGTATTCTTGCATTAGTTGAATTCTCGCAATACATTGACTTTCGTCGACCCACACCGCACCGGTCTGCACAGACTGGCAGCATGTATTCTTGCATTAGTTGAATTCTCGCGACACATTGACTTTCGACAACCCACACCGCACCGGTCTGCACAGACTGGCGCAAGTATTCTTGCATTAGTTGAATTCTCGCGATACATTGACTTTCGCCAACCCACACCGAATAAATGTTAAAACGGCGCGCTCAGAATGAATTCGTGCAATACATTGACTTTCGACAACCCACACCGCTCCGGTCTGCACAGACTGGCAACATGTATTCTTGCATTAGTTGAATTCTCGCGATACATTGACTTTCGCCAACCCACACCGAATAAATGTTAAAACGGCGCGCTCAGAATGAATTCGTGCAATACTTTTGCGTTCGAAATCATTCACTATAACAATTCTTGATATCAAGAAATCTATTTCTTGATATCAAGAATTCATTTCTTGATATCACGAATTCGATTTCTTGATATCAAGAAATGAATTCTTGATATCAAGAAATGGATTCTTGATATCAAGAAATGAATTCTTGATATCAAGAATTCGAATTCTTGATATCACGAATTCGCTTTCTTGATATCACGAATTCATTTCTTGATATCAAGAAATCGAATTCTTGATATCAAGAATTGAATTCTTGATATCAAGAATTACCATTGGTTCACAACGTAAAATCATTTCTTGATATCAAGAATTCAATTCTTGATATCACGAATTCGATTTCTTGATATCAAGAAATGAATTCGTGATATCAAGAAAGCGAATTCGTGATATCAAGAATTGAATTCTTGATATCAAGAAATGATTTTGCGTTGTAAAGCAATGGTAATTCTTGATATCAAGAATTGAATTCGTGATATCAAGAATTCGATTTCGTGATATCAAGAAATGATTTCTTGATATCAAGAAATATGTTTAAATGATAAAACGGCTTGCCATACGGGCGAGCTTTGTACATCTTCGTCAGGAACCCTCGGCTAGATGATTCTGAGGAGAGTTCGGTCTTTTCTTCCGGCATTTCAGCAATTTCATTGTATATTGTCATCAAAGAGTCAACAATTGTCGAGGTGAGTTAAACCTGCAATGTGCAGTATCTTGGCTTACGTAAAGTATCTGCCATTCTAACTCGGTCTTATCTAGACTCTAGGCCTATACTCTAGTCTCTACCCAGTCCGCCGACATGTAGCTCTGCTGCCCCCGCCCCCGCCGGGGCCGTTGCCTCTGCCTCTGCCTCTGCCTCTGCCTCTGCCTCTAGAGTCGCCTCTGAGCTGAGCTCTGCTCGATGCTCTGCAGCTCAGCTCTTCAAAAGTTCAACTCTTGGTGGGGGTGGATCTCCTCATTCTCCTGTTTCTTAGAATAATCTGTTTTTCAACATCCTTTGACTATTGATGCCTCGATGAAACCAGTTAGTCTCAGCCATGTCGGTGGAAATATCTCCAGGACCAAGAGTCCAAATGATTTGTTTTATTTTTCTATCTAATAATCTAGTGACGAAACTGTACCGAGGCTATATAGGCCTAGGTCTAGTAGGCGTTGTGGCGTGCGCCTGTAATCCAGCTAAAAGTGGAAGTTACAAACTGATTCAGCAGAGGACGCAGGTTCGAAACTGAGTCACGTCTTTCGGATGGTGACGTTTAAAGGTCGGTCCCCAGACGTAAATAATCATATCTGATTGATACACGTCTGTAAAAACCCAATACACACACATAGTATGAGTATTACAAATCAAATGCAAACTACATGTATACTACTAGAATCTACTACTAGTTAGATCTACTAGATTGACTAGATCTAGGTAGCCTACTGGCACTGCCTAGATCTACTATTGTAGAGAAATGAGTGTGTGGGGTATTGTGAATGGAAATTGTATAAGCGTGTTCACTCGTCACACAACATAACTCTTATTTTATTTTAGCTACGAGGAAGCAAGGTTGCACTGACAATAAAATACATGAAAAAAAGTATTCCCTTTTCGTTAATTTATTGAGTACTGATGTTGCAGACCAAACCTTGCAAAGTGTCGTCATGCAAGCAAATGAATGTCATGATTATGAATTATGAGAATCACATGAATGAGAATATTGCACTTCCGTGTTCACTCCATCGCAGCGAATTTGCAAATGACGCACTTGCCGATGTGCCAGAGGTATTTATACGATACCCTTGCCATGCGATATCGCTCGGCCAGTATTCGGTCAACGCATTGACATTCAGTGCTTTATAGCGCAATTGTGTGAAAATAGTGCGCAAATACGCTTCGCTCCTTGGCAACGGAGATACCACGCACAAATCGCGTGACCGAATTCTATTCGGCGCGACCAAATTCTGGGCAGAAAAATGCTCCGTCTTCTTTCGGAAGTATTTTGCTTATCATTATTCTATATTTTAAGTGACTATAAAATCCTGTTAGAGGAATGAATTTCTTTTCTTTTGATGGGTAGATTGCTAAATTAAAGAGGTAATAACTCAAAATATTAGTGATTTCTCCTTAAGTGACCGAATACTGGGCACTCTACCCTATAGCCGATGCATTTATATGAAAAACTAGAGTAGTCTCGGCCCTCTAGACTAGACTCTATAAATAATCAATAAGTTAATTAGATTGTGTGAAAGCAGAATTAAATATGAGGAAAATGTCATGGACTCATGGCAAAAGTTTTGCTTTTTCCCCATCTTTTTTTGGCGCTAAAGGGTCTGTTGTACTTTCGTATCCATTTTTTTCAGCAGTTTCATATCCATTCTTAGCAAGGGAATTTCAGCCCAATTGTTTACTAATTTTAATCTTAATCATATATTGCATTTTCCACCTGAATTTGAATCATTTGATATTACGTGCATGCACGACACCATAAACCATAAGAGAAGTTTGCATAATTTTTTAACTGAAAGTTTTCAGTTTTGAGGTGCCGAGCTCTAGCGTAGAGATAGTATTGAGCGATGACGTCGACATCGAAGCCCTTAAAGGAGGGTTCCCGATGTATTGTGATCCAAATTCAGGTGGAAAATGCGATATACGATTATGATTAGAATTAGTAAAAAATTGGGCTAAAATTTCTTTGCTAAGGGTGGATATGAAACTGCTTAAAAAAATGGAAACGAAAGTACACTAACGCCATCTTTTTTAACATACATATTTGATCTAAGCTACACTGTAGATCTACCGGTAACTTAGAATTATGAAAATGAATTCTTTCTATGGAAAATATTGCCCTATTTATTTCTTCTTCCTCTTTGTTTTTCCATTTTGTTGTGCTTAATCCATGCTCGTTCAGATTCATGATGAGCAGTGCAACGACAGATGATTTGGACGACACCCAAGTGCAGCTCCTTGCCGAGCAGTGCATTGTGGTAGACCGAGATGACAATGTCATTGGAGCAGCTAGCAAGAAAGAATGCCACTTGTACGAAAACATTCAAAAAGGTTAGTCTATCTGGTTAGCATTTTCTTTCTCTTCAGTCTTCATCACCATCATCTTCATCGTGGTACAAAAAGAGGTACCCGGTAGATCCTGGAATCCTCCACTTCTTCAGTGTTTAGGTTTAGCAGTCTCATTCTAATCATAGTAATAATAATAATGGGTACTTGTATAGCGCTCATGACTGTCAAATTTGACACTCCAGGCACTACACAATTATTTCACCGGCTTTAGCATGGGGGCCAATAGTGCTCTTAGCATTTCAAGGAACAAATGCCTGCGAGGTACCCTTTTACCTCACCTGGGTCGAGTGTAGCAAATGTAGATTAATGTCTTGCCAAAGCATGTTAGTCTTCTTTCTAAAGATATTATCTCTTTTGTTTTTCAAGCATAACCATAAAAATACAATTGTTTCTCATTGACATTGTGTATACGTGTAGCTGAGTATAGTAGGAGCATGTTGAGTGAAAGTTGTTAAATAAGGGAGTTTACAGATAGCACATGGTACAAATGACCCCAAATATCCACAGATCTTTTACACATGGAGAAGTTCCACTTTGAGCATCTTAGAATAATAACTGCCAAATTCCTAGATGTGCTTCATGAATACCTGTTGTTTGACCTCTTGAAAAGAATACTTCCACCTGCGTATCAAAGAATGTACCGTTCGTGCATAAATGAATAATGATACATAACTTTCATGAGCGCATATCCAGTATTCATCTCTGTGGGTTTTACCATTTTGGTACAAATGACCTTTATCTGCCCATGCGCAGATTGTATCTATGAACTGGCTTATTGATAAGTACTTTGATTTTTTTTTCTGTCATGTTTAGGTTTGCTTCATAGAGCCTTCAGTGTGTTCCTATTTAACAACAAAGGAGAACTTCTCCTACAGCAGAGGTCAGATGCCAAAATTACATTTCCAGGTAAGGCGTGGTCGAAGGGTAGCAATCACCAAATGTGCTATCACTATGAACATGACGGACAAAGAAAGCAGACAATATATACAGTTCCTCCTTCTACCCTCAACAATTGCTGTGGTAGACAAAGGAACATCCCTTCACTGCTATTATGTAAAAATATGTAAAACAGGTGACTAGGTACATGTATGTATGTGACACCTGTTCTACACATTTTTACATAAAATAGCAGTGAAGGGAAGTTCCTTTGTCTACCACAGCAATTGTTGAGGGTAGAATGAGGAACTGTATATTTTGTCCGCTTTCTTTGTCCGTCATGTTCATAGTGTATGCAAGTACATGTACATGTATGTTAGAAATGCCATGTCGCTATACTATAGAGAGTCAAACTATGAGCTTCAAATAATAATTATATCAATATATATATTGCATTTTAAATAAACTCTCAAGAAACATAAAAGCATTTTTGAGTAGAAACATGAATGCACCATGCAGCATGCACTGATTTAGAATAGTGTGTGAAGTATTAAAGGTAAAGACCAGTTTTGGAAATGCCCCCCTCTCAAAAAATGAAATGAAATGGAAGCTCTTATTACCAATCCTGTGAAAGAATATGTTTTGACTAATACATGTATGTGATCATACAAATTTTGCTGAGAAACTGCCCACTAATTGATATATTGGGTTAATTATTATATATCTTTGGACCTGATAGATATAACGCACGTGTCGCACACGTGTGGGGGTAGCAGAGCTGCCAACTAGTACGGATTTCCCGTAATTGGTACGGAAATTAACGACCATTACGGCAGTACGGAATGTTGTCTAAAAATTACGGATTTTTTTTTTTTGTGCATAGGGATCTATCGTAGCAAGTGCTGTACAGTATGGTGGCCATCCAGCACTCGCTGCATGAGAAAGATGGAAAATTATCAAGTATTCTCTTAATAGAAGCCAATTTTTCATTGAAAACTTATGTGTTGTGATGAACTGAAAATCAATATTTAGCAACTTTGTGGGAGTAAAATCACAACAAATTTCAGATAATCATGCGCGCATGCGTCCGCTTGCCATTCTTTTAAGATTCATGGCGCAGCATAGGAAATTACTGATTTATTCCCCAAATTACTGATTTTGAGCCTTATGGTTACTGATTTTCTGTTCTGGAGGTTGGCAGCTCTGTGGTAGTCCCATATACATCTTTCTGTGTCACTTTATCAAGATCTGGGCCAAATTTCTTATCATTTTGATGATTCCAGAACCTTGCAGTACACACCAATACTTATATACTAGATGATCAACCTTTTCTGATTGATTCCACAACGTTTCTTTCACGATGCAATCGCATGACCATAACTGGTCTTTATCTTTAAAGATACCATGTCCCTTTTGCAGCCGACATCAAATTCTGTAGAACTTTGCAGGAATTAAGAATATGTCACGTATGTCCTATCTGTGAAACTTAAATGTTAGCAGTGTCCTTTTCAAATTATGCAAGGAAATTCATTTACTTTGTTCAATGTAGACTTCCCTGTCAAACACTACGGAGTGAATGACTGACATCTTTTTTTCTTTGGTAATAGCATACATAAAATGAGCTGTAACAGGTACATGAGCATTTGTCTACATCAATAACCCACTACTTGTAATGGCCAAAATTAAACTGATTGAATCTTTGTGCAGCACAAAACTTACGTCCATTCGGTACAAGGATCTTAAAAATCAGACTATTAGTTAGGTGATACCAATCCCTTATGTCGATTCGACAACTAATGGTTGTTATTTTCCCACAAAAATCAATTTTCAAACCCTTTCGTTTTGAAGAAATTTCTAAATAAAATGCTGTTGGAATTTAACCTTTTCATTTTTTGACCTGCAAATGGGACATAGTACATGTACCTTTTTACCAATAGAATGTCTCAAAAGGGTTTCTTAAGTGTATTTCTTTTAACTTTTCGACTGTGTACACAAATAATTCATAATGAAAGTGATTACTGAAATGAGTCGGTCTGAATTACTCTGCTCTTTTCTTTCTTCGTTATTCATAAAGAAATTAGTCAATGGTTTACCTCTCAGCGCACGAATGCATATATTTACAGCCTCTTGACTGTAGTGATTGTGAAATTTGGATTGAAAACAGAAATTGAACAATATAAATGGAAACTAAAGGAACAAACTGATTTTGACTTTCTGTTAACTCTGATTAGTGCAAGATGAAAAGCTACAGTAAGTCTCTCCTTAAAGCCCCACTGTATTACTTGTAGCTACTTGCTCCCTCTATTCAGAAAACAATGCCTAATCGGTGACCATGGTCCCCCATGATCCTCCTTTTCTTATGTTAATTTAGAGCTTAGTTGATGAGATAGCCACCTGGCAGTGACCTTCCTGGGTGGTCTAATCCCTCCTAGCCAAACTAGTACAGACGGTCTTTAAAGCTATTTTACAATATCATTCCATTGACTCGTGTTGTATTTTCTGTAGGATTCTGGGCCAATACATGCTGCAGTCATCCACTTCATCTTGATGAAGAGATGGAGCTTAAAGATGCCCTTGGAGTGAAGAGAGCTGCCAGGAGGAAACTCAAGCATGAATTAGGAATTGAACCTGAGCAGGTAAGCGGATTTCTTCATTGCAATCCCAGTGAGAGTGTCGTGGTCGAGTGGTTTAAGGCGCTTGACTGGAGATGCGAAGGTCAAGGGTTCGAATCCCGACATGGCACTAATATCCTTTGGCAAGATATTAACCTGCACTTGCTACTCTCCACCCAGGTGTTAAATGGGTACCCGGTAGGATGCGACCGTCATTGTTGGTCAAACAGCTTGTGAGCGTCAAGTAACGCCCGGCTGGAATGCTCCCCAGGGAGTGGAGATTGTGCACACAGTGTGTGCGGGCAAGCACTGAATCCAATGACCGGGGTAATAGTATATTTGTAAAGCGCTTAGAGACATTTGTATTAAGCGCTATATAAAAATTAAATATTATTATATTATTGACACATTATTTTGAAGTCTATATTGCACATACACATTGTGCTTGTTCCAGAAGATTTATTCCAATATTCAACCATTTATAGGCAGATATAGAGGTAAGTAGGAGAATTAAAGGTAATACAAAGTTTTAGTAAATTTTGAAAATTGACTGGATAGTGATTCTTTACAATTTTGATATATTTGGATGCCCCTGTGGATGTATTATAAGCAATAGAAAATTTAGCCCCTAAAACACTTCTGCTTTCGAGAAAAATTGAATATCAAAATTTGCCGGTGCTCCCGGTAAATTTTGTTAAATTTCTAATAGCGCCTACGGCCATAGTCAATGGTAGCTGCGACCATGAATATCTCAGAATATGCAGTTGTGATATATAATTTCCAAACGGGAATAGCCAAATGGTTTATTTTAGTCAAGAAACATTGTTTTATAGCTAAATTATTATCTTGACCTTGAGAGGGAGCTATACACATAAAGGCCCGAATTCACAAAGCAAGATTTGAGCTCAAACCTCCTTTTGTTTCGCCAAACCTCCTTTTGTTATGTTTGTAAATAACAAAAGGAGGTTTGGCGAAACAAAAGGAGGTTTGAGCTCAAACCTTGGTCTGAGCTCAAACCTTGCTTTGTGAATTCGGGCCAATGGGTCTATTATTTACAATTTCATCACTTTAGACTCGATTTCAACCGCGACAACGATCGCTGAATATTGTAAGATTGCATATGCTTCCAATATGTTCATTTGAACCAAATTCATGACCCCATACCAAAACTTTGTATTACCTTTAAAGTGATGGTTGAGTTCTAGTTAAGATGCTAAATGACTTGTGAGCTATATCATTCTAATTATGCCAGCTTTTAAGAATATCATAGTAGAAATATATCATGAGAAGGATCGCTCTTAAAATGTTCCTCTACGAGGCAGAAATTAACAAAGATGTCTTGATCTTCTTCTTAGGTACCCATTGAAGGCTTCACATACCTGACAAGGGTCCAACACCAGACAGCATCTGCTGAAAGTTTCTCTGTCTTTGGTTTTCATTTCAGGTAGTACAAGTACCAATGGAAGGCTTCCCACACTTTGCAAGTGTCCACTACCAACCAGGATATAATGAATTTATTTTCAGTTTTTTAATCTTCTTTTCAGGTTCCCTTTGAAGGCACGGTGGACTTGACAACAGGCAGCATGAACAAATGTGTCTCTATATTTGAGGCTTCACATACCTTACAAGGGTCCACTGGGAGACATCATCTAACATGGGTCCACTAGGAGGCAGCATCTAATCTTGGTGTTGTATTTTTGTATAATTCTGTTCAGGTACCCATTGAAGGCTTCACGTACTTTACAAGGGTCCACTGGGAGACTTCATCTAACATAGGTTCCACTAGGAGGCAGCATCTAATATTGGTGTTGTATTTTTGTATAATTCCGTTCAGGTACCCATTGAAGGCTTCACATACTTTACAAGGGTCCACTGGGAGACATCATCTAACATGGTGTCCACTCGGAGGCAGCATCTAACCTTGGTGTTGTATTTTTGTATAATTCCGTTCAGGTACCCATCGAAGGCTTCACGTACCTAACTCGGGTCCACTACCAGGCAGCGTCTAATGAAGGTATATGGGGCGAGCATGAAATTGATCATGTCCTCATCTTCCAAGGGGAGGTAGATTTGAACCCTGAACCCAACGAGGTCCAGGAGGTGCGCTATGTTAACCCCACCCAGCTCGAGGAGCTATTATGTGCTGGAGACCGGGAGGACGTGAGGGTCAGTCCGTGGTTTGCGAAGATCTCCCGCCATCTCCTCATTCCAAAATGGTGGACAAAACTAGAAGATGTCAGCAGCTTCCAAGACCATGAAACAATACACAGGTTATAGTGTCATACTGTATATTATGTTATAGTGCTCCTTTATGTAATTTATAAAAGTGATAGCATCCTCAGGTTGAAGATGGTGCTACCAGTACAAGGGGGATGTTTCACAAAGATCCTAAGTTGAACAATAATGGAAAGCTATTAGCATCTTTGAAAATATTTTGTAAAAGTTATTTTAAAAAGCATGAATTGTTGATTCAAATCATTCATATTTTCTATTATCAAGGAGATTTCATGTTCTTGATGTGGAATTTGTGAAAAGTCTAAAATGCTTGAATATATTTTATTTTAAGGTTACAAATGGCTCTCCATAATGTTTAAGTCCAACTTAGAGTTAAGTTTGACTACGGACCTTTGTGAAACACCCCCAGGCTTGTTTGTGCGCAGTGCTCATGCAGTATTATGTTAGAGCAATCTTGAACTTCACATGGTTCATTGTGTCAGCACTTAACGAGATTTTCAGAGGTACCTCCTGGCAGCCTGATGATGCCATCCCTTTAAAGGCTAGCATACCAATTTTTATTGAATGTTTACCAAATTTTAAACATCTTTTTTGAATAAAAGACTGATTGTACTCAGAAAACCTTGGCTCATCCTCATTGTGAATCAAATTTCTCAAGTTACAGGATGAAATGCTTGAGGTCTCGGTCAGAATTGAATTGCAGTATGACCGTTCATGACAACACAAAACAAAATCGTAACTATGGGAGCAATTCTTGTTTGTTGCTACAGACCATACCTTATAGAGTGGTGAAGTGTGACGCCATCAAAAATCTAATTTTAGAATTTCTCAATTTTTTCTTCATTTTCCGAAAGAGCATAACAAATAATGTCCAAATGTCGAAAACCAATTGAATATGTTAAGTATTGGCTGCGATATGACATATGACCATCTGAATAAATATATGCCCTATGGGAACTCAGTGTTATATGCTCTGGCTCCTAATGGTTAGGAGCCAATATATTTTTATGACGTCACAGCTTCGGTACTCTATACAGAATCTAGTAGCATCTCTTGACTGCATTCTTAACATCCGTAATCTTAAAGGTATTACCAATTTTTTGTATGGGGTCAAGCATATGCGATTTTACAATATTCAGTCATCGTTGTCGCGGTTGAAATAGAGTATAAAGTGATGAAATTGTAAATAATAAACTCTTTATGCCGTATAATTGCAACTTCGGGCTGATGAAGACGCAAATTAAATGGATAATTTGCGATCGAGATAGTTCAAATAGCTGGATATCTCGAGCTGATGAAGACAGGCCTATTGTCACCTGTCATCGCTCCAGTAAACTTGAGGCAGCAGACAGCAAGAAATTGTGTGCATAATCAAAAGTTTTTTTCCTTTCTAAATAATCAAAAGCACTAATTTTAAGATTTCTTTAACTGCCTGACAATTTTGATTAAGATTATCAGCTCATGTGTGTTGGATTTTATTCTTTTAAAAATGAGTGCGACAATGATTTGATTTTTCAGTCTCTTCCTCACTTTTATCAAGCCGGTTTTATAATTCACTCAGGTCCGAGGTCAGAGATCATTCCTCTAATCAAGTCAGGTATTAATTGAACTTGAAAATAAATGTGTAAAGTACTTTTTATGCTGAAAGCTGTTGTATGATTACCGGTATATAATTTGTTTTGTTTCTGTTCAGTAAATGTACCCAGTTTTAAACATTGTTGAATCTCTGTAAGGTGGGTAACTTAACAAATGTCTTGAAAAGACCTTGCACGTACCTAACTCATTGAATATAATTCTTGGATAATAGCTTCTACATTTTGCTGGCACAGCCCTAGCTTGAACTAAGGATTGCGTTTGGTTCTGGCCACGCAATTGCATCGGGAAAGAAAATATCTGGGATCAAATTGGGAAGAAAGTTTGAATATTTAGCACTGTACATGAGAATTGGTGCATACTGCGATATGGCTTGGGATCTTAAAAATGATGACAAATTGATTCGGTTTTGCTGAAAATCACCTTTATTCCACTGTACACCTTTACACGGAAATGGGTACATGGGGCTACACAAACATGTGGAGTCAAAGTTTGGTCCAAACATTTTAGCTTTCCTTGTCGTACTTTGAATACATCAGGGCATTTTGATTACGATTACATGTATTGACCTATAGCTCATAGCCAGACCAGTATAAATGATCACACTTTAAACAGTTCATATTTGTTATAACTTTTGTATTCTTAAAGGGAGGCTTTACTACTTCAGTGAGAAGGGATTAGACCACCCAGTGAGCCAGCGAGGTCACTGTGACAGGTGGCTATCTCATTAACTCGGCTCTCATTTAACATAAGAAAAAGAGGATCATGGGGGACCAACAGGCACCGATTTGGGAAGTTTTCTAAATAGAGGGAGCAAGTAGCTACAAGTAGGACAGTGTGCCTTTAAAGCCTCGTTCAGAAATGACACAGAAAACTGCAGCATTTAAAAAATATTATGACGCCTATACCAGGGAGAGGTCAGTGACATCTCCCTGCCTATATGTAAGTGCAATATACTTCACTTTCCTGTAGCTTGTAACACCATAGAGAACACAAAGCTTAATGGTTACACTAATATGACTTTTGTTGCCCGCCGTTTTCATAATGCTGTTCATTTACATAATATTTTTTTTTTTTTAAATGCTGCAGTTTACTACTTCATTCAAATATGGAAAAGTTTTGTCTTTTCATACCAATTTACTTTATTGTTTGTAAGTGTGACCGATGCATCCATTGAATAATGCTATACTGCCAGCATGATTTACAATGTACATAGATATCTCTATGATTTTGAATATGATTTTTCAAAATACGCCAGTTCATGGATATTATCTGCGCATGGGAAGACTAGGTGCACTTTTACAAAACTGTAAAACCCACCAAACGGGATGCTAGATATGTTCCTGGAAGTTATACAGTGTGTCCCAGAAAAAACGAGACCTGGCTCGTTTTTCCTGATTGAGGTGTCATATGGAAGGGCAGAAATTGAACTTTCTAGAGATGTGCTTTTCTCTTTGAAATTCAGGTACTGCCCGCCAAATGACTTTTTGGTTTCCTCTCTTCAAATTGTTCGTAAGCACTCATTCGTGAAATATGCATCATATGAGTTGCATCAAATGAAAGAGCAGGATCTAAGTTTATGTGTCATTTATTAATCATATTTGTGATTAAGTTATGATATAACATCAATAATTCTCGGTTTTGTTTTTTTCTGGGACGCACTGAATACCTAAGCACTATTCATTTAAAGAGAAGGTTGAGTTCTGGGAAGAGGTGAAAAATAATTTGTGAGCGTTATCATTGTATCATGCAAGTGTGGAAGAACAACAGATGAAACGTGTTACCTGAAAAGCATTGCCCTTCAAATGCCTTCATATTCTAAATATGGCATATGTAACATCATTAAAATCGGGATGGATTTTTACGCCATGTGTTCGTGTAGTCCCATATACATCTTTCTGTGTACAATGCTCGTAATTTTACCAAGACTTTGCCAAATTTGTTATCATTTTGATGATTCCAGAACCTTGCAATACACACATTATATGCTAGGTGATAAACCTTTTCTGTTCGATTCCACACCGTTTCTTTTAAAGCTTGTTTTTCTGCAGGCTTAAAAATCCTAGGGTTCATTTTTCCAAGTTTCAATCTGATGGTGTGAAATTTAGAAGGTGTCAAATAAGTCAAAATGATTCACTAAATTGTGTAACATTTCTTGTAAGAATTCCAGGCAGCATTTATTGGTATTGATACATTTAAGGATTGTAAAAAAAATTGTATTTATGATCGGGGTACATTTAAGAATCAGATACAAAACTGTTACAATTATGAAGTACCCAATAAACACAGGAACAGGTGTTTTTTTATTGTAATTTGCCATTATCGGGTATTCTTTTTTAATTCAATTCAAGGTTTAATATTGTCCGTCATTTCAAAGAATATTGGGATAGCTCTCCCAGTAAATTATTGGTTTATTGGAATTTTGATTAAAATCATAAAATTTGATTAAAATTTATGCTGCAAACTGGAAGTCATTATTTTGATAATAAACGATCAATGATGTAGGTATATTTTGTTACATATGTAATCTAGTGATGAGCTAGTGTGTACGGGAGTGCATGCATGGAGTGGACGTGAAATGAGTTGCGGTCAAGGATCTAGAGAGAGAGAGAGGGGGAGGGGGGGGGTGAGGAGAGAGAGAGCATAGTCAATGGAGAGGTATAGAAGGCCGGAGGGAGAGAGAGAGATGCATAGATCATGTTTGGAGGGGAAATGAGTTGGTCAAGGATGTAGCCCATAAAGGAGGGTGCTTGGGGGTGGGGGAGGGGCCGGAGGGGATGTGAAGATCAAGGGAGAGAGATCGAGAGAGGGGCTAAGGAGGGAGAGAGAGAGAGGGGGGCGTGAGGAGAGAGAGAGCATAGTCAATGGAGAGGTAGAAGGCCGGAGGAAGAGAGATAGATGAAAAGATCATGTATGGAGGGGAAATGAGTTGGTCAAGGACTAGCCCAGAGAGGGGGTGGGGGAGGGGGGAAGGGATGTGAAGAGGGAGAGAGAGAGAGGGGGGGTGAGGAGAGAGAGAGCATAGTCAATGGAGAGGTAGAAGGCCGGAGGGAGAGAGATAGATAAAGATCATGTATGGAGGGGAAATGAGTTGGTCAAGGATGCATGCAGCCCATAAAGGAGGGTGCTTGGGGGTGGGGGAGGGGGCCGGATCGAGGGGATATGTGAAGATCGAGGGGATATGATCGAGGGAGAGAGAGAGAGAGAGAGGGAGGGGGGCGTGAGGAGAGAGAGAGAGAGAGAGAGAGAGAGAGAGGGGGGGGGGGGGCGTGAGGAGAGAGAGAGAGAGAGAGAGCGCGCATTGTCAATGGAGATCATGTATGGAGGGGACAAAATGTGTGTCTAATAAACTAGCCTATATTACACACAAATTTATTTATTAAAAAAATAAAGAAATCCCTGAAAACTAATGTTTGTAGGTCAAATGGAAGATATTTGTGATTTTCTAGTGGACATCTTCCTGGTATATTGTGTAATAACCCAATTATTCACGTGCCAAATCTTTGTACGCCCTTACAAAAAGTACCATGGTAACCACCATGCATTAAAGTCACTGAAGTGAGACTAGGCGTGTCAACAGTTTCTGCCAAGAATCACATGACATGCAATGACATAGCACACACGTCACTCACGTATGGAGTACATGCACAGCTGATCAAAGGAGAAGGATCGTCCAAGAAACAAAAAGAAACACCAGCCAAGGCATTGTTTCCATGATGTCACCTCACAAAGGAGACTGTTTCATTTTGTTGTGTCTCGTGGTTGTCGTTTGGATTCAAGATGTAGAAAGCCAGCAGTGCACATCTTTAATTGGAGCAACAAACAATTGCGCCTGCCAGTATTCAGACGGGAGCACCGGCACAACGAAAGCCTTTGATTTTACCCCCCTGGGGAATGCTAATGGACAGGCAGCGTAAGTGCCAATAGGCAATAGGGTGTCTCAACTTCGCAAAGATATTACATTTTGGGAGGGGATATACATACATGTAGTAATGCTGCTGGCTGTCCTTCCGTCCGTAACAAATCTGGTTTCTGTTCGATAACGTTAGTAATTTCTAATTTTGACGGATTTCTATGAAATTTTGGCGCTATAG
This sequence comes from Strongylocentrotus droebachiensis, assembly GCA_035222895.1. Classification (NCBI taxonomy): domain Eukaryota; kingdom Metazoa; phylum Echinodermata; class Echinoidea; order Camarodonta; family Strongylocentrotidae; genus Strongylocentrotus; species Strongylocentrotus droebachiensis. Next base: position 171,890 of record JAVYIG010003726.1, read on the forward strand.
TCTAGAATCTAGTTGGACTCTAGTAGTAGTAGTAGACCTACTAGTAGTACTAGTACTACCTACTAGTACTACCTACTAGTAGGGTAGGTAGCACGCCCAGTATTCGGTCCATTCCCAGTATTCGGTCAGACAGCCATTTCAACAGCTGTAACAATTTGAAAAATGATTAATGAGCCGCGAAACTTGCACAAATCAGGCAGCTGAACAACTTTTCTTAACTCTCAAAATTAAATCAGATATAGTCTAGGGCCTCGGAAAGGTCTCCAACTTAGCTTGAAATTGGTCAGTGTGCACTTCCGCGTTCTGTTAGCACATGCGCTAACATGCATAGCCATATGTAGAAGTCTATTGCGAAACAACTACGTGTGCTGTCGCAATGAATTTAGTATGTGTGTGAAGAGGAGCTGCTCTTCCGTGTTCGCTCCATCGCAGCGAATTTGCAAATGACGCACTAGCCGATGTGCAAGAGGTATTTATACGATACCCTTGCCATGCGGTATCGCTCGTCCAGTATTCGGTCAACGCATTGACAATCAGTGCTTTATCGCGCAGTTGTGTGAAAATGGTGAGCAAATACGCTTTGCTCCTTGGCAACGGAGAAATTCTAATCGGCACGACCAAATTCTGGGCAGAAAAATGCTCCGTCTTCTTTCGGAAATATTTTTTCTTATCATCATTCTTTATTTTAAGTGACTATAAAATCCTGTTAGAGGAATAATTTTCTTTTCTTTTGATAGGTAGATATTGCAAAATAAAAGAGGTAAGAATTCAAAATACCCGGTATTAGTGATTTCCCCTTAACTGACCGAATACTGGGCACTACCCTACGTGGATCCGGATAATAATAATTCAGTCCGTAATTTCCAGCTGATTGACAAAACTGAATATAATGTCCCTGATTTTCCTTCGCTGTGTCTTGTTTCGCTATTGTTTAATGAATGGTCTAGTTTCATCTTGTGATCCATCAAAACAAAGATGGTACCAGTAACATAATCCTGTATCTTACCTTTCAGATTTGCATACAAGCTAGCAACTGATGGTTACAAATATGCATACAACCCATGCTTTCCCTTTACCGATGCCTTTTGTCCTGCGAATACTGCAGTAAGTATCTACATGTATAAAGCTGTAGCCTGTAGGGCCTTCGAGTATTGTGTCAGTTTCTCTCATAAAAGCCATGGTTCTTGATTAAACAAAGAGATTCTAAGGGATTTGAGAAGCTCAACCCCCCCCCCCCCCCCCCCCCGCATTGTTATCTACAAGTTTCCATGCCTCACCCTCCTTATTTTTAACTCATGAAGCACACATAGAAAATTAATGCAAGAACCCTTAATTAACCCCACCTCTCTCCTGACTCCCATACCCCAAAGTTATATTAAAGTTATTCTAATAGAAATGCTCTTGTAAACAAAGGGGAGGGGCTACCATGAGTTACAGACATATTTTATTACTAAATATTGATAACAACTCTGAGAAGAATATGGTTATGTTAAGGATCCTAAATCGTCAACAGGTTCCTTTGCTTTTTAAGCAAGATGTACTAACCAAATTCCAATATAAGCAATGTACAAGTTTTAATTATTTATTTTGTTGTGTTTATTTATTGTAAAATTGAACAAAGTGTTATTAATCATGGCCCACCATGTGGGTTCTTAATGTGCAGAGGTGGGGACTCCCCTATACATGGGGCCTCCATTTAATGTCCTTTTCGAGGGATGGACATTTTTTAAACTGTAACTTGGTCTGATTCTATGAGCAGGGAGTGGCATGTTTACACACAACGAAAGCTTTTAGTCATCTGCCTAAATGTAGGAATGACAACCAATTTCAATACATTAGAAATTACCAAACCTTTTCCCTATTTTATATAAATTATGTTTTTGTTTTTCTTTGGATATATATTTCTGTTTTCTAGGCATGTCAAGTGTCAGCCGATGGACAGTATATGTACCCTATCGGTAATCCAGCTTCTGTAGCATATTCGGTGGAAAATTCAGACATTGTCCTTACATATGGTCCAGCTGGTAGCAGGTAAAACATTGTAGAATTACAAGTATGAATTACAAGTTGAACTTATCTCTAAGTTGGACTTAACAATTATGGAAAGCCGTTAGCATCTTTGAAAATATTTTGTAAAAGTTTTTTTAAAGGCATATAATGTTGATTCAAATCATTCATATTTTTTGTATTATCAAGGAGATTTCATGTTCCTAATGTGGAATTTATGAAAAGTCTAAAATACTTCAATTTTGGCTACAAATGGCTCTCCATAATGTTCAAGTCCAACTCAGAGTTAAGTTCGACTTTGTGAAACACCCCCCAGACATGTTACTTGTACACAGGAGCAGCTCCAGGGCCCCGCCTACAAAGAGTTGCGATTGATCCGTATCAATCGCAGGTCCTCCAATCGCTCGCAAGTTTGCCATCTCCTATCTCTAATGTATATACATGTAGGTGTTAGAAAAATACCCTTAAACGCTATGCCAGCGCGTACAGCAGGATTTTGAACCGTTTTGAAAATGTACCCTTATTCTTGAAAATGGCCCCAAATGAACGTTTTTAACCCCTTTATACGCGTTTCCTTGGTCACGCATGCTTACGGTATTTATATTTGACCAAGACCCCCGAGCATGTACAGTTGTATTGTAAACACATGACAAACGAATGGTATGATTCACACAAGAGAAATGCGCTGAAAAATAATGAGAAATAAATGTAAGAGTTCAGTCATGAGACGGAACAGAATCCTCTCAAAATTTAATATTGGAACGGACATTTACGAGATCGTTTGTCGTTGTGAAGCAAAGGAAAAAATCCACTACATGCCGCATTTAAAATTTGCAAATAAATCTCATCAAAAGTCCTCCGGTTTGCAGAGAGGTATTAAGAAAATAGATTTCCATGTAAGCAAAAGACCCAAATATAACCAGATATAACATTTTCATATTTTGGGTCAAGTTGCAAGAAGGCAGTTTATGAAAAGAGAAGTCTTTTTATTCTATTATATCCCAAGTTGGCCATTGAATGATAGAAGAGTAACAGTTGTATTATTTGTTTTTTGTTTGTTTCACCAGGATAGCTGTTGTTAATTTTCACTGTGATGCAAGCGCATTGACAGAGGCGACATATACCCCCCTGGGTGATAAACCTGATGTAAACATATATGTAAGTACTCCTTGCAGATAACCTGCAAATAACCTTTGCCTCCTGCCCCTTTGTATACCGTACTAAACCATTATCATAATGAACCAAATTTATGCATATGCCTTCGATACAAATTTTGTCATTCATCTGTTATGTTAATTTGCCCAAATATCAAATGCTTAATGATGACATCATCACACGCCGAATCCTAAGCTAATAGATACCGGTACATGTAGGTGCAAATTCATAACGTCACGATGCAGTACAGGTACACAGTTTTTGTGTATAATGTCAGATGTTAGCCCTTTTGCTTATTTTCTAAGAGGCTCATGTGAAATGGATTTCATCACATGACACGCAATGGGCCAATCGATTGTGCTGATTTGTTTCACGACGGATATAATGTTAAAGAAGCTGAGCGAAGGTTTCAAAAGGCTTTTAAAGAGAAGGTTGAGTTCTGGGAAGAGGTGAAAAATTATTTGTGAGCATTACTTATTCTTATTATGCAAGTGTGGAAGAACATCAGTTAAGACATGTTCCCTGAAAAGCATGGCTCTTCAAATGCCTTCATATTATAAATATGCATGTAACATCGTAAAAATTGGGGGGCGGCTTTTTACGCCACGTGTTTGTGTAGTCCCATATACATCTTTCTGTGCAAGTGTTTGTAACTTTACCAAGACTTGGCCAAATTTCTTATCATTTTGATGATTCCAGAACCTTGCAATACACACAAATTCTTATATGCTAGATGATAAACCTTTTCTGGTCGGTTCCACACCGTTTCTTTCACAATGCAATCGCATGACCAGAACTCAACTTCATCTTTAACCTTAACAATGTTGGTATCATTGCAAAGTTAATGTTACAATCTTTCTAAGTAATGGTTCATATTTAGTTATCAAAAGTTGTTACAGAATTGACTTATCTGCTATTAAAAGTGGTGAAATTACTACCCGATTATTCCGCCCTCGATCGGTCCGCTATTGTGACGTACGATTTGTGACGTAGGAGGTTGGGCACATGAGCGTGAGAGTGCTCCCAAGAGCTCTCGCACAACTCTCGCCTACATGCATTATACGTATACAAACGCCACTCGAACGCTAAATATCTGATCAAAATGTCCGAGCTCGAAGAAGTGTCTTACTCGATTTAGAATTCGAAGTTGATGAGCACAGCTCCACAACTAGTGACAGTGGTACTGATAGTGACGATGATGATGATGGGGGTGTAGGAGAGATGTAAAAAAGAGAACTATTCGGAGAAGACGGTGTCGATGCTGGTGATAGTATATCAGCGCGAGCTGGCTGAGCTGCCAGCTGCCTCTCAGCTCCCCTGGTCCCGCTCAACTGGCGATCGATCTGTCATGCACCTTGTCACTGAGGTGACTGGGCGAGACATTTTCGAATTTGTCGGGATGTGTAGGGCTCTTTAGCAAATTTCACGAATAACAAAACAAAGACGATCAGATGTGAGGTTATATTTGGCGAAAATCAATTACAAATATGCACCATTCATAAATAGAACTGCAGCTGCAGGACATAAACATGCAAAGGGAAGCTCGCGATTCACTCATTATGGTCTCCGTATATAATCAACAGCAATCACTATCACGCCAAGGGCAAATCATGGTTACCGAACAAATTCAAAACATCTCAGCAAATTACACAGAACGGAAGGGTATTTGGACCAATCGAATTGCACGATTCACCCCTCGTATTATATAACCTAAATTTGCTTCATATTATATGTAATTAAATGATTTCTAGAGATTGTTGTTCCACTTTCTGGTCAGGATATGAAGCATGCAAAGTCTGGATAATGTATACGTATAGGCCTATGCAAAATACTGCACGCGAGCTGTGCGAGAGGCGAGCTTGAGGCCTAGAATTGCGATCGTGCCCAACCAGTGGCGTCATAATCGGCCTACTGCGCGATCGAACAAACTGTTCAAGCCAGGAATAGAAGTTTGAGGAGGTTCTTGGAAAAAGCTTCTTACTGCGTTTCATTTATATTTACAAGACTTCAGAGCAGAATGTGTGTCTTCAAATTGGTCTACGCTATCCGGACATGCATAATTTGCCCATTTTGAGTGATCATGTGAAATTTCTTCGCCGAGCTTCTTTAACTATTTCTAGTCATGCCAAATATTTTTTTTAAGGGAGCATTTCAAGAACTTTCCATTTTTTTAGGCATTTGTACTAAGATAATCTTCACTTGATTCTTCTGATGTATTCTCAATTGTGTTGAATTGTTCTTTGTTTGATTGTAGAAGTTCACAATTGGCACTTGTCTGGCAATAGGCCATTTTCGTATTTAATGTAACCAAATTTAATGCATAGGTCTTTATGAAGTGCCTCAATAAAAATTATCTCATTCACCTGGCAACAACTAATGTATGCAGTTTAAATTCTGTCTATTGAAATACTATTATTCTTATCAGGTTAATGAAATAATTTGTATTGAGGCACTTCACAAAGGCGTATGCATTAAATTTGGTTACATTACGAAAATGGACTATTGGCATTTGTACTAAGATATTCTTTCACATGGTACTTTTGATGTATTCTCTTTTCTTTTGAAATGTTCTTTGTTTGATTGTAGAAGTTCACAATTGGCACTTGTCTGGCAATTGGCATTTTTACTAAGATATTTTTTCACTTTTGATGTATTCTCTTTTCTTTTGAAATGTTCTTTGTTGATTGTAGAAATTCACCATTGGCACTTGTCTGGCCTGTCTGTATGATGTACCAAACTGCCATGGAGGATCAGGGGGCGGGGGAGGAGGCGGTCTCACAGGCGGAGGAATTTTATGTATCATGTGAGTATATCCCAAGTTGGCCACTCACTATTCAAATTTGCATTTTCTTTTTTTAAATCTTTATACAAATTGAAATCCAACTACCACATAAGTCTGTGAATATTGATGTGCATCCCCTCTTTGTTTTTCTTCCTTCTTTTTTCCGTCTTTTTCCCCTTTACCAATATTTTGTTCCTCCATATTTGTATTATTATGTATTTTTTGAGGGTAGTCATACTATCAAGCTTTGCTTACTTTGTCAACCCTCCTGTTTTTTATGTTTTCGATTAGTTACAGCCAGCCTTACTTTATTCTACATATATTCTTTTGTCATGTGTAAATTTGCAATATTTGTTTGTTATATATTTGTAAAAATGCAAAAGAAAAAGAAAATCAAACAGAAATAAATAAATCAAATCAAGTATCAAAAATTGAGACCCATTGAAGCTTTTTATCTTGCACTCATCGGAGTCAATCGCGAGAGAGCCAAATCAGACTATTTAAGCGGAAGCTAAAGGAAGAAAGCATGCAATAAATATTGTCTGATTTCTGCTTTTGCTTCATTCTTGCGATTAACTCTAATGAGCGCAAGAATAAAAGCTTTAGTGTATGTCTGTATTCGTTGCTATTCTTTGATTTTGTAGTACCAATAATCCCCATTAAAGGAAACTTCAACGAAGAAATAAAAACTTGAGTGAGTTATTCCGAAAATGCTGTTGGTTATGTACATTGTTGGAAGTACCTTGCTCCAAAAAATGTTTGTAGGCAGTGAAAAAAATACATGGTAGCTCGGGGCGAATTAGCCCCTGAAATGCCAAAAAGAGACCCCAAAAGTCATAAAAGAGCCCCCCAAAATTTACATAGAGTTCAATGTAAAACGAGTGTTATTTTCATGCAAGCAAGCTTGAAAAGTAGCCCCCAAAATGTTTTAATTATTTTGTTCCCTGTTTGTAGTTGTACCATAGGGATAACAGATGGTCCAATCTTATTTTCATCTCTGTTCCTTTCCTCGTATTACAGATTCACAGTACTGTTGGTTGTGTACATTGTAGGAGGTATCCTGTTCCAGAAATTTGGCCGTGGTGCGACGGGTTTAGAGCTGATTCCAAACTATGCATTCTGGGTAGACTTCCCAATATTGGTGAAGGTATGTGAATGATGGGATTGATAAATATCATAGTCCAAAGTGAAATATACATTATTCAGGGTTCTCATCTAGATCTTAGAAGACAAAGGCAGAGATGCCAACCAGTACGATTAAATCGTATTTAGTACGATAATACGAATGAAATACGATAAGACGATATCGCCTCTTAATTATTATTCTTTTTTTTAATTTTTTTTTTATCTTTCAAATAAAAAAAAAAACAAACAAATGTAGAATCACATAGAAACATGTACAAGTAAACCCCCGCAACCATCCAAAAAACTTTGCTTTACAATTTTCTCACTAAATCTTAATGAAAGAGCAAACATTTGACTTGACCTTTCTGACCAGTAAAACATTTTCTGAATTTTCACTGGCCCCGGGGCCAGTGGTAGTGTCGGCCTTTCATGAAAATCTGATTTTTAGGATAATCATGCAGTCTGTTTTTTGTGTCAAGAGGTTGGCATCTCTGCGAAGGACGGAATTCCTCAACTATTTGATGTTTTGCAAAGTATTCTTTTGTGTGATGCATGCGACTTGGCAATATTGAATCCCTGCCCTGGGCCTCATTTCACAAAACTTTTCATCAGTGACAAATGACACTTTTTGTTATAAGCTACTGAAATCCTTGCTTCTGATTGGTAATCAGCAGATTTGTTACCATTTTTTGTAATTTGTCATTGAAAAAAAAGGCTTTGTGAAACCCCTCCCCCCCCCCCCCCCTCCCCTGATTCAATCAGTTTAATTTTGGCCATCACAAGAAGTGGGTTATTGATGTAGACAAATGCTCATGTACCCTTTACAGCTCATTTTATGTATGTTATTACCAAAAAAGCCAGTCAGTTACTCAATAGTGTCTGACAGTGAAGTCTAGCAAGTATACGGGTTTCCTTGCATAATTTGAATATTTGGACACTGCTAACGTTTAAATTTCACAGATAGGACATACATGACATATTCATAATTCCTGCAAAGTTCTAAAGAATTTGAGGTTGGCTGCAAAAGGGACACAGTACCTTTAATAGAATTTACATTTTGAGGTTTTGTATGTCATAAGCGTAACAGAGTGAGACAGAGCTAATGAAAGAGAGAGAGAGCAAGAGCAGGAGGGAGAGGGAAAGAGAGATAGAGCAAGAGCAGGAGAGGGAGGGAGAGAGAGATAGAGGGAGAGGGAAAGAGGGAGGGAGGGAGACAGAGAGAGAGAGAGAGAGAGAAGAAAGAGATTAGAAATGATGTAAGATAATGTGATTTTAAACTGAATATTTTTGATTAATTTGCAGGATGGCTTCATGCTTCTGGTAGGATTATGTAAAGGAGGAGGCAGCAATGCATCCGACTATGAGAGTATTAAATAAAGTAAGTCTAGCTGTATGTTTCTGATAGCATTATGAGGCCATTAATCCTATGAGCAGGGGGAGGGAGGGGGGATTATACTCCCACCCCCCAGTGACTTTTGCCACTATACAATGGAGGATTAACAAATGTAGAGTAAAAAACTATCATGTTATCTCCTAACATCTTACACATCTTTTTAATTTCGACCAACAGAGCAGCCTCACTCAATGCAGAGTTGTCAATTCCAAATATATGAATAGTTAGTTAGCTATAATTAAAAAATCTCCAATTTTCAGATTTGTTTGTCACTCCATATCAGAGATCTGGTGGAGGGGGGGGGGGGGGGGGGGTGGGGGGGGGGGGGGGAGAGGAGGATGGCAACTCCCCCCCCCCCCCCCACCCTCTTTCTTAGGGGGACATAAACTAAATTTTGCTACATGTTTCTGATAGGATTTATGAGACTAATAAATAAAGTAAGTCTAGCTATATGTTTCTGATAGGATTATGAAGCTATTAAATAAAGTAAATCTGGCTATGTTTCTGATAGGAATCATATGACTTTGATCACCTAATGTCTTATAATGCATCTTTTAATACCAAATCTATAAAATTTTGACCCAACAGCACAGCGTCACAAATCAGCATATAGACTTGGACCTTTATAGAGGTAACCAATAAGACAGGTTTGACAGTAAATAGATACATTCTAAAAACTTAATATTAATAATACTTAAGAAATGCATGCTTATTTTGTTCTTATCTCTCTCCCCAGATGCTGCATGATGTACTACTTTGGATATCAACAGTGCTACTATATCTACTTATTATCTGAATTGCTATGCAACGAGGTAGGGTAAAGGTTACTAATAATAACAATTGGATGGCAACTGCTGTCAGTATAGATTTGTTTGGGGGGGGGGGGGTGGGGGGTTGATTCCAGAGGCAGATATCAGCGTTGAACAGGCAGCCATCCATCCATGTCATCGTAGTTCATTTTTATACCAGGGAGACAGATTTAAGGGTCACAAGCTCAATTTTGTTATCTACCGGTACCCAGGCGTTGATGAGGACAAAATTGCAGCGATGATGAGGATTAAGGATGATGATAATGAATGTACTTGTATAAACCTTTATTACTATCAATGACGAATATTAATAAGGTTTAAAAGCCCAAACCCGCTTCATAATTTTGTTAAGGGTTACTTATAATAACAATTGCATGGCAACTGCTGTCCTTTTTTTTTTTTTTTTTTTTGGAGGGGGGGGGGTGGTACCCCTTTTTTTTCGAACAAAATTCAGCCTTTACAGAGGGGCACTTTATACCCTGATGAGTGTGTTTGGTGACTTGTCCACAAGTCACCAAGGCATTGCATTAAAGGGTACAATGAAAGTTTGGCTCATTCGTCAGTTGAATTGAATACATAGAGGGAAAAAAAGGGTGAAAGTTTCATCGCAATCGGACGACAATTAAGGAAGTTGTGGAATTTTAAAATTTCGCATAATTTCATGAAACGGTGATATGTATGATCACATAGGCTGTATGCGAATGAGGGACTATATGATGTCATCCCCCTCGCTTTTTTTCCCCCATATATTTTGTTCATGAAATTTCAAATGGTTCTTTTTGGGACACACCTGTATAAATATATTCCTTATATTACTACAATATGATACAGTAATGGTGATTGTGTACATATTCAAGGGGATTCAGGCCATGTTTTACACTCTCAGAGGAGAAAAGTGATATATTTGTTAACTTTATGTACAAAAGTTGTAAAATGTTTCATGAAATTATGCGAAACTTTGATTATTCCATAATTTTCTTAATTTTCATCTGATTTCGATGAAACTTTGACTGTTTTGATTGTTTCCTATTTCTCTATTTATTCAAATCAACTTGCAAATTGGCCACATTTACACTTTTAAGTAGTCTGCAAGGAGTATGATGTAGTATATTTTGTTAATGTAAACTACCAGCCAACAATGAGATTTGATATTCATGATTTTTCCTTGCTGTTCAAATTTGATCCTTTTGTGTTTCAAAATCAGTGTCAAAGTATATATACAATGACAAGCGCAGGTGTATGTTTTAATCTGATTAAGCAAAAGATGCAAAATACTTAGAGCAGATGATACATTTCATGTGTCCTTTGAAAGTATGGACACAAATCCATGTCCCATGGAAACAAAAAGAAGTAGGAAAGCTTGCTAGCTTTTGTTCTCTATAACTAAGAATTGGTAACTTTGTTACAAATAGATGGTGAAGAATAACGCATCACATGTAATGTGATCGAGTCTGTGATGACAGTTTTTTAAATGAGTCACATGTAAAGCAGTTTCGTTATAAGAGTGCAATTGAAGATTGATCTAGCATAAACTGTTGCATAGAGATTATGTACGTGTATGAAGCAAATGTATTTAAAGATATTTCATCTCATTTCTTTATGTTATAACTAAGCATTTATACTAAGCATTTATATCTTTGGACGAGGTCACATGATTGATGAATGTCAATGTAGTCTAATGTGTGTAAAATACACACATTAATGTGTGTGATTCCATTCCTTAAATAACATTCCTTTGCAGTATTTGACTGTACTCCAAACAGATACATGTATGTTAAGGCATTTTCTGTAACTTTATAGTCTACAGGGACAAATTCTAATTTTACACTTTACCACAGTTCATGAAGCCTTGCCCACAGCCTAGCTCTGTCTAGAGCAGCTTAAGTACAGAGCCTATGCAGCATGCCGTTGGCCTAGTCTCACAGTGCAAACGCTGTTACGCAACGAGGAGGGACAATCGGCTGAATGATCTGCATTTTAATGAAAAACAGAAGGAAAACAACATCTTTGAAACATGAAAAGAAAATCAATTTAACTTTCAATATCTACTGCTATCAGTACTAGTGACTATAACTAAAGAATTTTTTTCAGCAAGTGCAACATGTTCTGTATGACTGTGGTTAATCTTGATTTAAAGGGCAACTCTAACCCAACTAACATAGCCTTTCAAAACATGAATACACCTCTACTTATCAATATTCCAGCCTCTAAATTGACCAAAAAATGAATATCATAGTTGCCTTTTTAAAGACATTTGACAGGCGCCTGCAGTGACGTCAAATGCGTCATCACCAAAACTGGGCTTTTTTTTGCGAGTTCTGAGTCGTCATTTTTAAAGCTAGATTCCAGAATCACTGATGATTTCTAAGAAAAATCATTGTCATGTTCGGAATTTCCGTCAAAAATTATTCTACATGTCTTTTTTTTTCATTTTTTAGCCCGTTTTGGTTAAAGTGGCCCTTTAACAAATACAAATTCATCTTTAAGAGAACTGTTGGTCCTTGCAAATTCTTCTGATTTGAGGAAGAAAGTTTTATACTTTTTAGCAGAACCCCGCAAAGATAATACACATGCAAAGTGTAGGTGTCCTCCACATGTTTGACAGTAAAGTTAGTCGGGTAAAGCCAGATCCGTCCTCTTCTGTTTTATTTGTCTCAAGTCACCAGACCATACCTCATAAACCGAAATGTAATTTCATTACCGGTACTTTGCTTTCATGTTTGAAATAGATTTCAGCCTTGTTTCATATTTTCATATATTTTATTATTGAAACGATTAGATTTAGGTAGATATATGTATATTTTGTTTCATTGCTGCTTAATATATTCAAGAAATGTTCATGTAATGCATTGTTTTATAGCTTTCCATATGGTCACCTTATTTTTATTTCCTTGTTATTGATTATCTTGTGTTTAGTATGCTATAAGAAATAATAACTGAAACAAACTTAATCGCAAGATTTAAACGATTTTTAAAAAAAAATTTTTAAATGGTCTTGTCCATCTCTCATTGAAACGTGTGAACAGAACAATGAATGCCGTATTATGAGATCGGTACATGATTTCTATAGGATATTTAATCAATTATTGAAAAGCGCTGAAAACAAAAAGTACTAGAGCACATGGGGTATTGAAATTGCCCCACCCCAAGTTGATTTGTTTTCTTTTTAAATCCTTGTGATCGGTTGAACCATCTTTGTCTGGATTTCTTCCTGTTCTGTGTGTGGAAAAAAATCAGAAGGACCCTTATAACATGTACACGTAATTAGCATTTCCCAGTACTGCATTTTCAGATCTTTCAATGTGCAGAAGATTTTACTAAGAGAAATATAAAGGTTTTTGGCAGGTACTGTATATGTCATTTTTCTGACTGAGGGTTCATATTTCTGAAGTCTCATTGTTCCAAAAGTTCATCACGCCTAAATTTCATAATTCTGAAAATTAAATAGGGTTAATAATTCAAAAAATGAAATAGCCTTCATATTCCTGAAGGTTTATAATTCTGAAAGTGACAAGGAACCCTGTATTGTTTTTCGAAATTACGAAAATTTACTATAATACTTTCAGAATTGCGAACCTTTGGATAAAGAGACTTCTGAAATAATGCAACAAAATAATGTTCGGAATCCTGAACCCTATTTCATTTTCAAAATATGACCCCCTGGAATGGAAAATTTGTGTTCAGGCATTACGAACCTTTGGTATTATAAATCTTGTGAAAAACATATACCTCCCATTTTTGCCTGTTA
>JAVYIG010003727.1:0-184883 GCA_035222895.1 Strongylocentrotus droebachiensis
GGGGGGGGGAACTGAATTCAGACAAGGATTAAGAGTCGAGAACGGTACAACGAATCGTCTTCTTTCTCTAATAATTTAATAAAACGTTAAGTTTCCGCGCTTCGCGCGGGAGGGGGAGGGTAACTGAATTCAGACAATGATTAAGAGTCGAGAATGGTACAAAAAATCTTCTTCTTTCTCTAATAATTAATGAAAGGTCAAAGCTTCCGCGCTTCGCGCGAGAGGGGGGGGGGGGAGGAACTAAATTCAAACAAGGATTTAGAGCGTCGAGAATTGTTAAACAAATCCTCTCCTCTAATAATTTCATAAAACAACAGAGCTTCTGCGCTTCGCGCGTAATGGGGGGGGGGGGGGGGGACAGCGAGCTGCCCGAATATGAATTTTTGATATCTTTTCTCGTTTATTTTCGTGATAAATAACACTTTCACACTATACATATTATGCTCAAATTTTTGCTCGATCGCTTCGTTCACTAGCCGAATTGTGAAAACAGAAAATTACTTTTTCGGGCGAGAGGTTATAGCCCCCCCCCGATGGAAATGTTAAAAATTGTACCGGTATGGTGTTTCTAATATGACCTTGTAAAGTATTGATATGTTGAGTTTTAAAAAAAAATTCTGCGCAATTTTCAAATTTCCGGCCCCCCCTATTGGAAAATCCTGGATCCGCGCCTGTATATGGGACTTTGCAAACGTGCACAACACGTGTGTTATATCTATCAGGTCCAAATAGATATAATAATTTACCAAATATATCAATTAGTAGGTGGTTTCTCTGCAAAATTTGTATGATCACGTATTAGTCAAAAAATATTCTTTCACAGATTGGTAGTAAGAGCTTCCATTTCATTTTTTGAGAGGGGGGCGTTTCCAAAACTGGCCTTTACCTTTAAAGTCGATCTAAGTCTTTATGAAACACTCACTAAGATGATTAAATCATTATGTATTGAATTTTAAAAATGTTCCTGTGAATATAATATCTTATTTGGTAATTTCCTTAACATACATTGTGCATTTCTAACAAAAATCACCCTTGATGCCCATTTCGTCTTAAATTCCACTGGGCTAATTTGTGCTCCCGATCGATTGCTGCAAAACTTTGCATGAACCTTGAGAATTGAGTAATGACCACTCTACCACAATATTCTATTTGTTTTCTACTGGCTTTAAATTTAAAAAATGGGAGTCAAAATACTCTATAAAAGATTTGTATATATTAAAGGGGCTGCTCAGCCCCCCCCCCCCCCCTCCCCCCCCCCCTCCCCCCCCCCCCCCCTCCAATCGTAGGGGAAATTTACTTCCTGAAATTCTACTTTGTAATTGCAAAAATCAGTTAAACTTTGGATAGACATATGCCTATCATTATAATTTGGGCAAAGTTACATGTTGGGCATCCTTAAGAAATCTATAAAAAAAAGAGAGTTAGAGAAAGAGAGAGATACAAAAGAGGGGGGGGGGGACATGAAAACTGTAGCATCATACATGTAGGTCCTGAAATCTAACCTTTCCAAACCAGCCATTGCCGAGCTCATCCACATAGTTGAGTTGATCTCTTGGGAACACAAATCTGGGTGATTTCAGGTGCTTGAGTTCTCCATCTTGGTTACCTACATCACTGGACAGTGCTGTGCTCACCTGTAAAACATTCATAATACGATCTATCAATTAATCAACCAGTCAGTGGACAACCACAGTATCAACCAGTATTCTTGAAAGTTGACTAACTTTAGGTCAGGTGTAAAGTTAGACCTCAATCTGACAGTGCTGTGCTAACCTACAAAACATTTATAAAATGATCTTTCACTCGATCAACTAATCATTGGTCGATCACATTATTGGTCCATATTATTTAAAGCCACCTGCCATTTAAAACCTGCCTAACAAAGTGCATAGATTGAGTCCACCGATTTATGGAGTGCCAAATGTCAAACTCTCCATCCTTCATACAAAACACCATAATTCTGTAAATGCAGTCAAACCTGTCTATAGTGACCACCCAAGGGAAAGTGGTCTTTGTAGACAGGTCGTCACTAAAGCAGGTTTGACTGTACATGAAAATATAATTCCATAATTTCCACATATGACTAAATCAAATTGTTTATATTACCTACATACTAAAAGAAATTCATACCAAAAATTGGGGATTTGGCTTTCATAAATTAATGGTCTAATTCACATGTAAGCCTGATTCAACTTGGGCAGCTTTCAGGAATGTTAGCAATTTCAACTGTCTCCTCAACAGGATTAAAAGTGCTCAGACTATTATCTTTCGCGAGGTTGTAGTTAAAATAGTACATTTAAAGGGTTACATATAATAACATTTTAGATTGCATGTGCAAGACCACGTAGGTAGGTATACATAGATTTGTATATGTGCTGATTTACTGTAATAGATATATAAATTGCTTTCTCACTTTAATCTGAGGAGCATAGAATAAACAAGGCTAATAACAGTGAGCCGAGTCATTTTATCTTCTTTCCCTGTTCCATTTCATTCCCTTTTCATGTCTGACCTCCTGGGGGGCGTTTCACAAAACTTGTCATCAGTGACAAATGACAGTTTTTGTTATAAGCTACTGAAATCCTTGCTTCTGATTGGTTATCAGCATATTTGTCACTGATTTTTGTCATTTGTCATTGAGAGAAGGCTTTGTGAAACGGGTCCCTGGTGTTTACTCCCAAGGCTTGTTTCCTTGTTCACACCAAACAATACTCAATTTATAAGCTGATTTCCTGGTAAATAATATAAATGCATCAAACAGTATGAGGATATAAGTAAAGTGGGAGTAAATGTCTAATAATGTGAAAGGAATCCAAACTTGAGGCAATCATAAATATCTTCCTACTGACATTTCTTAGGCCATAATTTTTCAGATCACCTTCATTAAAAATAAACTCATTTTAACAAATTATTTAAAAAATGCATTTTTGTTTTGTTACTTTAATTTCTATCAGATGTGCTATCAGTACTAATTACATGGGGAGATATGATTCAACATAAATTTGATGTGTGTTATTATTAAAGATGTAGACCGGTAGTGGTGAAAATGCGGTTCAAGGGTTTTGGGTGCAAAATATCCATTCAAAATTGTTTAAATATTGCCTTCAGAGGTTTAGATGGCAATACTTCAACCTAAATTTGCAAAAAAGTAGAAATATATGCCCAAATGTTCAACGTTGAAGTGCATTCGCTATATCTACATACTGTACATGTACATGTATGTACCCAGGCTGGATCGATATGATAATTTACCAAATATATCAATTAGTAGGCGGTTTCCGGGCAAAATTTTTATCATCACGTATTAGTCACAGCATATTCTTTCACATGATTGGTAATAAGAGCTTCCCTTTCATTTTTTGAGAGGGGGGCGTTTCCAACACTGGTCTATATCTTTAAAGGGTAATAAAAAAAAATTCTTTGGGCTATTTTTTCTGTTAAAACTCTCTTGTATTTTCAGTTTGGAAGTCATTCATCTCAGCATGGCAGATAGGATACCAAATCATATATTACCTGTGGTAATCCATGGCTAGTCTGCAGCCTGGACGATAGGTCAGGCAGGGCCTCGATACTGACCGTCTCTGAGATTCCGCCCGGTGGGAAGGAAGGCGTGCTCTGTGTGGGTGGGCTAAAGTCTGCAAACGCATCGTTGGTATGACTCTGGTTGGTGTTCCTTTCTTCATACTCTACGGACTCCTCGTATTTCTATAAGAAAATTTAAAAAGATAGTAATAAAAGGAAAAAACATGTTGATTTCATTCTGAATGCATCTTGCACCTTGCACTTCTTCTTTCTGTTGTGTCTGTTACATACATGTATCATAATATACAGTGTATATACAACGTGTATATATGTGAACATGTTTATTAGTCATTGATGGAAGTATTTTTCAAACATTAAAGCAAGCTTCACATCCAAAAAATCACCCCCATGAAAAACTACAGTAAAATATGATAACATTATATCTATTGGAAGATATTATTTAAAATTTCCTAAGATATGGTTGGAAAAACATAATTTTCTGCTAATATCTAGGCTGAATATGATTCTCTGTTTTACTCTATAATGTATGGTAGTGAATCTATTGATATTTATCAGTTTTTGCTGGGCTGAGCATGTACATATATACACACTAGTGTGTACATACCCGGTATATACTGGAATGCACCAGGAGTTGGGGGGGGGGGGAGGGTTACCATCATGACAAAACATCTGAATTAAAAGGACTCAACAACAGGCACGCTAAACCACAATTCTGAAGTAACCATAGTAATGCAAAGAAAAATGAATTTGGGTAATTAGAGTACAATAACTTACTGTACAGATGTAGATATGGGTGGTGTAAACCACATGCATTCTGAGAAGCTTAGTCATATTTATGCAAATATAATCAATTAATCATACAGCAGGGGGCTGCATTCATTGCATTGTCTGGTAGCCCATGACAAACAAATCTGCTATTCCCATCATAAACATTATGATCAAATTCCACATCATCAAGATAATCTGGGTTTTGTAAAAACATATAGTGAAAGCAATTTGTCTCTTAATTCTGAACGATGAAAGTAGATTAAATACACAAAAATAATTATTCAAAATGTGGAGGGAATGGATATTAATCACCGATTAGCAGAGCATTATCTAAAAAGCCATGAAAATCTGATTTAACCCTTTAGACTCTGACTTGAGACTTTTTGTAGAAGTAATTAAGATAAGAATAAGAAGCTACATGTATAGTTTTGAAATATTACCAAATTCTCCACAGGTCTACAAATATTTGGAAAAATGCATACCTGAGCTAGTGTTTACTGGGAGACAACAGAGAAATAGTATATCAGGTCTGACCTTTGCTTATTTAAGTTTTTCTCCAACCCCTGTTTATTCAGTAACCTAGTCATTCATTGACTGAAACCAACAATATAACTTTAATCCACATAGGCAGGGCACATTACACTTTGTTCCAACCCTTCCAAGAAAAAAATGTACACATGTAGCATAACTGAAAAGCCGTCTGTGTTTATTTTTAGTCATGTTCTCACTCTACTTCTCACAGACTAACTTCCAGAAAACGTATGTGCACACATTTTGGATATTGATTTATCATCAAAAAATGTTCTTCTTATAAGCTTGGATCCTTCAGGTAAAATATGAACTTGGGATAGATCAGAAAAAAATCCTAGACCTACATGTACATGTACAGGTTTAAGATTTTATATTCTACCTGTTTGGCAAATTCCCAAGTGCCCCTACCTACCCCCCCCCCCCCCCCCCATTCAACTTTCTAGCACTTGTACAGTTGCAAACTGTGGTAAAGACCAGATTTTTCCTCATGTTTCACTCATATCCACTTTCTGGTGAAAAACTGAGGACTTCTCTTGAATGTTTCCTTAAAACGAGACCCGCCCCTTTTACCCCCTTTGAACAAAAATATAATTAAACTGAAAGGGCAGTTCTGTTAGTGCTATCAATTTGGTTTATGACTATTATATTGCAATAAAATGCTACAATGCTCTAAGCCTCTGATCTGTGTAATCATCCACCCACGTATTATTAATGGAATGCATTGTCAATATTGGCTTGTCACGTGGGAAACTGAAAAATATGAATTCATCTGTAATGACTCAACAGCTAAGGTGCATTAATACTGTGTGCGAACTGGGAAGCATGTTTCTATAACACATATTAATATGTACAGTACATGTACAGTATGTTTCTATTAGAAGTTACATGTACAGTACTACCATATCATATAGAGCAGATAATAGTTTGAGAGTAACTACATGTACATGTACCTCAAATCACGCATTTCTTAAATACATTTCATCATCATACATGTATGATTCCAAAATAATAAGACTGACAATGTATCATACAATTTAAATGCACAGATGCTACAGATTATTGGCTTGGTTGTTGTAACTTAAACAATTCTTAACATATTTTGTTATTTCTAATCATAAAACAATCAACAGGCATGACTGCCAAGGATTGGTCACAAATTATTCATCAAACCAAAAACACTATCAAAACAGATCAATACATTTTTTAGTATTTTGTGTCTACAAATAATTCATGATTTGATTTTGCTATGTACATGTACATAACATGTACAAGATGAGCCTGTGTTTGTACTTGATTTCCTTCTTTCCTTTGTTATCTATTTTTCTTTCTGAAATGAAATCTTAACCTTTATTCTAATTTAGAAGTGAAAATAGAGTATACCCCTTATATTCCTACAAACATTAATTGCAATAATGCTATATTTAACTCGCATTTAAAGCCTTTCATCCCTTCAGCTATAAAGGCAGCATGATCAAATTAAAGGTAATTGATAATCAAACTTAAAGTTAAAGCCCCCATAAGATTGATACACACATTCTCATATTGACAATGCACTCTGGTTCTGACATTTTATACTTAGGTATTGCCCATTAACGCATGAATCTCTCTCATTAGGTAAGCACTTAATTTTTCATACCACTCTGTACACTGAAACATAGTTCACTTCAGTTTGATATTTTAGACACAGCCATTCAGGTCATAAGGAATTGTATAGAATATAATCCTATCAATATCGCAGTCTAAAGTCGCTCCAGTTATTGGACAGAATAATGAAGTAATACAGTCAAACCTGTCTTAGTGTCCACCTCTCTATAAAGGCCACCTGTGTATAGTGACCATGTATTTTGTCTCCCTCGAGAAAGAAATGTATGTTGTAGAACCTGTCTAGAAAGGTGATCTGTCTATAGTGGCCACTTTTTCTGGTTCCCTTGGGTGGCCTTTATAGACAGGTTTGACTGTACATGTATGATACCGATATCTCCATACATTCTATTCTCATGTTTTTTACAGTATCATAATACTACAATGAAAAAAAAAGTAATACACAAGCTAGTAAATTCAAATTAACAACAGTTTTAGGACTAAAATTCACTGAATACTAAGTTTCTAAAAATTTGTCAACCATATTAGTGTGGTACGGTATGTCACTGAAACAGCTCCCGTAGGACTTTTGTGCCAAAATTGATTTTTGGGCATTTTTGGATTGATTGGGGTCCAAGCTATCAGAAATTGATGGGGTTCAAATTTTCCCGACCCTCAACCCCTCTCTGGGGGGGGGGGGGGGTAGTTTCCTATCATGAGACCCCCTAAAATTGGGTGTGTCATTCATCTAATGACTGGTTTCACAAAACTTGAGTTGTTTTCTAGAACTGTGGTTATCCCTCAACACCGAGAAAGGTAATTTGAAGACTTTCAGTTGGATAAACCCTCCAACCAACCCATCCCCATCCCTACCCCACCCCCGTCAGCCCAATTTGCGTACCTTTGCCATTGTTCGGCCAGCTGTTTTAAGGTGTAGTACTTTTATTACCATTATCATATATATTTACTAGCCCATTTCCAAACACAAAGAGACAGAAACAAACATACAGACAACCTTCATGTATACACATCTACCTCCCCCCCCCCCCCCACACACACACACACACGCACGCACACGCTCATGCACACACGCACACCCTTCCTCCCACACGCCCATACTCACACACACACACCCAAACATTCACAGGCAAGTGCGCTCGCGCGCACACAGCGCGCACACATTCCTACATAATATTATGCTGCTCTGTGATCATTGTTTCCAGCTCTTCTGTGGTAAAAGTTGTTTTGTTCCTTGGTCTTCGCAAGTTTGACAGAATAAAGACCCTCTTTTGCAGTACCGTAAATCTCCGTGTATAAGGCGCACCTGTGTATAAGGCACACCCCTATTTTTAAGACTAAAAAAAAAAAAAAAAAAAAAAAAAAAAAATTGAAAAAAAAAAAATCAGGAAATTATTTTTGCTTTTATTTGTTTTTTGTTGCTTTTTGTTAAAACCAGATCAGATCCTGTCTTATTTCAGAGTTCGGAAATACTTTCATTTTATTACGAGGCACAGTTGAAGTGCTTGTGAACTAAGTTAGACCTTTGCACAACAACAACAAAATCCAGCAGTCAAACAGCACGTCCATTTGAACATATGGGACTACAATGACTATACAATGGTACAGGACATTTCTAGAATAACTCCACACAACTTACCGACAATTTTATGTTGCATTGTTGATATGAAAACGAAAATAAACTGCATAACTTATTTTTCTAATAAAATCTGCCGGTAGATTTAGATCTAAATCCGTACCTATTGCCAAAAAGTAAAAGAAGGGACGTGAAAGATCGTTTCTTACGAAGCTAGCTGCCGCGCAACGCAACTGCGCAGGTTAAAATTGCAATTCCATATTACACCGCACATCGTGGTAGGATACCAAATCTGCCCCTGTGTAAGTGAGCTGCATGATACAGCTGAGTGAGCTGAAGACACGGGAGAGCTTCGGCCGGCAAAGTGCTTTGTGAAGGGCATAATTTATCGAGACTGAAAAAAAAAAAAAAAAATCAAAATCTCTTCCCTTCAAATTAGGAACGTAGTTTTACTTCATATAGTAGATTCTATTCTTTGTTTTCATTATGAAATTCATGTTGAGACACAGAGATTTTTGAAAACCAATAAAAAGTTGCATTTTGAGGACTCAAAATATTCTGTACCTGTGTATACGGCGCACCCCGACTTTTGATTTTTCCCCGACGGTAAAAAAAGTGCGCCTTATACATGGAGATTTACGGTACCTTGCTTGATATAATCAGTGATATAGTTGGTAATGTCTGGGACAAGATACAATGGAGTTGCCTAATTATTTCTCTTTTTGTAATTTTTTTTTTAAGCAGGGTATCTCTCTCAGTATACTTTTTATTGAGAGGACTAGTACAAATTATAGGTTACAAATACAGAGGAAATTTAAATACATACATACGATATCACAGATTATTTGTTTGTTTGTTTACTTTGTTGTTGTTGTTTCTTCATTTGATGAGTGTGAGAAAATGACCACAAAGCAATCAGGGCTGGAACACGAATCACACAACCATTCACATAGGTACACTATCATACATACCAGCAAACTTGACTTGCCAAAGCAGCAGGCACAGCCGACCACAGCTAGGACCAGGATTAGGAAAGATGCTAGTGATAGGGACACAGAGACCAGAAGGCTGAAGGGTTCCTGGTCCTCGGATCCTGTCAAGAGAGTCAACATTCTTGTGAACTAAGCTTACATTGGATGGTGCTGGAGATGACCAATCCCAGTAATGACATACATGTACATGTACAGAGTAAAGTGGTTTATAAACCTCTATGCCTTTGTTACACAAGACATGGTTTTATTACCACTTTTTGAATATACATGTATACAAATGAGCTTCCTAACGTATTGGAATTGCCTTCAGTTAAGGGTACATTGTCTTAAAAATCTATTTCAAAATTTATGAAACATTTTATATCACAAAACACATTAGTTTCCATCAAATATGGGGATAGCATATGTTTCTGCTTGCCAAATTCGCCTTTTAATGTATTGAACTTATATAGGGAACAATTGTTTAGCATCCCCGTCCGCTACCTTTTCTGAGGTCGCCTACTATTTTGTTCTTTTTTTTCTTCAAACATGGAAAACCTACTGCTAAAATGATCTTTGTTAATATAAAAGCTAGCGGCCATCTTGAAAAATAGCCCGGCCAGACGTCTTGGAAAATGGCCATAAAACGGCCATTTTGAAGAAGAAAAAAAGGGCCTCCTCCTCCCTTTTTTTCAACAAGGCAGGACGCTAAACATGTTTTTATTATACATTTCTTCACAAATGGCATGTACAGAACCATGTACATAAAAGCATAATATAAAATATTGCCCTACAACATTTTGATTGAATCATACCTGTGAGCGGGGCAGCTAGAGACCCACTGATGAATGCACAGACCAGTAGTGCACATGTACCGGTACTAAAAGTTAGTCTGGCCATCCTGCTAAAACAGGTACAGGGTGTATACATCTGAAAAAAGAAGGAAAAAAGGGCAATATTCACATACTGTAGCACAAAATGATCAGAGTGGATCGACCATTTACCAATATGAATTTCGTTCAGCATGTTAGGGATTTCGGTAGAACAGTGGTCTCGTAATCCGGTGACCCGGATTCGAAACCAAGTCGACGCGCTAGTGTCATTTGGTAAGGCATTAATCCTCATTACCAGGTCCCTCGGAGAGAACCTAAAGCCGTTGGCCGTCTGGTTGCTTACTAACAAGCATTAATGCTTTCTTAGCAGCAGGTAAAATAACCACCACCACCACAATGTTGTTATCCTACAAAATATGAGCTTAAAGTTAAAGCTAATCTTGAGATACTGCAAACTTCAATACACTCTCAACGTAAAAGCAACTATTGATTAGAATACTAGATGCACCCACGTGTGCTTGCATGACATTTAGACATCTGGGCAGCATTTCAGGAAAATGTATTAAAATAACTGGTAACACACGTTTGTCGGTGAACTTCAATTCAATTCAATTCGTTTTATTCATTTCCATTTTCAATAAAAACAATACAAAGATATATACAATGACAAGATTAGCAATATAGGCCTATAAGAAAATCAAGACATCTTTCATGGCAGTTAATACAAATGGAAATAATCATTACAAAATCAGAAGTTTGAAAACAGTTATAGGTATTGCTGTATAATAAGAATATTGGTACACTGTACATGTACAAGAATCACTGATATATATATAAGATGATACTTTAAGTTTCTTTTGAATAATGTTAAAGACTTGCATGGGGATCATAAGGAGGAATAGAGTTCCAAAAAACAGGAAAAAAGTTTCTTACAGATTTTCAGTATATATTTGTACATGTACACGACTGTTTCTCAAAAAGAGTGGTGGATTCATGGAATAGGCTACTAGAGGAGGTACTGTACTTCAAGAACAGACTAGACATCTACTGGCAAAAAAAGGACCATCCATATAATTATGACCATGAAGGATATTAATCTGTTGACTAATGAATTCATTCATGGTCACAGGTTTAATACAGGGGTCACCAGGTTCCAGTAGGCAATGGTTTGACATGAATCCACTAGCTCCACATACATGCAACGATGTACACACCTTACCACAGAACTTCTAGGAATTAAAAGGTTTACTCAAGAATGACAATCACTTAACTGATGAACAGGCTCCGTCCTGCTATCACTGACTGATTAAAGTGTTTATTATTCAGTATAGTGCTTATTTAGAGTTCTTTTAACAGGTTTTTCAATACTGTAACAAGAGCATGACAGAGGGATGTCGTGAACTGATTAGGGGTTCACGTCAAAGTTGTCAGGGCTCATTGAACCGGTTGACTGATGCAGTAACACTATAAGTTTTGAAGTAATTAGACCCTATCAAAATTGTTGTGACTTAAGAAGGAAAATAGGACTGCCAACATTATGACAGAAGAGCTGTTTAATTTCTAGATCTACAGCAGAAATTTCAAGATATAGCCTCAGAGACAGATCATCATCTACATCACCTACATCATCGCCATCATCATCAACATCACCTACATCATCGCCATCACCACCATCATCATCTGATCATCATCACCACCATCATCTTCATCATCATCACCATCATCACCACCTTCACCACCACCATCATCATCATCACAGTCAACGACAACGGCAATGAACGCGCCATCATCATCAGTTCATTACTCACTGTCTTCACATCATCATCATTGCCATCATTATCAATTAATCATCACCATCAATGATCATCATCTTACTAGAAAAAAAAAACAGTTATGACAGTGCAATGCACAACAAGACGTCACGTCTGCCGTCGGTGTTGTTTCTAATTCTACCACTGCCAGGCCTCCAGCCTCTGCGCACCACAACTGGCCCAAACCGCCAGGATCACATCACTGCACTGCACTGTGCAACTGGCTGCGCCAGTAAACAGATTGGTAGGCGTACACCTAATGTACCGCACTGCAATGTATGGCGGACATCAACGAATGGCAAATGAAATGCTTTGTTGTCATTTTCATTTAGAATTACATACCTAATTAAAAATTATTAGTAAAGAACTTACAAATGTTAAGTGACGCAATAAATGGCAAACTTTACTCAGTAGGAAAAGAAAATCATGTCTTTTCACCACTGCACTGCCACTGCATGCACTGGGCCTGTCTGCTCCGAATGTAATGATGTAGACTAGTCTACGTTTTAATTAGTGAGGCTGTTTTCAAAGAGATTCAATTTAAGGTACACGCGTAGCACGTTCGGCCTGCGTGGGATACGATATCATACAGATCCCAACAGTTTTCCCCTTTCTTGGTATTTTCCCCTAATTTTCAGTTCCGATTTTTGCACAAGAGCAAGGATGGGTTTAGTTTTAAACCGTTTTCAAAACCCCGATGAACGCCAGACCGGGAATACGCAGGCTTTTGACTAGCTAGCTGTCGGGAAAAAAAAGGGTAGACCTATACCGGAGCCTATACCAGGGGGGTGTTCCTCCAGGTTGGTTTCATAAAGCCTTAAATCGAGCCGATCGATTTTAAGGGCCTAAAATTGATTTCAGTTTAAGGCCCTGTTTCATCAACAACAGAAAATTGAAATCAATTTTATTTGATGAAACACCCCTGGTCAGTAAACAATGTTGTTACGCCTTTTCAAGGAGTACTATTGATGATTTTGTATACATGATACTGATGGGGGGGGGTGGTGCCCGGGGTGGTGCCAATCAAAGACGTTTAGTAATTATATTTAAACGTCTTTGATTGGCACCACCCCCACCCCCATCAGTATCATGTATACAAAATCATAATAATAAAAACGTAAACATTGTGATTGAAGTTTATAAGTCCAGGAGATACTGATTAAATACCTGGAACGAATGGGCAAAATGCATGATTTTTTTAGTTCACGGTTGCCAAACGTCATAGACGCGTTGATTGCCATGGTAAAAAACAAAGTTATGTACTGTATGTAGCTTGCTAAAAGTAATGTGACTAACGCCCTCTTTGAAAGTAAGCTCAGTCTAACGATATCCGCGCAAACCATAGATCTCACGTATCACCAGTATGTGTTTCCTCCTCATGCACCCCTCCCCCTCGTTTTTTTGTCCACTTGTCAGTCTTGTGTATGTTGGTGGTGTTGGGTTTTTATCATCGCGCAGAAAGTGCTGTATTATGTCTCTGCATAGTCTGCTGCCAATACAAAGATATAGCATAAACGGAAATTTAAAAAGGGGTACTTGTGCGAGAGTATACTTGACCCCCCCCCCCCCACCCAGTCCTCGGAGAGGGGGGAATGGTGCAGTCCCATTTGCATGCTCAGTACTTCTGGGCATATACGAAAACATTTACGAGATATCTCGTCCTCTCATAATTATGACATCATTTTTGTGTATAAATTTGTTCTGTATTGTTGTTGTTGTTTATTTTAATGTTAAGTATATTCCACATTATGTCAGTATGCAATTCAGATATTTAATAATATATTCTCGGCCCCCCCCCCCATTCTCTCTTTCTCTTTTTCTCTCTCTCTCTCTTTCTCTCTCTCTCTCTCTCTTCCTTCACCTATATTTTGCTCAATACCCCCGGCACATTCACACTTCCAAACTCCAAAAATTTCATCATCTTAATTGTTCAGAAACAGATTCAAGTCCATGCTTGTCAAATAATTAAAAAAAACATGATATCTGATGAAACAAAATAATTACGTAAGATGACATCGGGGAATCCCCGCAAAGACCCTGTCAGATATAAAAACTGTACGACTCGACCCCTTCCTGTAATCCTCCAATAAAATAATCTTTAACTTTCTGAATTTACGGTGCCACAAAGTAATGGAAAATAATCTGAATTTCAAACACTGACCAAAACGTTGAATTTGTAAGACATTGAATTAGAGCATGCACCATGAGCATCTGCATCCATCAGTGGGTGATACCAGCGCTATACAGTGTGAGTCAAAAAAAAGTTTACACCTAGAAAATTGCTAATTATTATACAAAAAATCATGGATGAACATTAAACTGTTATATGTCTTATGAAAGAGTGTTTTATCCTAAATCATTTGGTACCATTTTCGTGTGGTATGTGTTCACGCTTGAATGAACAGGAGACATTGTTTGCGACAGTGCAAAAATCGACTTGCGCCAAAGTTGCCTATGTGATGTTTGGATTAAACAATTTGGAATTGGGTATTAATTCGGTCTTTGCAGATCCAAATAACATTCTTAACAAAATTAATCATGCCACACATATCAAATATCGAATATCAAATATCAAGGAACCTTTGTGCGCGTGTGTGTGGGTGTGATTGACTTTGCCCTTTGAAAAAAACATATGCAATGCATTTCATTTGATACATTCAATCCATTCTCTCACTCCGCTATAATCCCAACATAATACGTACTGTAGGCATCACTTTGGCGCAAGTCGATTTTTGCACTCTCGCAAACAATGCCACCTGTGAACACATGCCACACAAATATGGTACCAAATGATTTGGGATAAAACACTCTTTCATAAGATGTATAATAATTTACTGTTCATAGATGATTTTAAAAATAATTAGCAATTTTCTAGGTGTAAACTTTTTTTTGACTCACACGGTATAGGCCTATAAGAAATCATCGTCATCATTTTGTTTGGTTCCACTAAAACTATAGAGACAATAATCCTGAATCCTAATTTTACTCCAAACATTGTCTTTCCTTCCCCGTGTTGCCCATCACTAGATAGATTTGAAATGTTACCCCGTATATCTATACAAAAACAACAACTGCATCGCCCGAATAACCAAACAACTTTTTTCAATTGGTAGAAGATAAAAGTCAAGTGGGGTGATTCCTGACTAAGAATGAAGCAGTCAGGCGCGGATCTACGGGGGGGCTTAGGGGGTTTAAACCCCCCTCTTGGGCGGCCCAAAAAAAAAAAAAAAAAAAAAAAAAGGAAAAAAAAAAGAAAAAAAGAAAGAAAAAAGAACGCACGCTGTAGAGAGAAACCCTTTCAAGTGCAAATATTGTGAGAAGATATTCAACTCATCTGGTAACTTAACCAAACACATGATAACTCTGGATATAACTGTGTATTAAACTGTTACTTGATTTAAAAAGACGTTATCATCCCGGCCCCCCCCCCCACTCAGGTTTCGAAATGACCGCATGCGTGTTGCCAAAATGTCCGGTAAAGGGGTACTTTTCGTGCGACAAAGTCCGGCCCGAGAATTGTAAAAAAAGGGGTGTATTTGACTTTTCACCCGGAGATTTCTTTAAAAAGGGGGTGTTTTTTCTTTTTTTCTTTCATCTCTTTGGACTCCTGAGAACTTATTCCGAATTTAGGGGGGTACATTGAGCATTTTTCCTGATTTAGGGGGGTCTCCAAGGCAGGAAAAGCCCGCGAAAAGCCCGCGAAAGGGGGGTTCGGAAATGTTGGCAGTCCTCAGATAGGGGGTGCTTTCAAAAAGAGAGAACGAGCATATGCGTACCCTAAATAACACTGAGTGGGGGGGCCGCCGGGGTTATCATGCACTGCTTTTTATGGTCTCCATTGTGTTAATAGATGCCAGGAAAACATCATTTACGGGGTTCAAATAAACACCCCCCAAAAAATCGGCTCGCCGCTTTGCGGCTCGTGGACGATGCTCCGCATCGTCATTATTTTGGTCAAACCCCCCCCCCCTTAGCAAAAAGCTAGATCCGCCCCTGGCAGTAGCTTCTGTGGTTGGTGTAGCAGGAATCTGCTATATCATTACACAAAAATGTTACCTTATTACGGCCTTGCGGAAGGACTTGTTGATTGGGTAGTTCATTATTTGGCACTGACTACCGAATATTAACCGTGTTTGGAGTTTCGGTGATCGTCTTTAAGCGGAAGCACACCTTGATATTGAGTTGGTTTTGAAAGAGGTAGAAATAACTGATCTGTGAGCGTTTCAGCAAAATCATACAAATTCAAAAAAATATATACTTTCTCTAAAAAAAATACATTTGATAATATTTGTATTGATAATTGATTTTTTGATTCCTTTATCATCTTTTTAAAACAAACCGTTCTAGCGCATAAATGTGATATTACATCCGCCCACCTCCCCTTTTTGTTGTATTAATCATCATGGTGTTTGGTTTTATCATCGCATGTTGTCTCTGTATAGTCGATGGACTCGCTGCCAATACGAAGATAAAGCATAATGGGGGGGGGGGGGGCTTTAAAAAAATGGCTACTTGTACGAGAGTATATAAAGGCCCATTAATGTTATTGACATAACTTTCCTAGCTAGGCCTAAAAGTATTTGGTGACTTTGCCTCGGATTCGATCTAAACAAAATAATAATTAAAAACATTAAAGTTCAGTCTGGAATCCTATTACTTTTATAAACCTTTCACCTGTTTGATTATCAAGATATTTATGATTGAAATAACGGTAGGCATACCTCCCTCTTCCGATACAAGGAGTACAGCGTATTCGTCTATGTTGCTGAAGCGAGCAATCGGTGCCAACACTCCAACACAAAAATATCGGGGCAAAAAATGGCCCAATTTTTACCCAACATGAGGGCGATTATGTGTCCAAACAACACTACTGTTGGGTAAATTAAAGATTTTGCTATACAAATGCCTATTATTATTATTATTATTATTATTATTAAAGATTTTGCATAATTTACCCAGTGTTGGACAAAAAGAAAATACCCAACTTTTAACCAACGAAAATTTACCCAATCAGAAATTCACCTAATTCTCACCATAATGTGTAACATATAAGACACTAGTTGGGCAAATGAGTTGTATAAAATATTATTATTATATATAAAAGAACATTAGCGCCGCGGCGGGAGTCGAACCGTTGACCTTGTGATCCATATTCCTGTGAAATATCCACTCGACCACGACACCTCTAATATGAGAACAATACCCCCATTATGTTCCATATTTGTTGCCCGACTTGCGTTTGCCCAGTAACATCTGCCCAACTAATTTAGGACATATAATTGGGTAACTTAACTATACATGTAGTAAAAGGTTGGGAGAAAATAACCCAAATGTTGGACAATATGGCCCAACTTTAAATCACCCAATAACATTACCCAATTATTTCATCGGTAACTACATGGTTGGTAGAAAATAACCCAATTATTGGACAACATTTTATCCAACATTGATTTGCGAAATAACATCTACCCAACCTATTTGTTTTACCTTTCATTAGGTAACTTCATATAGTAAATGGTTGGGAGAAAATAACCCAATAATAGCGGATAATATTTGCCCAAATTCGTTTTACCCAGTAACATCTGCCCCCCAACTTATCTCTGGCGACAAGTCGTCAGGCTCGGACTGTGCATTCCAAACGTTTGCTTTGACGTGGGCATGTACGAAAACATTTACGAGATATCTCGTTCAAAAAATGACACTCTTGCGTGATAATCCTCTCGTATGACTTAATTTTTGTATATTTTGTAATTTTTTTTTTATTGTATTTTTTAATGTTAATGTTAAGTATATTCCACATTATGTCAATATGCATTTCAAATATTTAATAATATATACATATTTAACTAATATGTTCCCGGACCCCCCCCCCCCCCTTCTCTCTCTCTCTCTCTCTCTCTCTTCACCGATATTTCGCTCAATACTTGGCAGGCACATTTACACCTCCAAAGTCCAAAAATGTCATAATCTTGTTCAGAAACAGATTCAAGTCAATGCTTGTCAAACTAAACATTTAAAAAAACATGATGTCTGATGAAACAAAAGAATTACGTAAGATGACATCGGGGTGAATCCCCACAAAGGCCAAGCCTGATTGGGTCAGTTGACATCCCTGTCAGAAATGGAAAATTTTGATACGACCCCTTCCTGTTACCCGCATCCACCAAATGTTTTACTTTCATAATTTACAGTGCCACAAACCTTTTTTCTTCTTTTGTTCTAATAAAAACATATATTCCTTTCTGTAACATGTTTTGATCTTGTCTCGAGACATAGGACCTCTGTTTTTACCCCCCCCCCATTAAAACAAAGGGGAGAAAGTATTGTCTTTAAACACTACTCATCACTTAGATATAGAGTTAGGATGTTACCTGTACTTGTCTACTATACAAAAGAAACAAAATCATCAACAACCAAACAATGTTTAAATTGGTAGAAGATAAAGTCAAGCGGGATTCCTGACTAAGAATGAAGCAATATATTCTGTGGTTAGTGTAACCGGAATCTGCTATTATTAGACAAGAATAATATTTTACCTAATTACGACCTTGCGCAAGGACTTGATAATTGGGTAGTTCAGATGATTACTTGGCACTGACTAGCGAATACTAACCGTATTTGGAGTTTTCAGTTGTCATCTTAATGCTGGACTGCACTACTTGTTGCTACTTGCGCCCTCTATAGCAAAAAATGCCTAAGCGGTATACCTATATTGGTCCCCAATGATCCCCTTTTTCTTAAATTAATTGAGAGCTGATTTGATGAGATAACCACCTGTAAGAGACCATGCTGCATGGGAGGTCTAATCACTCCTAGCCAATAGTGCAGACAGGCTTTAAAGGTACTGTCCCATTTGCAGGCCAAAAAATGAAAAGGTTAAATTCCACCGGCATTTGAAAGATAATATTAATTTAGAACTTCCCTCAAAACGAAAGGGCTTGAAAATGTCTCTTTGTGAGAAAATAACTACCGTTAGTTGTCGAATCGGCGACTTAAGGGATTGCAATCCTTTTAGTAAACAGTCTGATTTGCATACCCTCGTACCAAATGGTGTACGTTTTGTGCTGCGCAAAGATTCAATCAGTGTAATTTTGGCCATTGTAGACAATAATATTGCTCATACCTTTTACAGCTAATGTTATGTATGTTATTACCATGCAAAGAAGAAAAAAAGTCAGCCACTCACTCAATAGTGTCGAACAATAAAGACTAGAGAGTAAACGGGTTTCCTTGCATATTTTGAATACAAGAACCATGTACCTACTTAGGTCCATGCTATGTCACTGCTAACGTTTAAATTTCACAGATAGGACATATACATGACATATTCATAACTCCTGCAAAGTTTTACAGAATTTGATGTAGGCTACAAATGGGACATATACCTTTAAAATGGAAGTCCATCCTGATATTGAGTTTGTTTTAATAGAGGCATAAATAACTGATCAGTTATTTGGTTTATATCAGGTTTGGGCAAAATCATGCAAATTAAAAAAAAAAAAAACTTTCTCTAAAGAAAACATTTTAATGGTTGATAATTGAATCAATGATTTATTTATTATCTTTTTCAAACGAACGCATGCGTCATTTAGATTTTGATTAATTTGATACGTGTTTTTTCCAATGGAATATATTTGCGATACAATGAAATACAATTTCATTCTATTTATTTTAACGCTTCAATAATTATACATTTTAATTGAGTAACCGTGATGGATATTTTTTCAAGTTTCCCTCTAAATAACACATCATACCTGTATTTCCACCTCCCTGATCATACACAGTAATGACTCATATTCTAAGTAAATACGAAATAATAAATAGATAATTAAATCAGGGAGGTGGAAATACATCCCTGATTAAATAGCACAGCATGCACGCAAAACATTGAGGCTAATATTCGGTTAAAGCAACACGACCCGACCGTTCCGTAAAAGCCCGAAGTTAGATGCGAATTTGTTATTTTGTTATAAATACGGTCAGTAACCCCTTTCTCAGTTCGAATCTCAATATAGGCCTGCATTAATTATTTATTGCCTAAGAATAAGATTGACAAAAATAGATATGTCGTCATTAGTATATTTTGCCGGTACACTCTATTTCAGTTTGTGTTACACAATCAAGCTTCTGTGTATACGGTATACCTGTGACTCGTACCTGGGCGGCCAGCCATCAATATCAAATCATTTCCTTTTACTACAACCATTACGTCACTGATTCGGTGGGCTGCCCTGGTAACGACGGGTAAACATGTTGATTCTTGCACAAGACAGTGTCATTTATCATGTTCCAGAATAAAAGATAGGATACAGGCAATAAATAGAAGAAGACATCATTATGCTCTTGCATGCTCGATTTGGATTGCCACCTAGGGTTTGTTGTCGTTGTTGTTTGTGTTTGTTTGAGGGTTTTTTTTCTTCCATATCGAGATACAATATTGTATCCCGCAACATTTTTTTTTTAATTTCCCAATTTCCCTGTAATGTGCTAACAAAGGGGGGGGGGGGGGGGTCAATAATGTAGAATCATCTGTATGGTTTCTCGCAGCACAAACACTTAAATGTAACAAAGATAAACTTAAGAGTAAAATGATATTATATACAAATGAAAACAAAATAACCATATTAAGGATGACACTTAAAAGCTGAAAAGCTTATTTATGGTGTCAGTATATTAATTATTTCTTCATTAAAGATAATGAGATAATCACAGTAGACAATTAAGAAATATAAGCACAAGCAAAATAGATTTGTTAATACTTTTGAGAATATAACAACATAACACGAATAACACCAATTACAGTCTTAAGAAGTTAATAAATATTTTATCAATTTTCAAGTGGTACATAATCCACCATATCTTTTATAATGCCTTTTAACGATGCGTTTCTTCTTCTTGTTCTTTTTCATCATCCTCCTACTTCTCCTTCTCCTCTTCCCTTCTATTTTTCCTTCTTCATCATCTTCTTCTTCTTCCTCCCCTACTTATTCTTCTCCTTCTTCTTCTTCTTCTTCTTCATCTTCTTCTTCTTCTTCTTCTTCTTCTTCTTCTTCTTTTTCTTCTTCATCTTCTTCTTCTTCTTCTTCTTCTTCTTCTTCTTCTTCTTCTTCTTCTTCTTCTTCTTCTTCTTCTACTTCTTCTTCTTTTCCTTCACCATGCCATGTATAACAAACATTCTTATCTAAATATATAAAATGTGGAAAGCATAATGATTTTATTTAGAGTTTATGCTTCTCGTGACTGTCATGTTATTTGGCAAGGAAATCATATATTAGAAATGGAAAGTGACAGCGCAGTCTACAGGAAACTTGAAAAGACATTAGACAACAATCATGTTTCATTGATTTTCTGCTAGGTGAAAAGAGTATTATTTTTTCTTAATTGACTTTCAAGACAATATAATTGATTATTTAAAGTGACTTATTTTTAATTGATAGAGATTGAGAGGTTGATCTGTGGAAGAATAATTATCATTACTTTTGTTGCGCAGGTAAATGCTTTGCAGTCATTATACCGTTGATTGCATAATAATT
Source organism: Strongylocentrotus droebachiensis (assembly GCA_035222895.1). Taxonomy (NCBI): domain Eukaryota; kingdom Metazoa; phylum Echinodermata; class Echinoidea; order Camarodonta; family Strongylocentrotidae; genus Strongylocentrotus; species Strongylocentrotus droebachiensis. The sequence continues at coordinate 21,166 of JAVYIG010003727.1, forward strand.
CCATATTATTTACGTAATCCCCGTTTTGTATTTGTTTGTCTGTTTACTTGCTTTGATTTGTTTTATTTTGTTTTTCTTTGGTGTTGTTTTCGTTATGGTTGTCAAAATGAGGAGAGAAGGTGAAAGGAAAAGAAGGCGAAAAGACGACGATGGCTTTCCCTTGCCCCTTCAATGGCTGGGCTTATGCTACTCCACAGATCACAATCATCATAGGGAGAGTCACGGTATACAATGCTGCATTCAGTTTACTTTTAGTTGGGGGTTAGGAATTCGAATTTCAGCCGAGAAATATTGTCCTTAAGCTAGTCATTGTCAACTTGACCACTTTTGGGAAGAAAAGCGAAGAGGGTTAAAGCGCTGAAATAATCCAAGAGCGTGAGTGACGTACCTATAATTACCACTGTATACAGGGTTACCGGCTATAATCATTTTCATTTTTCCACCCGACATTATAAACATTTTTTATTCTCTTAGATATATTGCGATTCTGATTATTCATATATAGTTTATTCCCTTTAAGTTGGTCCCATGATAAAAGCAGCAGTCATACGCTCACAATTATGTGAAGCTGCCAACTTTCACTTTCCTCTGCATGTATATAACAAACTATTATTGTAATACAGTATTACTGAAAGTAATATTTGAAAGTTGCACTTTCCACATGATTGTTGACCTGGGTAGTCATTCTGATATCAAGTTTAATCACAACGATGTATTGCAGAATAGATTAAGCATTCCTATCGACACATTAAAAAATTATTTAACAAAAATTATTTTCATCTTTGATGACTGGAGGGCCCCCAGGGAGAACAGCATTCAAAATCGATGAGGCTTCTTCGGGGTAAACAAGCCACATTATCATTATTATCAATATCAATATTTGTTATTATCATCTTTATTATTATTATTATTATTATTATCATTATTATTATCATTATTATTGTTATCATTAAGATTATAACTTCTTCTTTTACTATACCGCTAATACTACTACTACTACTACTACTACTACTACTACTACTACTACTACTAACGCCTATTGTTTCATGACATTGTCAGGACTTGATGATGCCTGAGCATTATATTTATTAAATAAGATAAGCCCAAAAACATTATCTATAATCGCAGCCTTTCTATAATGTTATTGACCTACATTTTATTGTGCCTCTTAAGTCTACCGTCTATAACAAAAGTTTTAGTGTAATAGTTTATATTCTCTGCAAGGAAAAAATATATCATTTTGATTAATTCAGCATTTTAAGTAACAAATTTAGCCAGGTCAGAAAACTTTCCCGATGATGATGAAATAAATATGATCACATGAATGAAGAAGGGGCTGTTTTTATCCCTGTTTTAACGGAATTGCTCTATTAATCATCAATTACACTAAGCACCGCCATATTTTCCTACAAACCACAGAATGTTATTTCGCCAAAACAGATCAAACGACAACAACGTGAAATATACGTAGGCGCATGCAGGGCCGGGCCGTATGTTGTTACATCATCGGGGAATCCCCATAAAGTTGGCTTGATGATTGTTTCAAAACGCCAAACAATATTCAAACTCTCAGCCAACCCTGTGCAAGTTAGTACATGTGTTATTGTCCTGCATTATTCAGACTGACCAATCAGAGGCGAGCTTTATGATGCAGATGTGAGTCACTCGCACGTTGAGTTTTCTATGTACAGTAACTTGTTGTTTTGAGCGGGAAAACACGTTGGCGGGGTTTGTATAAATCGCAGGTCTCGTCCGTTGTCTATTCAGTTCAATGTCAGCTTTTGTAAAAGAACAACCTCGAAAATTGTGGGAATTAATTCAGTTCTTGATTGGATTCCTGGTGATTAAGGATCATCCTGTCTTTTCTGATCGACTTATATCTGCAGAGGGAAACACATTTCATTAATCTTATCTGATCCTGTACTACTGGTGAGTTTCATTATTCCTTTGTCTCCTTTTAATTCTTCTCAGTTTTAAAAAGCTCGAGTAGATAATGTTAAGTAATGGTTGATTGTACAATATTTATATGTGGATACTATTTTCAAAGCATTGCATTTCGAATAAGTTTATATACCATATTGGATACATAATATAGAAAATGTGAATGATTTCTTTTTATTGTGTAAAATGTTTTCCATATGTACTTCATTTTTAATATATTATGTAAAATATGCTATATGTATATATTTCATTTTAGTATTACTGAAATCAGTACTTCTAATATTGTTTATACCCTTAATGCTTTATGTTCTTGTATTTTATTGCATCAAAATACATGTTTAACTATTGAGTAGATTATTCACCAAAAGTCCAAGTATTCACTCCATGAAATCAAAGTTACTCTATAAAGTAATTACCTTGTTTAATATACCGATGGAGCAGTAAAGGATATTGTTTAACCGTATGTAAATGATCATTACACTCACCAAAAAAGAAAGAAAAAGAAAAAGAGAATTGCACGGTAAGCAGAAAAAAAAGAGAATATGATTTTGCTCAATGCATCATCCAACGTGTCCAATTGTCCATCAACGGTATTCGTATAAAATTTATGGTGATCTTTACCTGTTCCTTTAATTCCCATTTATTCATCATCATGTTTGTTTAAACAATGAAATACCGTTAAATAAGGCATTTCCCAATGATCTTCACCAGAATCTGACCGGACGGAAATTACTTTAAACCAAAACAAAAGTCTGAAAATTGAGCGGGAAAATACAAGAAACGCGATACAGGAAACCAGTGTAATGGTAGGATAGCTCAACCACGCACAGACATAGGTAGAGGTTATAATGTTAGAGGGGATGAGAGTTTACAAGTGTATATTTGACTTTGTTCTTTTCTTTCTTTCAAGGAAGGCTTTAGTGTTTTGTACGTGAGATATATTTTGCTAGTAAATACAATGCATGAAGAGTTTGGGCAAAATAATTCAGATGTTTTAAAAAGTGTTTCGTGGTGGCAATCATGATTTTTGTGTTCTTATATGCATGTCATCTGCCATTTCAGCTGAATGCGCAATAATTATCATTGTAGATTTGCAAAACACGGGTTTATTGCTTTTTCTCGAGGAATCATTAATGTCATTATGTAATTCGTCATGATCTCGGTCAAACTGAACCCCTTCCACTATCTCACTACCACGCCTTCAAATCACTCTGGCCCGGTAAACCCTTATACCACCCCTTTGGCTACGCCCCAAAATTCGTTACAAAGTAGTTTAGTTCATTGGCCCGCGGTTGGCCAGACACGAATGGGGTATGGTGGAGATGAAAAGGAAACTTGCCCAGGATGTGAAACACTCCAACAAGCCATACATCCGTCCAACGGATGCGCCCATAATAGAGCTACCACTGCGGCTCAATGTGCCACTTTAGTCAAAATGGGGAGGGCGGCAAGGAGGAGGGGCAGTTCGAATATCAGAGACTAAACGGTATTCCTTTTAAGTGAAAGTGATGACTATTATCAGTCTAGACATGCCCGCCTTGTTCGGGCAAGTTCACGAACTTACATTAAATATATCTACCTTATAAAACATGTCTTGATTGATTGATTGATTGATTGATTTTTTTTTTTTGGGGGGGGGGGGCACAACCGTATTGTCACTATCTGGTCATGTTGGCGGGTAGTAACATACTATATAGCTTGCGCGTGATAATGCCTCAAGGTGAATTATCATCCTAGTATGATACCAACCACGAGAACCCAATGTCAATGTTAATTGGTTTCAGGTGCAAGGAATATCAGCTAAAATGCGAATCGAGGACAAAATGTTTTCCATGCACAGTAAACATCGGAAATATTTTTGTCAGCTGACGTGGAAAAGATGACCTCGCTTCAAAATAGAAATATTCTATTTTCCATGCAGATTTCTTCCATCCACGAAATAAATAGATACGTTCATGATTTAAATTACATACATTGAAATTGCTTGAATAAAAATGAAATTATGCTTTATGAAGTGAAAACCGTGAAAACATCGTGTATTGAAGTGAAATACTTGTGCTACATTTTGTAAGTTAGAATATTTTTTCCGAATAGAATGCAGACTTATTTTTAAGGGGAGTTAATAGATTCCTGTTGAATAGTACTTTAAAATATTCATGTATGTATTATACTCACTCCATTAATCATTATGTATCATGTAAATACAAATTATATTTTGGAATAAACTGAATATAATAGGGCTCCATACTATATACAGCAACAAAAATGCTTTTATCGGACAGGAAAATGATCAGTGATGTGCAACGTGAACTATAAAGAGAAATAATGGATTACCGAACATAGACTGAAATGTCACACATAAATTCAAGATTATATAGTCTTCATAGTCCCAAGAATGTCGTTAGTATATAGTTACTCACTTTTCTTCTAAATATATTCAATCATCGAGCCAAAATATCAACTTTTTAGCGATCCGCCCTCCTGTCACCAAGGATGACAAATTCTATTCATGCGTCTCCATGACGAAAGATGAGGATTTGGTAAAAAATCTTGGTGTCGCGCTCTTTCATGACATTTCACGCAATCGTCGTCATAATCGTAAAACCAAGGCAGATGATATCACATTGATGTGATGACATTTTAGTGGGATCTTTGTTAATTTGTCCATCCTTTCTTGCAAAGGGAAACGACCGTATAGTCGAAGATGTAAATATGTAAACGCTAACACCGATATTGGGTTACCTCAGTTATTGTTCAGGTCCTTTGACTCATGAATTCTTGGCGCGTTCGCATCCTTAAAATAGAATGTTATAAAAACTCAAATACTCTTTTTGTTCGGAGGGTTCACATGTACCTGTATGATATGGAGAAAAAAATAATAACTTCACATTGAGGTCAGCAATTGAAACCTAGGAATTCCATTCAATTAGTTAAAAAGTTCTTGCTTTAAAATTGTTTATTACCCAGTTTAGGACTGCTGTGTTAAGAAAACTAGAGGGATTTATTCTTAAAGTGTTAATTATTATAAAACGAGTAACTAATCTTATTTGGCTATTTTTTAAAATTGCAGTGTCCCATTATCTTTATTCGTGTAAAATTGCTGATCTCAAGTACTCAAACCAAGATTTGACATGAATATCCTTTTATTCATATTAAGTCCCACCAAACGCAATATGAGCTCACATAAATCATGCAACTCCGGAAATGGACTATCTGGACACCCATGCAAGCGATTCATGAGAGGGGGGGGGGGGGAGTCGTCAAGACAAGCTGTGACGAATATTTGGTATTTCCCCGCCTATAGAGCAGCTGATTCACTAATTCCTCGGTGATGATATCATCATGATCTTTCTGAAGATGTGACAAGATTAAAAAGTTCTTCCTTTGATCTATCTAGATGATATCATCGAGTGTACGTGATGCCGCGCAGGCGAACAGAAAGCGCGCGAAAATTTATGTCGATTGATCAGGGGACACAGTAGGATGACGACTTTAATCTCGGTGTTGAAGTATCGATAGATCTCTCGTATGCGCTGTCTTCTGATGTCTATGAATGGTGCAACATGTTCGTGTTTCGTCGGAAGTGACAAAAAAGTGTTTTGTTTTTATGAACGATCCTTGTACATGTAGACTGTGGACTTCCTCGTCTTTATTGTTTTCCACGTAAAGTGTTACCCTACGTAGGCCTACATTAAAATAATGTCGCAAGCTTAATCATTCATGCCCAAATAATTCTTATTCTGAGCTTACCTTTCTCTTATCGTGCTTTGATGATACAATTTGTGTACTTTCTTGTACTTATCCTTTTCGATTTGCCTGTTTGCTTAAATTCGAAAGTATATACATGGTCGGCGAAATAATGGGGAAACTAGACGAGCCAAATTAAGTGCATTTAGGAAAGGTCTGCTTGGTCTGTTTGTTAGAAATTTTGATACAATGTCGTAGTATATTAATTTTGCTTATGAAGTATGTTGGTAAAGCATTTTCTCAATTCATATACCCTCTTATATTTGGCAGATAGACATGGACCTGACAACGACTGAAATCTTGACAACAGACATGATGGAAGATATCCTGACAACTTCAACAACTCTCTCTGTGAACGTCAGCGATGTTCCCGACATACCGCCAACGCCTACTCCCGACGTGATGTGCTCCAAGGTCGTAACCATGACCACCATACCAATGCTTGGCTTGGCCATCGTCATCAACTGCATCACCCTGGCTATGGTGTCATGTGACCCAAAGAAACGCAACACAAGGTCCAACATCTACGCTGCTTCGTTCTTCATCGCCGAGATCTTCTACGCCCTCAACACGCTAGTCGCACACTACCACCGCTATTTCCTCAGTTCACCGGAGCAGTACGAAAACGTGATCGCCCACGGGTATCTCTTCATGGAGTTCGCTTCTCGAGGTGCGATGGCGATCTCGCTGGGTGGCGTGCTGATCGATCGCTACAGGGCCATCTTTAATGTGACATCATACTGCCCGAGACAGAGCCTCTGTGTTAGCTGCTGCTATGCCCTGGCTAGCTGGCTCCTCGCTCTCTTACTCGCCGTCCCCTTCCTAGCCGGGTTGACCGACTACTGGTACTCCACCTACCATTCCCTGCGACCATTCGACGTGTATACCGGCATCCATACCGCAATCGTCTACTTCTTGCCCCTCCTTGTCTTCTCTCTTGCCTACAACATCCTCATGTGTCGTCTGATCTCCTGCTCGAGCAGGCAATCGCTGGACAGTTTCGCTGCAAAGGGTAGTCATCGACAACGGGCCACACGTCGAAATCTGGCCACCGTCATGATCGTCACCGTCATCGCCTTCGTCTTCACTTGGCTTCTCTACCTCAGCGTTCGCGTGATCGAGGGGTACTTCAAACCCGAAGACTTCCAACCAATCAACATCGCCGCTCTCCGATTGGCGGGAAATTATGTAGCCTACCTTGGACTGTCCGTCTGCTCTGTTCTCGTATGCGTTCTGTGTTGGGACTATAAGTCGCTTGACTCGCATAGGGGGTGCTCATGTTGTTCGGACAACCAGAACTTTGTGACAAAGATTGAGCAGGCTTGGCCGTCATCTAAGCCCAATCCATACTATGTGTAAAGACTCAAACATGACAGCAAGTCGAATTGCTCATCATGAAATGTAAATATCTATAGACTGTATATTGTAAGTTATAAATGCCAATACCTGCCTTTTGTGTAATATGCAAATCATGCTATCATAATATTTACATCGAAGAGAAAGAGAGTCTGAGAGTGCGAGGCATGCAGACATTATGACAGAGACACAATTATATTACTATGCGACAGATTTTATTGATGGAGCTGGAGTAGTATATATTTTGCGTTGTAGCGACAGTCGCCTTATATTAACAACATCAACATATTTGTAGACAATATGTAACAGAAGTAGTTCGTGTTGTAGTGATTCTTATTTGATTGTTTTACTGGTTTTGCTGGAAAAAGTTTCCGTTATTATAGTTATATTATACGCAAGAATAATGTATAAGACAAATGAGCATTATAATGCTAAGTTTGAACAAGAAATCTAAGCCGGTAATTTCATTGATTTCCCAAGATGACACAACAGAAGAAATTGCCTTCGTTATGAAAGAGTCAGTGTAGATGACTTTAAATAATTGTAACTTTATTAAGCTCGGCATCCATACTCTTGTAAGATACATGTACTACTATGCGTATTTCGAAATATCCAATACAAAGTATATGAATATTACAATGCACAATAATCACGGAACTACTTTATGAATGGAACTTTTACATATTATGTTTAATGTTATATTGCAAAAATTCTCCATCAAAATAAGATGATTACGTCACTGAAAGTGCTATATTCAAGTATGAAATAAGGTTATATATCACATCATGTCAGAATGATTGTATTTGCATATAATGTATATGAACTAGTTGCTTCTCCTGTATACATCTAAATATAATTATGTTGGTATATATATCGTTGCACTCTTGAACCCAATTATTATGTATAGAAGAAAACAAAAAAGACTCAAAGATAGAAACAGTATAAGATAATCGACAGTCGTGCTACCAGATTATAATCGTTTGTTAAGTGATTTTAATGTCATTTTACTCCTTAAACAAGATTATTTTATCTTTACTTGTCTGCTAGAAATGTAAATATTCCAACTTGTGATAAAGATTTTCTTTGCTCTCAAAATGTATGTTGCCGGTCAACAATGTGTAATAATGATAGTTCTAATTTAATACATGTAAATAGTTGTAAATAAATATCGAGCAATACTCGACGAATATTGTAAAATACGGTTGCATAATCTTATAAAGATTAAAAAAGCAAAGACGGAAAATTAGAAATTTTGTAAATGGATTGGCTTTTCTGAGTACGAAAAAGGGTAATTGGATATTTCCACTTGTCATAAAGAGAGAGACAGAGAGAAAAGGGAAGAAATGAGGGAGGGAGAGAGAGAGAGAGGGGGGGGGGGGGTGAGTGAGTGGACTCATGATAAACAGAGAAAAACGGGTAAGATATAGAGATGAAAGAAAGGGATGGATAAAGAGAAAGAAAGAAGATAACAATGGAAGGAAAAGAGGAAGAGTGAGCAATGCGGACAACAGAAAGCAAAAGAGGGAACAAGTCATTGTGGGGCCTTTGCAAGAAACTGAATTTTAATATTATTCCCATCGATTACGTGTTTTTAAAATACGCATGTTTTATTTCCTTTGTTTGTTTATTTATTTTGTATAGGTTAAAATACACGTGTGGAGAGATAGTTGACTGAAACTTAATATGACCAGTGCAGAATTAAACTTAAAATGCATGAATCATATACGAATAGCCCCCTCCACCCCTTCCCCCACACACTACACGGTGGTCATAATTATTATGTACATGCTATTGTTTAATGAATAGATCATTGTAACTTAACGTAGGCCCATTTGATACACGTCTGTCTTTTTCTTTTCTGTCTAAAGGAGATATCGAGAGAGTGACCTACAATTTTTAAGTCCTCCCGGAATTGACGACTCATCGTAATACCTTTTAATCAGACCTTTTAATTAGATTTGCAGAAACGAAATTGCGGAAAGGGAAACCTGAAAAACAATCAGAAGCTAGAATTTCACTCCTTGGTTCATGAAGTGGTATAGAGCGTGCCATCAACTTACTTGGAATCGGGAACGCTATCGAAAAAAACCCAATTATTTTCAAGGTTCTATATGAGGGGTCGCGTTGGAGGAAGCAGGGGCGGTGGAACCCTACCCTAAGATTTCTCACGAATCGTGCATCACTTTGTGTTGTTGTTGTTGTTGTTGTTATTGCTTGCAATGCCTGTCGGAGATTTTTGCCGACACATTACGCTTCGAACCGTCTTTTTTGGTTGGTGGTACCTTTAAAAAAAATCTCCATCCTAGAAAAAATATCTGGCACCGCTTCTGTCCAATGTCCAATTCGTTTAATGCAATTTTTTGTTTAAACGGGATAGGCATAACATAGACAAATATCATAACAATGCATAGAATATGAAAACAACAAGTGGGAATCAGATAAGATACAGTTAATATTCTATCCCTGTGGAAGGGGGGGGGGAATCTCATTATAAGCGAGTTGCATTACATTCAGTAATGTAAACGCAGCAAAACTGAAAAGAGTTCACACTTGAGAATGAGAGCAACTGAATGATGGCCCCTGTTAACAGTTCAAGCGAGCCCCTGGAACGATAATGTTCTGTGTTTCGAGATAATAATATGATAAAAGAGCTTAAACACTTTGCCATCTGAACACATTTGAATAATTCAGGATCTGAACTTAGAAATAAGTGCAGCTGATATACAAAATAGGAATAAAATGGTCCCATCTTGAAATCATCGAGTAAACGCAATCTAGTGAATAAATTGAAAGGAGCTAACCTGGCAAATATATACTTTGGTATACGCTGGTATATCCCACGTACATTACTGATCCTTGTGTGTAAAAAAAAGAGAAATAGAGAGAGAGAGAGAGAGGGGGAGAGAGAGAGAGAGAGAGAGAGAGAGAGAGAGAGAGAGAGAGAGAGAGAGGGATAGAACAAAAATGAGTTGATCGTCGGGTATCGAGAGGGTATATTTAGGAAATCAAGGACTCGTTTGAGATAAATGATCCGTAAAAACACTGCTCGTGCCCATGACCCGGGCAAACACGTCAAATTGACAGGTGTTCGAAATATTCCGGAAAAGTTTATTGCAATTCATGTGGAAAATAGACCCAATACCGTACCAGAATGCCCAACCCGAAATAAAGGGATGGACCCTGGGCATACATTCCAAAAAGGTAACCCCTATAGCTACCAGTTTCATCTTCACAACTGAATATCAATACACAATTTTTGTTAAATAGTTTACGAATGAATGATCAAATCAGAACGAAATGTGTTTATATGAAATAAACTCGAAATGCTTTCAGGGCCAGGCGGTATACATTACATGTTAAGTTGAATTATAAACATAATGTTTGTTAGTATAATTGTAAATAATTGAAAAGTTTATAAAAATGAGATGATGATGATGATGACGATGATGATGATGATGATGATGATGATGATGATGATGATGATAATGGTGATGATGATGATGATGACGATGATGATAACGACGAGGACGACGGCGACAACATTAACGATGATTTAGGTCTATTAATGGAACATTAACGTTAATTCAAATAAAATCAAATTACAAGGAAAACAGAGCAAATGCAGAAGGAGGCATACTCATATTGTATACCCTATTATGCAATGGACATAACAGAGACAAATACATTTAGGGAATCAGTTTTCTTAAGGCCAATAAAATTCCCTAGACTCTATGATTAAATAAAGGGTTACATAGATTATGATTATCATAAAGTCAACTTTGAGAAATCTAATATCAATTACATAAATAGCTGATATCACATGTATATTGTATATTTTAGTATGAACAATTCTATTAGAAAACAGAACTGTATAAGGATTTGAAAGAGAGAATGGTAAATGGAGATAGGGGAGAGAGGGGAGAGGGGAGAGGGGAGAGAGAGTAAGAGGGAGAGAGAGAGAGAAAGAGAGAGAGAGGGAGAGAGAGAGATCATGCAAGAAAGGGGGACATACATTAGTGTAAAAAAAAACACGAATTCGTTAATCCTACAAGTAATTTGAATGCATATAAGATAGCAGATTTAAAGTAGGTAACAAACCAAACGCAAAATGTCTTATTTATCAATGCACACTCGATCGCTGGAGAAACAAATATTTGATCCAGCCCATTTGTATGGACTCATGGCTCATATGGATCTCAAAACGAAGGGTTTAAAGTTTCCCAATCCCTCGATGTGTCAAGGTTTGCTACTTCGGTTCACCTGAATGCACCTATATATTTCTCCTTGTAACAAAGCCTTCTTCTGTAGAAGTCCGGAAATTGATCAGGAAAACGATGGAAACCGTCTGAGATCCTTATAAGCTGGCGATTGGTGAACGAAATGTGCAAGCCAAGATATGATAACTATCTAGTACTGGTTTTTATCCACCCCCACCCCAACCCCTATCTCTCTCTCTCACTCTCTCTCATTTACTCTCTGCTCTGATCATGCTTGGTTATCAATCAAGAGAAATTACAATTACTGAATCTCATGTTTCGTATCATAAACCGATGTACTTCTTGTACCAAAGCTTTTAGAAGAAGCCGGGAAACTGATCAGGAAACGGATCCTACGGCCGAGATCCTTACTAGCTATTAAACAATTGGTGAATGTGATGTGTAAGGATGTAATATCATGGTAGCTATGACCGGCTTTATTTGTTTCTCTCTCACTCTCTCTCTCTCTGTCCCTCAACCAGTCACCATAATGCTATCTCTCCATCTCACTCTCTCTCTCTCTCTCCCTCACGCTCCTCTCTCGTTTCTCTCTATCTTCTTTTAAATACTCTCTCTCTCCTCCTCCTCCTGTCTTCCCATCTCACCCCTCCCCCTCTCCTTTCTCTGCTTTATTCATGGCTATTTAACAAGATAAATTATAATCATTCAATGTCGAGTTTAATGTTGAATGTACCTACATTTTCTCTAAGGAACAAAGCCTTTTGTAGAAGTCCGGATATTGATCAGGAAATTAAAGGAAAAAGATACTTTGGCCGATATCTTTATAAGCAGGCGCGGATCTACGGGGGGGGGGGGGTTAGGGGGTTTAAACCCCCCCCCTTGGGCGGCCCCCCCCCCAAAAAAAAAGGAAAAAAAAAAGAAAAAAAGAAAGAAAAAAGAACGCACGCTGAAGAGAAACCCTTTCAAGTGCAAATATTGTGAGAAGATATTCAACTCATCTGGTAACTTAACCAAACACATAATAACTCTGGATATAACTGTGTATTAAACTCTTACTTGATTTAAAAAGACGTTATCATGCACTGCTTTTTATGGTCTCCATTGTGTTAATAGATGCCAGGAAAACATCACTTACGGGGTTCAAATAAACACCCAAAAAAAAATCGGCTCGCCGCTTTGCGGCTCGTGGACGATGCTCCGCATCGTCATTATTTTGGTCAAACCCCCCCCCCCAGTTAGCAAAAAGCTAGATCCGCCCCTGATAAGTCAACAAAAGTTTAACGACGGGTGCAAGTAGCTAGGACCAGTTTTGCCCCCCCCCCATCTTTCTCTCTCTCTCTCTCTCTCTCTCTCCGTTTGCATTACTATATAGATAATTACAAAAAATATATTATTGCATCTTGTGCTTCAATAGATTTCTTCATTTAGTTAGAAATATGATTGTTACATTTCAAAAGTAAGAGGATATTTAATCATTAACCCATTGCATAAATCATTTCCTTGGTCGTTTAGAAAACAGTCACTCAATATATATTAAAGGCCCACTGCACTACTTGTAGCTACTTGCGCCCTCTATATAACACACAATGCCTAATCGGTGACCATTGGTCCCTCATGATCCTCTTTTTCTTATGTTAACTGAGAGCTGAGTTGATGAGATAACCACCTGTCCATTGACCTTGTAGGGCGGTCTAATCCCCCCTGTAAACTATGGCAGATAAGCTTTAAAGTCAACTATCAAGTCAACTAATCACGTGATTCAATCCATAAACCAATCAATAAAATTAGATAAATCGTCAAATCATTCTACCAATCAGTCAATAAATTAACCTTTCATTATTTAATCGGTAGTTTACTCACTCACTGAAGCCACCAACAAGTCACTCAATCAAACAATCGTATGTTGACTTCCACACTCAAGTCATCCATGATCCATCCATCGATCACTTAGTCATCAATCCATGCATAAATCTCTCAATTAATTAATTAATTAATAAATCAACTATCAATCAATAAACAAATCACTACGTGATGAGTTCACTGGAAAATCAGCCAACAATAACCATTGGGCAAAATTAATAAAATAACACATGATCAAAAACACAACGCAGGGAATATGCAATCACAAACGTCTACCCGAATATCATATCGTTTATTTCAATAACATATGATTCATAAAAGTACTTATCATACAGAATATTTCATTCATAAATATATCATTTTGTGCATAATGCAATTCAAGAAATATATACTCTCAATATAGGCCTACACAAATGCATTTAAATGTGACCAAATGTCAAGCAATTCCACAATGAAGACACAAAAATCAACAAAAGCAGGGAATACAGAAAATATTGCATATAAATTCAACCTATATTGAAACTGCAGCAAAAACGTATATCAAAATCTACATACGTTCATTCTATTTTCATCATTGAAATATTAGGAAGAGTAACTTATTTGTATTTCATCAATCTAACACTGTTTATAACGATCCACTTCTAACTAAATTTGAGAGCACTGTCCATATTCAAGGACCTCTACAGCAATTAATCTAAAAAGGACTTTGAATGACCTGTCGGAACTTGTTGGCGATAACAAAATTCATGTTCATCATGAAGATATATATATATATAGTAAAGACCGATTTGGCAATGTGCCCAAAAATGAAGGCATTTTGATTATTATCAGATTAGCTCAAGACAAGCTAACATTCTAGCTTTATACAACTTTCAACAGAAGTATACAACATGTATTGTTTCTTTTTTAAGACGATGTTGATTCCAGAATTTTCAATAAGTAGTGTCACAAGATGTAGGTTTACAATAATTTACCCTGCTATGAGAAATACAGAATTCAAATTACTTTTAGCAGAATTTGTTTGTGTTTCCAAATCTATGTTACCATGTAACATACACATATATTCTTTCATAGGGTTATGATTAGATGAAGCATCCTTGATATATTGGAAAATATATAAATAAAGTCAGAAGACTTGTTCAATTTCAAATTACAATGAAAAAGTCAAATGCCTGTACAGTAGCATTAAGAATATTCCTCCTTCGTTCTCATTAACTCATAAAGATATGGTAGTAATTAAAAGTACACATTTTATGTCATTGCTGCATGCTATAACCTATAACCACTATTTTTTTTTTTTTTTAGATTTCTTTTGTTTTGATACCAGGTCAACGCTATTTCACCATAACATGAAAACAAAGGTAGTAGACTTGTCTGTGTCCTTCGATCGTCCAGTTTGAATGATGAAATCATTGTTGATGATGACATCATTCATAATTATACATTTTACCATAACAAGAGCTATTAAATACAGGCCAGTTTAATAGTATTTGTGGAACTTGTTCAAACAGGCTGACACCTGTATTGTCACTTTCTTGTCCACAAATTTGGCAATGTGCCAATATTTCATGAAGTTTATTTTGATTATTCCATTCTTAAACCATTACAATAACAGAACACAAAAAAACAATGATAAATCAGACATGTAGCATGTTATGTCTTGTTTAAAGGTGGGGGGGGGGGGATGAACACTGATATGAAGTACACATCTAAAAATAGTCTTGGGCAACAAATCAAAACAATGAAAATTCAAAAACAGACAGATCACAACTTGATGTGTCATGAAAGTGAGGTAAACTTTTAACAAGGTCATGTACAAGTTCATTTCCTCAAAAAGAATAACAAAAACTATATTTCTAAACAAAGGATATATCATAATGTTTAGGTATAGCTCAGTTTAAATATAGAATTGAAGACCTGTAATTGCAGTGGCCGAATAGTGAAATTATTCGAAATGAAATTAAAATGATACTTTTCATGCTTATGACCAATTCTCACCTTTCATTATGCAATCCCACTGTGATCTATCCTGTATCTTCTAGATTCTATTTATTAGGAATGTATCCTAGTAATCTCATTGACTTGTTAAAGCTGCTCATTGCAATATTGCACCAGTAACTTTACGATGGAAAAATATGTATCTAACAGTTCAAAAAACTGACAAAACATTTAAAAGACACAAGAAAATAAGATTGAAGGTTTCACAGAATTAATGTTTTGTCCCAGTGTGAACATTTCTAGAGCTTTAAAGAGAAGGTTGAGTTCTGGGAAGAGGTGAAAAATAATTTGTGAGCATTATCATTGTTATTATGCAGGTGTGGAAGAACATCAGAGAAAACATGTTCCCTGAAAACCATGGCTCTTCTAATGCCTTAATATTCTAAATAATTATGTCGTAACATCGTAAAAATCGGGACGGATATTTACGCCACGTGTTCGTGTAGTCCCATAAACATCTACAGTGTTTGTAACTTTACCAAGACTTGGCCAAATTTCTTATCATTTTGATGATTCCAGAACCTTGCAGTATACACCAAATACTATATGCTAGATGTTCAACCTTTTCTGGTCGATTCCACCCTGTTACTTTCACAATGCAATCGCATGACCAGAACTCAACTTCATCTTTAACATTGTGCATGAAATATAATAATCATTTTCTGATTAAATATGCTTTGTCCAATTGCAATGATATGCTTGGTAGATGATTGTAATAAACATGTTAAATGTAGGATTTTATTAGAGCTATGTTTTATCCATTTGACTGATGGGCATTTTTATCTTTTCATTTCCTGAATCTTTGTATCTGTACAACTGAAATATGTAGACACAAATTTTGAAAGTAGATGAAAAAAAATGTTACCCTTGAAGATATAGCATGCCAAGAACAAAACACTGATAAATATAGAATCAAGACTACTTTTAACTACAGTAGTATTGCCCTTCTTGATTATGATGATGATTCTCAGCATATATTTGTTCAAAGTACATTCAAAGGCACAGGCTCCTCCAATTGAACTTGCTATTTTCACATTTGCAGAAATAGGTCACTTTTGTTCTTCAAACTGCTATACATAGTAGGAAATGAAACCATCCAATGATAACTAGCAGCCCTACCCTGAATCAATATGTCATATAATAAACATTGGTTAGCAAGTAAACAGATGAGAATTTTCACTGCAACGGCCCATTTCCCTAGTATGAATACTCCTATTGTTATAACATTGGTCCAGTTTACACTCTATGTGAAAATGCAGCAATTAAATGGCATACTTATTTAGCACTTTGTAAAATCACACTCTTTAGATTTATGAACTCAGTGCACCATTTCCACTCCTTCTGTATTCTCACGGTTCTGTACAGCACATAGTGACATGTAATTATGCCTATGTGTCTAATATGTGCTATACAAAAAGAATTTATTATTATTATTATTATTATTATTATCATTCCTGGATCGAACTTTCATAATAAAAGAATGGTGAAACCTTTAACCCACTAAATGTCCCATGACTGCTCTAATGTGAACACTCCTACAGACATAACACTGCCCTACTTCACACTTTAGGAGAAAATGAAACCATCAAACAATACCCTGGACTTATATGCCATCACAACATACTGGTGAAACCTACATGTAAAAACCAATGAACATCTTCATTGAATGGTCGCTTTGCCCCGATCTGAACACTCCTATTAGCATAGCACTGCCCTACTTCACACTCCAAGAGGAAATGAAACCGTCAAATGAGGACTACCCTGGATCAATACACCATCACAACAGATTAGTGAAGCCTTTAAACCGATGTGGTCACTGGCAAACCAAGAACAATACGATTGCACTGTCACGGCCTTGATTTCAACAAGGTGCACACAAATAGAAATTCTACATTGTAGTATTAAAGCCCCTCTAAAGTGTTGGGAGTCCCAAACATTTGATGGCAAAATTTCACTTGAATCGTATCATAATGTGAAAGAGGATATCATTTATTAAAGACACATTTGTGCAAGGATTTTCAAAAAAGATGTGTTTGAAGTCAAATATTGATGAAAGAATACAAAATTTAGATTTTCTGCATGTAACAGAAAACCCAAATGATGTATTCTTTTATTAATATTTGTGTTCAAACACATTTTTGGGGGAGAAATCTTTGCAGAAGTGTCTTAAATGACATCCTCTTTCTAAGACAGTAACTTGAAATGTAATGTTTGTTTGAAATGTAACAGATCTCTGTCACTTTTAAGTTTCACGTTTACCAAATAATGAATAAATACACAATTAATATTTGGGTGTATTTCCAATTGAAGAGATAAGAAATACAACGGCTAAAAAAAAAGAAATACATGTAAGTTACAAAGCCATTTATAATACTTGCGATATTGCACTTTGAGTTATATAACAGTCACAGACTAGGCCGGAACGTTTTTTTAAACCAGTCTCTTGTATAAGAAAATATCAGACAATGCACACAAAGAATGGTGTAGGCACTTAGCATGGAGAGAGGAAAGCCATTGCCTCAAGATCAAGGGAGGAATAATAATAATAATAATAATAATAGGCATTTCTGTAGCGCCGTCTATATCTAGAAATTCTATTCCAAGGTGCATTTATTAATCCCCTCTCCTCATTAGTTATCATGGATGGATAGACTGAGCCAGAGTTCGTTCACCTTCTACACCATAAATCACCATGAACCACAACATGCTTTTTAGTTAAATAAATAAATGAATGGCAAGAGGGAATGATACACAAAAAAAGCTCCAAACTACAAAGGAGCTATGCATACTCATTTATCTGTGTGTTATGATACAGATGTAAATACATAATGCTCATTATATAAGGATACAATTAATTAATCATTTGTTTAAAACTCTGGTCCAGGCGTTATACCTCTGTCTTCATCAGATATCATGGATGGATAGACTGAGCCTGAGTTGAGTACCAGACCATGGGTGATCCGATAGAGAGTTGGATAGGACGGGTCTTCGTAGTCAATACCTGATAACAGCTCCAATATTGCATCACCTGCAACCTATGACAAGAGAGAGAGAGAGAGAGAGAGAGAGAGACAGAAAGAGAAAGAGAGACAGACAGAAGGAAAGAGAGAGACAGAGAGAGGCAGAGAGAGAGACAGAAAGAAAGAGAGAGAGAGAGACAGAGAGAGACAGAAAGTAAGAGACAGGGAGACATGTATGGAATGGCACAAGAAAGAGGATATAGAGCGGGGGAGGAGAGAAAGAGATGAAGGAGAGGGATGGATAGATAAAGTTGAGTGCAGCAGGGGAAAATGGAGAAAGAGAGGAACGTAGAGAGTGAGGCAGAAGAGACAGAGAGACAGAGAGAGAGAAATAGAGAGAGAAAAGAGAGAGGGAGGGAGAGAATAAGAGAAAGAGAAAGCACCGGGGAATGCATTGTTAAGATCCTTTGATATACATTTTATTTATAGAAATATACATTGTAGCAATTATTAAAGTACTACAGTTAACAATTGATACTGAGTCTACCACTAAACACAATAACTAAATTGGAGTTTGGCAATCTTTCATGAAATTAAAAAGTTCATATTTATTCTACTTTAGGCAGAATAAATAACAACATGACTTGATTTTTGACTGCCACAACCATAACAAAATTTCTCGCCCTGTGTTGCATTTATACACACATCAGGTGACTCGACAGGAACCTTTCTTCGTTTCACTTCGTTGAAACCACAGACTGTACTATGTCTGACCAGAATCAAAAGGTTTGCTAAGGATACATGTGATCCATTAATGAAGGATGATTTGACATCTAAATGTCTAGGATTAAAAGATTTTCATATCGTAATGGTAAATATGGATCACTGAGATAATCAGAAGTAGCTTCACTGGTTTGAGGTTTACCTGGCATACAAATGTAAAAGCTCATATCAAGGTTATTCTTTAAAAAAAAACAGAAGAAACTTTACTAAATCAGCTTTTAATGTTAATAATCACACAAAATCAATTTAATTTTCTACTACTACTTTACATGATGTCTCTAGACTTTCATTTATCTCATGTCTAAATACAGACTTCAGGGTGGCTATCTTTTAAAAGGAGCTATCTCTTCTTGGCATGTGAGTTATCCCCCTCTTTTACTTTTATATTGATATGAGCGGAGAGTGGTATACATTCAAATAATAGTACCAGTATTTACATTTGTATAGCGCTTAATCTAAGTTTCTATTAAAGTGCTTTACAATGTAATCATACAAAAAAATAAAGTGAAATTAGTATTAATGAAAACAATGTAGGCCTATATGTACAAGGAAATGGGGTGGGAAGCTGTACATACCTCCTGAATAATCTTTTCTTGTTGTATATGCTGAATCCTGTACACTAGTTGATTCCATTTCAACAACTCTGCTCTAGAGGAGTACTGTACGATGTTACCATCAGGAATAGAAAGCAACTCATCTGAGATACAAGAACAGAAGAAAAAAGTTATTCATTCAATCATCATCTAATCATATATTATTTTCTTCTTATCACTACGCCCTCATCTTAAGAATAGTTATCACTGATTAAAATGCACTGCATCTTGATATCAAGCGCAACTCTCTTTAAGACAGGGCCCAAAAGTGATTTAGTGATATTTTAAATATATTTTTGTTTACTTATGTGGAGTAATGATGAAGCCTGAATTTCTTACAACATAATTTGTTTACTTACATGTGATCTACTGCATAAAGCTTGAAAAAATTATATTGAGAAAAGAAAATTTAATCTATAGAGGTTTGAACTTTTAGAAAAAATATAAAAAACGTCTTGCTAAATTGTATTATTAAAATGACTACCATATGAAAATATTACCTTCAAAGTTGTCCACCTCATGCCATAGAAATGGAGAGCTGTTCATTGTCTTGTGACTGCTCCTTGATACGGTGACATCTGTTCCATCCTTCAGACCTACAGAGGAGGGGATACAGGATCAATTTACTGTTGCATAAAGACAGCAATACATGAAGATTATAAAAAGCCCCATAAACCACAATGTATTTTACTGTTCCCATCCAAACTTGAGGACTCTCAGCTTATTTTTTGTTGTCCGTTCCTAAAAATACAAACAATAACATATCTGTAAGATTACATAATGCTTCATTTCATAAACATCATAGCTTAAGGGCATGGCAAAATTAGGCTTACATGTTTATTCTTGAAATGGACAAAGTTCTGATCAACACACATGACATTAGAAACAAAATTCTGTACAAAATTAACTTGAGGACTTCTTAGTAAGATGCCCACTAGATGGCGCTAGAGCTCTAGTTGAAGCAAGGTACATTGTATGACAAGTTTACAGGCTGTTTCAGGCAAATCAGATGATAAAACAGTTGGTTTATTGCTGTTTGGTCTACAACCAGTTTGTCTACTTCCCAATTAGTCTATTCCTATATGGTCTACACCCAGTCTATCTACTATCCACATTGTCTTATAATCATTTAATCATAAATAATAATAATCATTAAATGATTATTAAACCTTATGGATAGTAGATGAAATGGGCATTAGACAAACTGGAAATTAGATTAACTGATTATTAGACTAAATGAATAATAGACCAAATGGGTCATAGACTAATTGTACATTAGAACAAATGGAAATTCTACCAAATGGCAATTAGCCTAAATTGTTATTAGACAAAACGATAAGAAGACGAAATGATTAAAAGACAATGTGGATAGTAGACGGGCAGGGTTGTAGACCAAACAGCAATTCACCACACAGTTCACTGGGGGGTTTAAGCCTGCAAAGCTGGGGTACTCACCATCTTTCAGCTCACAGAACTGCTGACTTATCTCAGCTTGTCGCTGTCTGATGACCTCTGATATAGCGTGAAGATAGTACACATCCTCCCAAGGAGTCTTACCTGCGTAACAAAAATGACAGGTGCATTTTAATTTAAGATATCGGTAAATATCACAAATTATCAAAAAGCACATTTGTTTAAATACATTTTTTTATCATTATCATTAAAAACAAAAACTATAATTTCCATTTGACTAACTTAGCACCTTTGTGAAACTCGGCATTGATTGGTAATAACATTTCAGGAGTTGGAAAGCAGGCTACACACTGGACCTCTAAACAGCAATCAAATTCATGTTTGTCAAATTGCTACTGAAACTTTCATCGTTACCTCAGTAACTTTGTTTACATATATTCCTAAAATATAGTCTTGAATGTGGATGTTTTGAAAGTTGTACTCAATGCCCCCCCCCCCCCCCCAAAAAAAAAAAACATTATTTGTGATTGATTCAGCTCTATTGAACAACTTGGCCAAGATTTTACACCAAGTCTGAGTGCCAAGGTAGCCTGGATCCTTTCATACACATGCTTACCATGTATTGCATGAAGTTGTTTTCTCACATCCCTAGTGAGTTGAATCAGGTGTTGGTACTCTGCTGTAAGCCTCTGCAGCTCAGCATCGAGCTGTAAGCTGTAGGAAGGCTAAGTTATCTAGGGTTAAGGAAAGATATACAAATCTAGCCCGAAGCCAGGATGAGGAAAGATCATACAAATATAGCCTGGAGGAGGAAGGGCATTAAAGCCTGTCTGTACTAGTTTGGTCAGGGGGGATTAGACCTCCCTGCAAGGTGGTTATCTCATCAAATCAGCTCTCAATTAACATACCGGTAAGAAAAAGAGATCATTGGGGATCAACAGGCACCGATTAGGCCTTGTTTGCTATATAGAGGGCGCAAGTAGCTGTAAGTAGTGCAGTGGGACTATAAACTCTGATAAAATTTAATGTTCTTTTGGCTCTGAGCAGATGATATATCTGATTTAGTTTGAGCCATTATTGTTTTTAAATATTCCACTAAATACATTTGATCATAAGAATACATACAGGTGTATGTGCATTTGGACTGGCTACACAGCTAGAGGTCTTGCAGTTTCATACCCTATTTAATGGACTAGGTTAATGGTGATTAAAGTTAACCAACAGCATTGGCTTATTGACATATATGGGGTCTCTCACTTCCAAGACCACTGCTTTGATTATAGAACTTCATGTTGTTTGCCCTGTCTCTGTTAGAGTTTGGGACAACAAAAAAATCCCAAATTTCATTTCATTTCATTTTCATTTCATTAGACTTTGACCCATGACCTCCCTATCTAGAGTCAAATGTTTAAACCACTTGACTACACAACACCTCACCAGTTTTATCTGCATTACAGATATAATAATAATAATAATAATTGATTCTTGTTGAGAGCTACTACAGAAAAACTGATCAGAGCGCTATTACAACAGAAAAGAAACAAACAAATCTTAACAATCAAACAAGGAACAGTAATTAAGATATTATAAACGAAATGAAATTTAGATAAAGGATACATTGTCGCCAAAGAGATCCAGGAAATGGTCAGAATGACTGGAGCCATCGCCGTGTATCAGGGATGTCAGTTTGTCCCTGAGCTTGGCATCGGTCTGGTAGTGCTTCTTTAACTTTGATGGTACTGTAAGACTTGATCTGTGAAAATATGGAGAATAATTGATCACATGAAAGCACCTCTTATTCCATTGGAATTGTCTGGTACAATTCCCAGTTTGCAGTCTCCTCTCTCTTTAATGTACATAGTTTGATTAATCACAACTCTTTATAAGAGGGGGCCAAGATAGCAAAATAATAATATTTTATTAACCCTGCTGCATGTGAGTTTATAGAATCTATGATACATGTAACTTTGTTTCATAATGTAATATGTTAAGCACTCACCCATCTCTCCTCAGCATAAAAGGAATCTTATCTGTGTGTGGTGTAAGATCAGCTGCAGTCGAAGGTGCTGTCTTTGTTTCTTGGCGAGTACCACCAGATCTTGTTTCATGCGCTTTAGACACGTCTAAATGAGCTACTGACTGAGTAACTCCGTCAACTGTATCAGTACCTCTTTGAGTTCTACTTGGTTGTTCAATCTTTACATTACTTTTCCCTGGTGGAACACAAACCACTTCATTAGATGTCCTAGTTGCTGATGACGGCCGCTTTGTTTGTCCTTGTGTCGAGCTCTTCCTTACACTGCGGCCATTTTCACTTCCTTGAATATTTACCTTCCTTGAATTGTCTTTAGCCAATGTCTTTGCTTTAGCTGATTGCATGTACTTGCTTTGAGCGTTTCCAAATCGAGATGCTGGTTTTGAGATGTGTCTTCCAATTTCTGCAGAGGATGTCCCGAGTTGTGAATTTTTCCTTGATGCCGGTTCGTGGACACCTGCTGCACCCGAAGCTGTTCTCTTTGATTTAGGTTGCTTGGAAATGTTAGTTGTTCCTGATGTTGGACGAGTCAGCTTTGAAGTTTGCTCCTTTCTTGTAGGTGGATCTCTCTTCAGAAGCCTATCAAGATCTCTTGCGGATATGACTGCAACATCGGTTGCATCCCCTCCAGGGTTGTGGTTGTTCTGGCTGGTAGGTTCACCCTGGCTTTCTTGATTACTGTGCTGATCTGATGCGATAGAGGGTTCAGCAACCTTGGTAGACTTGGGTAGTTCAGTATGGTTAGGAGCACTTGGAGCTTTTGGTGAGTTTTTGTCCTGGATACCACTGCTGGTTTGTTTGCTTTTCACCTTCGAGGAAAAAAGGAAATTAAATACAAATATGAACTACATGTAGTATTCCACGATAAAGCAAAACTGTGCACAGGATAATACAATATGCTTCATTTGATGGGAAATAGTGAAGATTGTTATCTGTAGGGTTTCGTTGAATAATTATTGGTGATTTGCCTAACATGATCCTGCTTAGCTGTAATGAAATTACTCATGCGCATGCACTATTTAATGACTAAACACCCATAAATACACACAAACAACATACACACACATTGCGTTTTACAATTTTTTTTTTTTTTTACAACAACTCCATCCCTTCATTTTTAAAAGTTTGCAAAGTTTGCTGAATAATAATAATAATAATATTCCATGTTTATATAGCGCTCAATACATCAATCCAACGATGTGCCTAAGCGCTTTACAGATATATTATTACCCCGGTCGTCGGATTCAGGCTTACCCGCACACAATGTATGCACATTTTCTGCTCCCTGGGGAGCATTCCAGCCAGTCGCCATTTTATATATATTTTATATATATGTGCTTTTTAAAGCGAATAAAGAACTCTTGAATTGAATAAGCGCACACTTGCTCGTCCAACCATATGAACTTTCGCATCCTACCTACCCATTTAACACCTGGGTGGAGAGTAGCAAGTGTAAATATCTTGCCAAAGGATATTAGTGCCGTGTCGGGATTCGAACCCTAGACCTTCGCATCTCCAGTCAAGCGCCTTAAACCATTCAACCACGACACTCCCAGAAAGCACTGGAAACGTCATGTCAACAATTGCTGATAATTAATTGACAGACTGACCTTGCTTTGGAACTGCCTAAGTTTCTGGGCCTGGGCCAGCACGCCGTCTACCTCTGCCAACATTGATTGCTCAACTACGGAGAACACATTATCATCGGTCGAATGCTTAGGAGCACTGGCTGCACCTCTACTGCCCTCTTCTTGGGTTCCTGCGAGACTGGATGAAGCAGGGGAAGTCTTACCAGACCAGGGTTTGTTGAGGAGCTGCTTGATGTCACGACATGTCGACTCATTCTGCAGCCTAACTTCATTGATATGCTCCTGGATTTCACTCAAATACTCCATTGCCTGCATGAGGACACACAATATAATATCAACTTTGGTCAAGAATGTTTCAGAATACAAATGCTACATCTATACTGACAGCATGGTATACAGTAAATACAAATTATTTACGTTTAATCATTTATATTTTGAGAAATATACAAAATGTAAAAATTCAGAAGCCGAACTTCATTGATGGTGTAGCGTCTCATACATTTGCACTTACTTTTATTGTAAATTTATGTTCACAGTCTTTTTCCATCATGCTACTTATTTATATTCATGAATAATATTCATTATTTGGACGTGTGTTTATCCCTCTAATCGCGCATCGTGGTTCCGCGCACCATTTTCTTCACTCCTGCTCACACCTCATTTCTCTACATTGGTGACCCCGCATTTACTTGGAAGCTTGGGAGTACGATTTTATTATTCCCTGACTTTTTGGACTTGCAATGTTTTTACAATAAATTCTGGATTATGTATCAAATGTTTTCTGCTCTTGACTTTTATTTATACACGTTATCATGTCATTTATACTGCTCTATTTATGGCAACTACAAAGCCGTTCACATCTTTTAATACACAGCCAAGATAGTAATGCACCTACATGTATGTGCACTCCAGCCAAGCATAGAGAGTCATAGACCGAAAGCTTCAGTCTCTGATACAGGCCTCTCGCCAAGAAATTAAAAACGTGTGGCGCGACCCAAGGGAAAATTTGACCCCTCCCCCCAAAAAAAATAAAATAAATAATAATATATGATTTTTTTTTAATTTTTATTTATTTATTACTTTTTTTTTTTTTTTAAATGTTCACAAGTATTACAAGTATTTTGATGAATTTTTATCATGGTATTATATTCCGGGTCATTGTCATTGTCATATTTACCCTTGCACTAAATAATCTAAATTATCAATGTTATTCTATCCGTCTATGTTGGAATTCGTGAAATTTGTTATTCAATGTTACAAAGAAAACAAAATGAGAATGATCCTAGTTGTTAGGAATTTTTAAAGCTGTAATTATTTTCCTTTTATTAAAAACAATATTGCATTTTCTTATTTTCACAAAAATTGCAGTACTCAAGTCTTTTACTTTATATTTGAGTAAAATAAATTCTTTGTCTCAAAATAAATTTATACACCCGTCAATGAAAGTTTGATTTAAGGTCAACACACACACACAAACTAGGCCGCTGCGCTAAGCTACATGTATGTGCACACAGTACCATACCTGCCAACCCTTACGAATAATTGGAAATATTCTGTTTTTTGTTTATATCGACGGTTGTCCCGCTGAGATTGCATCTGGCTCCTCTGATCGCCTTTATAGACTGAAGTACGTCCTATGGGGACTGAGTGAAACAAATGGGTCGGTTCGGCCGGACCGCGATGAATGAGATATGCAACAAGTTTTTCACTCTTTACGTCTTCATATATACAATTTGGCTGTAATATTACACTTATTGTTATTTAAGATTAAAAATAACACAGAAACATCTACTTTGACTTACGATAGCTTGCTCATTTAGATCCTAAATTAATGATTAATCCGAGTAATTCTCGTATCAACATGATTCGTTGTCATCCATCTTGGTTTTAGTTGATGAATATTTTTTTTTTTTTTACAACGTTCAATAGCTACGTACGAGTCAGCCCGGCTTGACCCAGTGATATCTGAATATTCATAAACCAAAAACTTAATGAGTGCTCTGATTGGCCATTCGCTATGTTCTGGTAGGTTGACCCGGAAATATATCGGCAGGGTCAGGTCATAGATTACTAGTTTGAATGGATGAACGTACACTGTACCATTTCACGGTTCTGAGATAAAAATTAGATAACTCATATAAGTACGTCCGTAAATTTTGCATTTTGAAAATAAGAAATAAAAAGATGCATAAATGTAAATAGGATAAAAATATTCATATTTTGATTTTATAAATCAGAAAATTTGATCTAAATATTGAAAATCGGGGGAGAAAGTCTCTGACTCGTCAGAGTAAAAAGAGGTATAGAAATTGGCCAATTTATCCCCCCTGGTGCGAGTCTTCTAGATTACCGTCTGTATATGGGGAATGTCAACAAATTTAAGTTTTTTTTTTTTTAAAGAAATGACCCATATGGTCTAGATCTAGTCTAGTCTAGACGGTTATTTCTATCAGACGGTTATTTCTGTCTAAGAGAGTCAATGCTAATGCGTATTGACCTCTACCACTGCACTAGGCCTACATGTTAAATAGGCAGCATTTGAAAACATGAATGGTCAATACACTCACAACATCAACACACATGCACGCAACCATGTCAATGTGGCTGATCGGCAAGTTTGACAGTATGGTGGTGTGACCAAAGTTTGCGCGTGACCTAAGTTCGCTATCTCAAAAAATCAGTAAGATTTCGAAAATCTGATATCACCAATGGAAAGAGGAACATAAAACTACTCGAACATGAAATTTTCTTTGGAATTGGGTACGAAATTGTGAAGATATAGACAAAAGATCCACAAATTTTGCCATCTTTTGCGTCCGTTCCGAAAACTTATCAATTTACCGATAAGGGTCAGAAAATCTTCAATTTGAGAGCATATTTCCTCAAAATTGTAAGTAAAAAGTGGTACCAACTGATTGTATGATATATTGCCTTGCAAATTATGATATTACCTTATTTTTGATGGATCACATTTTTTGATAAATCAACTGTAAATCCCCGTGCGTGAAGTTAGGTCTCGTTCTTTTTATGACTTTTTTAGATGCAGCGCGCACGCACGATCGAACATCGAATTTTTAGATCGCGATATCTCTGAAATCCTTCGACGATAAATTTTGTAGTTCCATCAATCTGTAGTAAAAAACTTTGCCGTCCATTTGGTAATAATTTAAATAAATAAATTTGTGTAGAATATGAGACATCATAGATCGAATATCACATTTTGTAAGCTGTTCTAAAATGTCCGCGAACTTTGGTCACCCCTTCATACTAGATCTAGACTCACAATTTGAATTTTTATAATTTTAAATTAGATCTAGAGGTAGATCTAGAGTCTATTCTTTTTTACATTGTCATTGACATTGGAAAGTTGAAAAAAAAATGCTATTTAGGTGTCATCAATTGTCACTAAAGTACCGATTTTGTGTAAAATCAGTTGAGTGTTGTACAGTGGTGTTTGAAATGTTGAGAATCAAAAGCACAGCTTTTACTACACAGCCAGGATAGTGATGCTCATATTCATAATGTGTGGCTTTGTATGCATCAGAATACGAAAAAGATAACATAAATATCATTATATGGGACAATGCATTAAATTGTTTGACCAACTCTCACTTTTATTCGTCTGCGTTTTACATTGATCAGATTATGAATTAAAAACACATTACCTGTGGAAGAGAAAATTGTGAGGATTCCATTCAATCAATATGTGACTCCTGCCAAATTTTGGAAATTTACGTAGCTTTAGAATAACAAACGCAAAGTTTGGTTTTCGAAATCATTAGAAGCTTGAAACTTATGGTATCTTAGAGTATAAAATAAAATGAAAAAGGAGGGACGTATTGAAATTAAAGTTGAATATTACAGTTACAAGTTAAAAAAAATGCAATATGTCAACTATTAGCTCATTCGAAATGTCAAAATAACGTAATAATAATGATATATATTATTGTACACAGGGAAGCCTCAACGGCTGTTCTTCCTGAGAGCCGGAGCCCTTCAATAATGATTACCCCAGCGAATGCCAGCTATATATAGGTACCCATTTACACCTGGATGGAGAGTGGCATAATTTTGTGGATTAATGTCTTGCCAAAGAACATTAGTGCCGGGTAGAGATTCGAACCATCAACCCTTGGATTGCATGAGAGTCAAGTGAATGAACCACTACACCTCTACATATCTACGTACTGCTATAATAAGATAAGAAGACTAAGTGTTTCAACTGATCTGGATCCAGGGGTGGGGGAGGGGGACATTATTGCCCTTTCTTGAACATAATCCCGACCCCCGTGCCAAAGATCTTTAGAATCCAATCTCACATTCTCTAATCTTCACTACGTCGTGTTTTACACCTTCAACCCTCTCACATCGCTGTTGAATTCGAAGGAAATTATTTTTTTCTTTTTTTGTGTGTGCAAAACTATATCAATTAATAAAGATGATCTCTGATTTTGTTTGAAATTTCTAGTCACAAATGCATGATATATATAATATTTATATACACCAATATGATTTTGATTTATTAACCACCCCTCTTCTAACAAAGTTACTTTATGTTTCTACGATTTTTGTGTAATATTGACTTTTTAATGAAGCGTGTGCTGTTCAATGTAAACAACAGTAGCTTCGCACTTATCCACATCGTGAACAATTTTCCTTTAAAAACAAGAGAGGGCAAAGACGTCTTCATTCAATAATGTAGAAAAGATGGCCTGCCTGAACGTAATTATAAGGTTAATATTTATTGTCCATTTAACAATGGAAATTTGTCGTATGTACATGGTATATACACTCATTCAAAAAGACAAATTCAATAAAAAATTGAGTTGACAGAAAACAAAACAAAAACAATCAACAATTGTACAAGTATCAATAATGTATTGTGTTATTATAATTGCTATGTAGTCTTATTATTATTATTATTATAATCATTATCAGTATTGTAATTACTACTGTCGTCATTATTATTAACTACATTCAATATCAAGTTTTTAAAACTTTGAAACACTCATGCATAATGTGGAATAAGATAACAACCCCGTTATTATTTTCATATTTCCTCATTTAATATTCGTATGGAAATAGGTACATATGAGTTTACAGAGCCGATTTGTCCGACAGCGGCTGAAAGCAGGTTTTTTATTACCGTATTGAAATAAATAACACAAACAAACAAACCTCAACCTGGTTACCGGACCGCATTCTTATACAGTTTTCGTTCAAGGGGTGTGCTGGTTATTCTTTAGGATGGATTTTGCCTTTCAACTATCCTATTTCAACATAGATCCCTAAATTGTTGACGAAATGCATTTGTTTTCCCATTAACATTAATTTGCAGTGGATATTAAGGTATAATTAATAAATTGTAATATATATCGTCCTATAAAGGGTCTTAACATAACAATATGAATTATTAACACGAAGCATAATTATGGCAATAAATTCATAGTTATATTGATTTTTATGATAAACGCAATGTGTTACATATGCAAATTATGTAATATCGCATTGAACCGTCGAAGCACACAATCTCACAACTCACAAGATATGCAAGTGCTACGACGTAATATGATTTGTTAGGGCCTACGATACCAACAATTTGATGAGTGGCGTACTGGTGGGGGCGCCAAATAAAATTTAATCATGACTTTTATTCATTTCCATACATTGTATGACTTGTCAAGTGATTTATAAATGTTCGTGATATCACATGATTTTCAATAAAATGCGCGTTTCTCAATTTCTGTTGCAAACTGACAAATTCATAAATAGCAAGGAAAGCATATGTTTGTTGTAGTCGCTAATGGACCTTGTGTAACTGTTTTATGGACAATGATACTTATTCCCATTATGACATTGTAGGCAAATTATTAAACATGGTGCAGAACACCATCGTGTTTGTCGGACGGCTGTTTGGTTCGATCAGGGAGACTCTAATTTAACAGAATTTACAAAAGTTTGAAGGATTTGCTGGTTTGTATAATGTTGTATGTTACACTTTGATCGATACAATTGTTTGAATATTAACTCAGTGTAAAGTAGCAGGGGCGGATCCAGGAATTTCTTGCCGGGGGGCACACGGTGGGAAAGAGATTGGCCGGGGGGGGGGGCACGCCCCTGCTTTTCAGTAAATTTTGGGCGAATTTAGGGCTGATTTAAACATATTTTTTTTTGGCCGGGGGGGCACGTGCCCCCTTTTTACCCCCCTGGATCCGCCACTGAGTAGATAGTTGTAAGCCATTCAAATTATTTCGTTTTATAGCAGGGATAACGTATTATAGTCGGTGGATGAAAAGC
This sequence comes from Strongylocentrotus droebachiensis, assembly GCA_035222895.1. Taxonomy (NCBI): domain Eukaryota; kingdom Metazoa; phylum Echinodermata; class Echinoidea; order Camarodonta; family Strongylocentrotidae; genus Strongylocentrotus; species Strongylocentrotus droebachiensis. The sequence continues at coordinate 51,955 of JAVYIG010003727.1, forward strand.
CCCATCACAATACAAACAACATATAATACCAGAGAACTGAAAATACGTCATTACTAAAAAAGTAGTTTGTAGGCCCACATGGTGCCGTTTACAGAGATGCCAACTCTCAATATTGCAAAAGCTCCCTAATCGTGGGAATGACACCCACTGCATCACATCCTCACCTCGGCTCGTTTGTTTCGTTCCCTCGTTTCTACGTCTGGGTACCTCGTTCATATTAATATATTGTAAGTTGGCATGTGTTTGACATTTTGCGAAGGTTATTTTGGGGTGCATATTTTCATAATTATGTTTCCGAGTTTAAAAAAAATATTCAGTCGGTCGAATCGTGACACGCTTACCACTTAGTTCATGTCGTCAAGTCAAAATTTCCTTCTTAGGTATGCCCCAGATTGCACATTTTCAAGTCGAAAAATGAAAAATCTCACCCCCCCCCCCCGCTCGGTCGCTACGCCCTCTCGCAAAGATTGCGCCCTCCCCCCCCCAGAAAAAAAAGGAAAAGTTTCGCTCATTACGCCACTGAATTTAATGCTATGGAAGGTCAAGTTACCCGCTCCATGTACATAATCCTTTCTTTCCTTTATTGCTTTTCAATTGACAAGTGCCTTTAATTGACAGGATAATCTGCTAATAGCACAAATGAGGTGGAGATGACAAGAAAGGGATAAAAGAGATTATCCAAGTCCCTTGTTTGTTCTTCATTCTTCGTGTTATTCTCAATAGGGTCTCGAACTGACTGACGTTGCAAACATTCTTCATCATTTATATTCAACTGTCACTTCAAAATGAACAATTAACAATAAACAATATGCCTTGATCGGGGCACAGAGAGGAACGGACTACTACTACAAAAGCACCGTTGAGACGATCAATTAATGGACGTGTCAAAGCCACTGTCTTCGTAAAAATGCATTGTGTTGATTAGGCAGAAGAGCAGATTCTGCCATTAGAGCCTTTAGAGGCATATGTCACTGATATCATTGTATGTTTGGATTACAATGGTTTGGTTGATTTCCATTTCTTTTTCTTGTTGTTGTTGTTGTTGCAGGAGTATCAATTTGGGGTTTCAACTTTCAAGTAGTATTTATTATTATTATTATAATGAAGAAGATTTTTCCTATCATATGTAGAGCAGAAAGGAAATGAAATTAAGTTTTGGACATAAAGCCGCGAATCCTTTTTTTCTTAGGGATTTTTGCGTAAGCGTTTCATAAATAAATTGGATTTCAATGAATGTTATCGCAAAAAGAAACTCTACATTAGACAACGAAATTTCGGTAAAAACAGACCGACTGTAATTACCCAAAATGGCTGGTTGAATGTGAAATGTAGGCCACACTTGTAATATTCATTATGATTTCTGGATTTCGAATGATAATTATTGGATTCAAAAGGATGATTATCACGTTCAACGCAGTAACCATTGGAATTTAATCGAAAGTAATTTGATTTAAACGAATTATTATCATATCGAAGAAAATTAATTATTGGTGATCAACTGAAAGCAATGTGTTTTTTTTTCTTCAAAACACGCATCATGTCACGTAAATGTCACATGAAATACTTAAAATATACAAAGGGATAATCTCGATCCAAGAAAATATTTGTCTTTGAATGAGTTTTGACACTTTTGGCAACTGACACAGTGTTAGGTTCAAGTAGAAAGTGTGTTTCGATGTAATTGACTGTCCATCAAAAATGTATGCATTCACCTCAAAAAAGAAAAAAAAAATTAATAGTGTTTTCGCTGACGTTCTTGGAAAGCTACGTCACACGCAAGCTGTAGGGCTAATTAAGTAACATGGAATCAACATGCCTATCATCATTACAGGCCTAGGAAATACAAACCCAAGTCATAACAGTGAATCGGTTGGTCTCGCCCTTACAAACTTCTGTTCATGCCTCTCATTACTGCAACTTATACTTTGAAAGTAGAATTTCTGTCCCCTATACAGGCCATAGATAATATAATCGTGATTACCTGTCAGTTACTTCTTCTATTACAATACCAATACACACTCTGTCAATGGATATTCTTTAGAGTGTTCCTGGCTATTCTTCTACTTGAAGCACTCGTGTGCCATCCATTGTAACGCATCATTGTCTCAGTAGACCATTAGCGCTATTATATTCTTTCTAACTCAGGTTAATTGACATACTCATTGAGAAGCAGAAGAGTTGTCACTAGGTCAAGTTCAGCAAGGTACACGATACTTTAAATGTCGACCCCACTCAGTGATGGAATCATTAGTTTCTTTAGACTTCTGCCTGACAGCACAGCTCGTACATCCTCCTCCTGATACCGATATTACACTATGGTATTTGATACAGACGGTCACTTTGCCCTGCTAAGAGCAGTGTCAGCCGGTCGGCCCCGACAGGTACGGCTTCTCCTGGGATCAGGGATTGGAGTCAATCACACAGATTCAAACGGCCAATCGCCTCTCATCCGATCCATTTTTGTTGAGAATTCCCGTTATCGCTTGAAGATGATTCGTATGTTACTTCGTCGGGGAGCAGTGGTGGCACACCGAGACTGTCTTGGCCGTAGTGCATTGACCTGGGCGTGCCTGCGTGGCCAGGACTGCGTCGTAGAACTGTTTCTCAAAAAGGCTGACGGAGACATCAATTTGAATGAAACTGACGTAAACGACTGCACTCCGCTCTTCCACGCATCAACATCCGGCAATGCAGCCACCACAAAACTGCTAGTAGATGCTCTCCGCCGGTATGACCTTAGCGTTGACATATCAAACGAAGATGGTATCACACCACTCATGCAGGCGATTCGACTCGGCAACGATGTCTGCGCCAGTATACTCCTTCATCAAGGGCAGGCCTCTGTATCTATTCGGGACAATAATCGTCGAAGTGCTCTAGATTGGGCAGAGGCTACTCGCCACATCAAGACTAACTTCCTGCCGCTGATAGAGAAATCGAAGACTGAACGTCCAAAAGCAGGAAAGTCTGGACGGCGCGGTCGTCTCATCTCCGTTTCTTCCAGGAACGACAGCGATTCATCAGACAACGAATCTAGGAATTCAAATGATATGGTAGCAAGAGATGGAATCCAGCTGGACGGTGACGACATGAGCGTGTGCAGCGATGACAAGTCATTGAGCTCTTGTTCTAGTAGCCATACCTCCTCCTCCTCTTGCGACTCTTCCCCTGAAACCATCCAAAGAATGTTTTGCAGGACACCGCTGTCCTCCTGCAAAGACTGTCACTGCCTGGCAGATGACAGTGATGTCTCTAACAACGACCCCATCAAGAAGCAACAACCAGACCAGAAGCACCATCTACCGCAGCTTTACCAAGCTTACGCCATTCAGCTGACTGACACTTTCAGACCTGGTTACCAGCCGACTTCGACCAGGGCACCATCAGCAAGTGGAGACTATAACCATGAAAATTGCCAGCTTGAATGCTGCACAACGGAGAAGGGCATCGAGATATCGGAAGAGAAGCTTCTAAAGGTCGTCCAGGCCAATAGGAAACAGAGGGAGAACATCTCCAAACAGAATTCAGCACCATGTAAGTCGCCCTTTCTCTACATTATTTTGTTTCAAAATTCATTTATTAATGAAATGAAGATTAATATTCATTTACCTACAAATATTGGTTAAATTTACTGAAGATTTAATAGTAATTCTACTCAAATATTCCGGTATGACGTTCCATTTATTCAAAGAGACTAGCAACAACTTTTTCCTTATTATATGACCAGATGAAAGATTATTACGGAACTGAAATAAATGCAAGTACCTGCTGGCTGCTGCATTAGTATTTAATATAAAATTCATGCAAATGTAAAAGTATTTCCTGAAATGCATATATTTCCGTTTTCTTACCGTCTCCTGAGTAAGTTTTCTCTCACTTATTTCAATACCTCTCTTAAGTGCATTGCCTAAAATATCAGCTGTTTCATTTTTCAATAATAATATAATATAGAACTGTTAAATTTAACTCTATCCCTTTTATTATCATTTTCCATAATTCTTTTTCATCGCAGCTCGTACAGCCACCAACTCATCCCGCCTTCCTAGCTTGAGGCGTCAGCTTACTAATAAAAGATTCCAGGAAGCCTACAAAAACCGCATCGGATTTTCAACCAATCATCTCGCCCTCAACGACAATACAGAACAATCTCCAAATGACGTCACTGAGAAGCAGACGACAGGCACCAATAAACACGAGGAACAGAAGCAGACCTTTCCCTCTATATCGCCCGGAAAACGATCTCTCGTCGGTTCCGACAACGTGGAGAGGTCTGATGAACTTTTAAAGAAAGATATTGGCAAGATTCTCTCGAGTAGTGCGCACTATATTTCTACTTAAGTAGTATATAATGCCAATTATTAGCTTAAAAACAAACAAACAAACAAAATTGGATCGAATGCTAAATTGTTTTTATTCATGTAAGAAGATTGATCTTCATGCAAAGTTTTATTTACTGAGTTTTCTGTTGCGGAAAATCCCTGAAAATCAGAAAGAACAACAAACATCGATGCCCCAAGGCACTAAGAAAGCTATACATTTTATTCAATATGATTTCAGAAAATACTAACTGATTTAATAGTAAATTTCTTTTTTAATCAAGATAATTATATTGAACACTTGGCGTAGGCGCAATTATTCAATGATGTTCCAGCTCGATATCATATTTCCAAAAGATAACCGAATTTTCTCACTTTGTGGGTGAGATTGTTTATTAGTGGATGGATTTTGTCGTTTACTCTTTCGTTGGTCGTCATTATTTACTTGAATTGATAATAAACATTGTAACAGTACGACATTGAATGTTTACGTCAAGCTTTATTGCCTAATAAAATAATGTTCAAATGAATCTTGTTCACTCGATGTAGTCATTTAAAGATTGCAAAAGACAGATGCACATTGAGAGAGGGTCTGAGAGAAGGGGAGGAGGAGAGGACATATAAGTATGGAAATAAGTGTGACAGGGAGAGGAAGAAAAGAAATAAAAATCCAGGGATAAGAGAGGAAAGAGACGAAGAGAACAAAGAAGGAATGGAAAGAGAGAAAAGTCTAAGAGAACAAAAATGAGGAAAATGGAAATATGTGAGAAAAAAGTGAGGGAGCGAAGAGAACTCGTACAAATGAAAGCAAGAAGAGAGAGAGAGAGAGAGAGAGAGAGAGAGAGAAGAGGGAGAGAGAGAGAGAGAGAAGGAGAGAGAAGAGGGAGAGCGAGAGAGAAGAGGGAGAGAGAGAGAGAGAGAGAGAGAGAGAGAGGGAGAGAGAAGAGAGAGGGGAGAGATATACATGATATACATAATAACTAATGGCAACATTAATGAAAGCAATTGAAAAAGAAAGTTACTGGCACTAGTGAATTGTTATTTGAATTAATTAACTACTGAAAAATACTCTTGATATCAATTTAATACTTTGATATAGGACAACAAAGAGAAACATGAAGATAATATTGAACTCATAACATTTTATGTACACACACTGAAAATAATGGGAACGAAGCATTTTTTGTTTACATAATTTTACTAAGTCTAAACGTGTTTGTGCATTATTGGAGTTAAAAAGCTGATCCATTTTCAGTGTATGCTGTCTTTCAATAAAATATTTATCGAGGAAAAAAATTCTGTCTGAAAGGCATACAAATAAGTAATGAAACTCGTCTATATAAAATCGGCAGGTGATGATTGCCGCAGCGAAAACGACTTAAAATTGTCCGATCTCTTTTGATAAATTGTAAATGTCGCGCGTCCTCCATACTCATGATCTCCTTTCTTCTTCTTCTTCTTCTTCTGCCTCCTGAATCAACAAGACTATCATGATCAAAGTCCCTGATCATTGTGCCTGATTAACAGACGTTCTTTACCATCGCCCGTACTGTGGAAGAAAGAACACAAAACCAGTTTGACTTCATTTTGCAAACCTATCAATCATGATTGGAAACAAAATGACGTTTTTATAGCTGTACTTGACAGGCCTTAATGGGTCAATGTCTGATTAAAATAAATTATGATTGCTAATGAAACGTCAATGTGATTACCTTTCTAATTAGTACTTTACGGGACTCATTTTATCGTCCACGCCCACCTCTCTATAATTATGATTGTTTGATAGGATCTCGTGCCTATCTCCCTTCACCGCTCCACTCAATATTTCTTGAACATTAAGTTGTGCTTATAATTATGACGATTACTGTTTGTTCTATGTATGATTTAGGTGACCATTACATGTCATGTTGAAAATTTAAATATGTGGGATGATGTATGTACAAAAAAAAATGAACATCAAATCTAATTAGGCATCACTCACAATTTGTCATTTTTGTTTGCCATATATTCAGTTAAATTACTATGAACCATTGAATGAAATGAGGACGCGAGCTCGAGCTTTGCTTGTATGACGACCCCTTTTTTGCTAGTATGATTTTATATTACCATACATGTTGACATTTCATATAAGATGTGCGATGATGGATATGGATAATAATGTACTCTCCCCGAAGACTAGTACGAGGAAAGCAGAGATTTTTTCGAAGCACAGCCAAAGAAATGACGATGCCGAAAACATTAACCAGTTTGTAAACATTGCTGCTATCTTCACTGTGGTCAGTTGCGGTAGATGAGTCTGTTCTAAGGTCAGAAATCGTGGAGAACACCAACGCTTAAAGCATGTTCAGACGACTTCACTAGTGGTCATTGTGGGAGGCGGATCTACAGTATCACCACTTTCAATGATGAATACGACACAACCGATGACGGAACAATATGTTATATTCAACTCTACAACTGTTGATTATGGTCTATCTTCCGAAACCCACGTAGGATTCGGTGAGAACACGACGATTATTTTAAAATTTTCCTGGTGCCCGATGGATTGGTCATGGTTGGTCATTCTACAGCTCATTTCGGCAATTACAGGCATCGTAGGAAACTTCCTGGTGATCGTTGTTCTTTTGCATCGCCGAAGTAAAAACAGATCGACGGATACCCTGATCGGTGGACTGGCTTTTGCAGACTTCCTTACTTCGGTATTCCTCATTCCCATCCCCAAGCCAGTGTACATTCCTAAGACCTGGTTGGGTGAGGTCTACTGCAGACTTGTCTTCACGCAAAGCCTATACTCTGGGCTTCCGTAACGGTCTCAGCATACCTCCTGATGTCGATATCTGTAGAACGGTACATTGCAGTGGTATATCCTCTTCGTTTAAAGCGCCTTATCACTCGACGTCGTGTCTCGACCCTCATCGGTTTCATCTGGGTCCTTTCCGTCTTATCTCAACTCTACACCTTCTTCTCTTATACTGTTGGCACCTTTACCAACAAGTGCAAGGAGCAGTACATAGACCGCTTGATAAAAATCATTGTAGCTTTCTATTGGTTCTGCCTCCTCCTCGTTGTCCCTTGTCTCACCATGCTAATCACCCAGGTTTTAATCGCTCTCAAGCTTACTCACCGCTCCAACCACTTTAAAGGCGTGACCAACAGCCTCAATGGAAAAACAATGCCATCTTTCCATATCGTGGCCAGAAACCGCGTTCTAAAGATGATGCTGATTGTCATCCTCATCTATCTCGTCTGTTGGACTCCGAACCAGATTGCATATTTGGGTTATAACATCGGTTGGGTTCCTGAATCTTACATAAACAGCCATCTCCATTCCATGCTTACAGTCCTTGGCTTTTACAACTCCTGCGCGAATCCGGTCATCTACGTAGCAAGGTATCCCGAGTTTCGAGAGGCTCTCAAGGACATGCTCACTTGCAACGCTACCAAAACTTCTCAACTTTTAAACAAAAGAGATGTCGTCGAGATAGGCACCGTGGGGCGTCAGACCATCGGCGGCCAAATTTAGCCAAAAGTAAGGTTGGAGTCTAGCCTTGGAGAACTCAAGCTCAAACTATGGAATAAGAGGAGAGCCTTGGAGTGGTTAGGAACTACCTCCATAATAGAAAACGATATGTAGTAATCGATTGTGTTTATTCAGGTATTAATTCTATTGACCGCGGTGTACATCAGGGCTCAATTCTAGGCCCACTATTGTATATTATATATATAATAATTACTTCTAAAGGTCATTTAGATATTTTGTCTTTTATTCTCTTTGCACACGATTCTGATATTTTCTTTTCACACAAAGAACCTGGGATTTTACCCACTACAATTAAATTGTAAATGAAAGATATAACACATTGGATCAGAACTATTAAATTATCACTTAATTTATTGAAAACTAAATATATGTTGTTTAGTAATATAAAAGATGAATTAACTAGAAAAATATTATTCTTAATTGATATCACTGTTATTGAAAGGGCTTCTACTACAAAAAGATTATCATGGAAACCACATATTGATAACATGTGTACAATTTATTCCAGAAATATTGGTATACTTATCAAAGTACTTTTTCGGTCACACATATTATTGAATTTATACTCTACTTTTGTTCTTTCTTATATTATGAAGTTTTAGCCTAGGGCAACTGTGCAGGCTGGTTTTTGGACAGAATCTTTAATACTTCTTCAGAATTTACACAGCTACCCCACTATTTGAGCGGGCTCCTGTCACCTTCCAAAAATGAGTACCCTACTTGCGAATAATTTTTTTACTTTTACAGGACACAGACTTTGGAGTTCCCTTCCCAGATGATTTTAAAGGGAGACCCACTTTATACGGTTTCAGGAATGTAATTTTTCTCCAACAATATGACAAATGACTGAAATAAACAACCGTTTGTTAGTTTTACTTTTGTCAATTCATAGATGTTCGCTTACCATACATCTCGCACCCATGCCTAGCATTTCTAAAGAATTTACCAGTCCCATCTTACTTACATTATACTACTACTCTCTTTCTTCTTCGCTTTACTTCTCGCTTCATATCTCTGACTACCCACCCCCTCTCTCTCTCTCTCTCTATCCATCTACCCACCTATCCATCTTTCAGTATATCCATCTTTCTGTCTGTCGTCCCCCCTTCCCAATATTCTCTCTCTTCCACTTTTAACTGTAACATGTTGTATTTTGTTTTCATTCATATTTTTGTCTCAGTCTAGTGGATGTGTATTATGGTTTTTTCTGTAGATGTTAGTAGTGTAATTCATTGGTCCTACACGCAACAAGCCTAGCTTATGAGTAGGTTTACTTTTAATTTCCTTATTTAATGATTTACAGAACATTCTTTCTTCTTACTGATAACTATGATTCAGTACTATTTATTTCCATATTACTTAAAGAAATGGTTTGTCAAATGTATTATACTTTGTAAAGTTTGCATGGAATATGAATAAAAAGGCAACCAATCAATCAATATAAAAAATGGTAGGTCTGAAGGGCTTTCTTAAAAGTATCAAGATAAAATATATTTCTAACGGTAATGGGTAGAGAGTTCTTCAGAGCAGGAAGTGATGCCATGAAGGAGATGTTTCCGTGTGTATTCATGTTTACAGGGTGTACAACCAGAAGATGTTGTGATGATGATTAAAAAGTACGTACTGCAGTATCTTTATGAATAAATTCTTATATAATAGATGTACCACAGACTTGGAATCACAAAAGAAAAGTTGTAGGAAGAAATACCTTTGAGTTATAGATTTTTAAATTTTTTAAATCAAGTTTCAAGATAAAGTTCAGATGTTCTTCATATTTCCATAAAAAGATGTATGCAATTTACATTATAGCCTACAAAAAGAATAAAGATTAAATGAAATACATATCATTTTTACAATTTTTATAATTCATTGAATTCCCCCCGGTCCCCAACAGAAAAAAAAAATCTTCTGTGTGCCCATGCCTTGAGCCATAGTGCATGGCCGTGAAGAGGATTTTTTTTTATGTTGGGGACCGGGTAAAATGCAAATGAATTATTGATAATTTATTTCATTTTATTTGATTTATTTTTATTTGTGGGAACTGCCCCCTACCCTAGCCCCCGCTGTATGCAGTCATGTTCAGTGGCAAAACAATTGCCTCGTAACTGTGAGGCCCCAGGATCAAAACCGTGTCGATGTGCTATATTAGTGCCCTTTTGTGGGGCATTAATCCTCATTACTGTCATTTATGACTTAAGGGCGTAGGTCCCCTAGTTGATAAGTATATTGGCATACACATGCCTTAGTAGTCACGCAAAACAAACACTGGCAAATAATTATTCATTAAAATCTGAGAATGTATACTATTATCTAGATCTATTACTTAGGAATAAATCATTGTCAAAATAATTCCATAAATTGGGTTAAAACAAAAATCTAATTCCAACTTTATGAGCAACAGTGTATAATGTATAGATGTTACGAGGGGAGTGTAGATATGACAGGGCAATATAAAAACCATGTACAATGTGAGGAATCTAAATAAAAAGCAGAGCTCGTACACGATCAGGCTCCTGTGCAGAGTATATTTACAAAGTCTGATTAAAGTTCAGTAGAAGGCGTAGAGGACAAGCAGTACCAAATACAAGAAACGTACAGGGAGAACGAAACTTGGAAAGTTTAAAACCTTTGGAATTGCATGAAGATTTACCTGAAACCATTTGTCATCAATTCCAAAGATACTTAAAGAAGTGAAACTAAACGAAACTAGATATTCGAATATGGAGACAAGTTCTCATAGTTCATATGAGTTACGTTACCACACGCTTTATAACAGTATTGTTTTAAAATACTACATGATAACAGCAATCTACCACCTTTACGATACATTCACGAAGCTGAAATCTATTTCCTACTTTCACGCATCCATTTTTTGATCAATTTATTATCTATTTAGGGGAATACTGTAAGTTACACAACAAGACAATTCCATTCGTAGAATTTCGTTTTTAAAAGGTCATATCGTTTGTTGAAAAAGAGATCCCGCAATCACTATGCTATGATCACTATAATTCGTTTAAAAAAGTTGTTACCACATCTATTTAGATTACCCATCAGGATCTCAAGGAAATCGTTTTTTCCAGTAATCATTTTTTCAACCACCTTAAAATATATTGAGAATTATATCCCTATCTAGTATCTCTTTGCACACACGTCATACACAAGCATACACGCACACACACATGCGCTTGCTCTCTTTCTCTCTCGGTCTTTTTTCTCTTACTTCCTCAATTTCTCTTCTCTTTCTCTTTCTCCTTCTCTCTCTCTCTCTCTCTGTCACTCTCTTACTTTCTCTTTCTCTCTCTCTCTCTCCATTTCTCTCACACATACACACACTTAAAAAAATATTAAAGGCCACATACACATACGCGCACACGTACACACGTACACACAAAGACACGCACACACACATACTGAGAACAGGTTTCAGAATGAACAACATGTATAAATGATATCCTCTTAATAATGTTTTATTACTTTACATTAAGTTGTAATTTACACATCATTAGTCAATTTCATTCGCTATCTTAAGAAAATACGTTATCTCTCTTAAACATCAATTGTTAAGTTTTAACAATATTAATATTGATCATCAATGATAAGGTTTGATTATACTGTAAACCAGACATATCCATCTATTACGACAAACCTTATTTGGAGCATGTCAACAAAAAATGAAATATTGATACTGATGAAGCTATACAGTGCGTGAACAAGACATATCATTCATTCATACATTAATTAATACATTAATTTATGCATTAGTTCATACATTAATTCATACACTTATTCAAACATTCATTCATACATCAATTAATTAATTAATTCATACATTAATTCATAGACCAATTCATACATTAATTCATACATTAATTCGTACATTAATTTATACATAAATTCATGAATATAATTCAGACATTAATTCAGACCTTAATTCATATATTATTTCAAACATCAATTCATACATTTATTCATACATTAATTCATACATTAATTCATACACTAATTCGTACATTAATTCATACAGTAATTCATACATTAATTCATACATTAAACCATACATTAATCTTACTACAATTCCTTGAATAATTGAGCGCCTTAATTGTCGTGGTCGCTTGGCTAAAGCCGGGGTTATAATATGATTGCAGGGCCCTCAGGGAGAACAATATTGATACTGATTGGGCATGGGTTAAAAAAAAACATTATATGTATTATTATTATTATTAGGAGGGTCAAATGTTACTGACATGAGCGCTATACAAGAACCCACTATTATTATTATTATTATTATTATTATATATGTCTCTTTTATTTCATCATAAGGTTTACATTTATATCAACATAACTTTGTAGTTTTACAATACTGAATATTGTTTAACCCCTAGTAATATATTTTTGACGCCCAGATTAAAGTTCCAATAAACATACTGTATACATACGAAATGGTTATTAAACATCCCAATACGCGCTGCGTAACATTTTAGGGGACAATTTTTTTTATTAGAACGAGACGGCCGTCATTGTGCATATAATTTTGTCTTAAGGCCCGGTCACACAGCCTTTCGCGTCTGTATCGCGGGTAAAATTTCGCGATTTTTTCGCGGTTGCCCGTGGTGGAAAATGTGCAAAATTGGCTTACCCGCGGTTTACCCGTGGTATGCCCGCGGAACAGACGCCGGCGACTGTTCCGCGTCCTTATCGCGGGTGAAGCGCGGCGGTACCACGGCCTACCACGCTTACACGCGGTACACACGCTAATGCACGTGATAACAACGCGGTACAGACGCGGAACAAACGTGCTATGACCGTGCTCCACCCGCGATTACCCGCTAAAATTTCGCGTCCAATTCCGCGTGTAACCACGTCTTAACCGCGGCCGTAGCACGTCCTAGCACGTTCGTTCCGCGTCTGTACCGCGTCTTTACCGCGTGTGTACCACGTGTACCGCCCGCGATTACCCGCGGTCTAAAATTTTGGGCAGCCCAAAACTTTTTCGCGCGGCCAACCGCGTGTGAATTTCTTACCGCGTGTAACGGCGGGTAAAGTACGGCTGTATCGCGTCTTTATCGCGACCTCAAAGCGTCCAACAGCGTCTGCTTCACGGGCAGAAATTTTTGGCCGTGATTCGGCCGCGATACGACCGTGGAGGGCTGTGTGACCGGGCCTTTAAACCGCTTGAAAATATCTAGAGTACAAAGATTTTCAAAATGCGTTGAAATAAAAGGATTGTCTCATTTGTCAGTCTACTTTTCATGGTGCGTTCGAGTACAGTTGAAATAGAAATGTTCAAAATAAGTGTAATACCTCTAGTATTACTTAGTCTGTTTAGGTCACTGTCGCATACCCAAAGGGATCAGCATATCGTATGACAATGTGTTAGACCATGTCGTAGTAGAAAACATTTATAGAATTAGGTGGTACATTTTCATTCATACGGAAATTATTAATATGCTATTTCTCGCGCTTATCAAAGACGAGGTATCTAGGAAAAAAGAATTGCTCAAAGAATATTATGTCGTTGCACTTTCATAAAAATTAAATTCCTTTTTTATTTCTAACATTTCAGCTCATAACGATATTGAGACTACCCCCTGCTCACCACCGACGGCCACATAGTCATATTGTCACATTCTTCTACTCGTTAGGGATTAAGTCATTGGTTTTGAGATTAATCGTTAGATATTTCGTCAATTCATCAAAGAAATATTCCTGTCCCCTCACGTCCTCAGTCCAATGGAGATAGGGTCTGCCGTCACTGAGATACAACCTCGCCAAGAAAGGTATCTCATCATCTGGGATGTCTTCGATGAAGACCGCGACTACGAACTCAGTCTTAGTGTCACTCACATGGTCCATCGCGGTGCGGAGCTTGAGCATGAACCATCGATCGCGCACGGCGGCTCTGCTTAGTAGAATGATGGTCTTGTAACTCCGGCTCACCACGTAGTCAATCGCATCCAAGTAATGCATACCCGGCACGAGGTCTTCGTCACCAAAGACGTTCCTCTGAAACTGCGGGAGTCTTTCTTCGAGAGATGGTAGGAGACGTTCGCGAGCCCACTCTTCGTCATCGTCGTAGAAGATGATATTCATGTCGAACTCATAATCATTGTTGTCTCGAGCGTCTCGCATCTCGTTATACCCAACGGCCGCTAATTTCAAGAGAAAGAGTTTGTACCTCAACTGCCATCGAAAGTGAAAGACGAGTACGACGATGACAACGAAGGACATGATGGCAAGGGAAATCAAAGAATAGAGGACAGTGTTTGGGCTACAAAGCTTTTTGGAGTCAAAATCAAACAGCGGTTTCTCGCGAAGAGGCTCTAAAGACGCTGGCGAACAAATAGTTTTATTCTTGTTCATGAGTACAAGTCGTCCACTAATCCAGACGAGAAGCCAACTTAGCTCACAGTTGCAGTAAATTGGGTTCCCTGAAAGATCGACAGATGTAAGAGAAGGCCCAATCAGTTTGAAAGTACTATGGTTGAGTCTTGTTAATTTGTTGTCTGATAACAAAAGTGTTGTCAGCATGCGATTGTTCAAAAACAGGTTAATGTCGAGGTGTCCCAAACGGTTATTATGGAGATCAATGTTTGTCGCTTGTCCTAAATTTTTGAATATGTCAATAGGCAGTTGTTTTATAGTGTTTCCCCTTAAGTTCAGCACCCGAAGGAATTTCAACACCTCAAAGGCTAATGGATGAAGAAATGATATTTGACAGTTTTCCAAGCTGAGAATTTGTAGAGCAGATAGTGGTTTAAATACACACGGTGGTAAATAATCTGCACGACCATGTATTAGGCCGAGATCATTTTCACTCAGATCCAAAGTCGTCAGACTAACCAGTCCATCGAAAAGAGAGATATTTTCAGTCCAAAGATTAACCAAGATAAGTTTGATCTTTCTGAGGTTCAAATGCACAAGTGATTGTAGATTTTGGAAGGACTCCCCAGGCCTTAACTGTATCGGTGGAAAATTTAACTTATTGTTAAGGGAAAGGGATTTTAAGCTCGGAGTAACCAATTGAATATTAACGATATTACATTGTGACAAATCGATAGTTTCAATTTGTTTTAGTCCCATAAATGATTCCTTTTCCAGGATTGTAAGATATTTGTTTGAATGCAAGTCTAAAAACGTTAAATTTCGCAAACCAAGAAACATGAATTGAGAAACTTTAGTCAAATGATTAATGGATAGATCCAACTCATTTAAGCCTATTTTCCATGAATGATCTTGGGTGTTAATATATTTTATTAAATTGTTTTTCAATTTCAAAACCCTAATATCCAGCATGTTTTCAAAGAATTTTGGTTCGATAGTTTCGATATGGTTGGACTTTAAATCAAGTAATCTAGTACGCGTCAACTTCGAGAAGACGAATGGATAGAGGGCGTGTATCTTGTTGCTAGAGAAGTCAAGCACTGAAAGAGAATGACCTTGCAGCGGATCAAAAAAATCTCTTGGAAATTCACTCAAATTCGGGCAAGGAAAGAGTTTAAATTGCTCCATATTCGACCGTGAGATGCCAATGAATATATTTCTCAACACCTCGAATGACAAAGAGACAAACCCGACCCGCAGTGACCTGACGTGCAATGATGCGATCACATTGGGATCGACTGATAGGATAGGGTTTTCAGTTAGATCCAAAGTCTCGCTATGACATGAAAATTCGAAGGTTTCCGGAGTGAGGTGTGTAAAATTATTTGCAGTCAAGTAAACAAGCTTAGCCCTGCCACAACGACTGATGTTAATGAAAGTAAGATGGTTGTTGTCAAAATACACACGATCTAAATGTGGGCTCCATTTTAGCGTATCGTTGGGGAGTGATTTCAAGTTTGAATACCTTAAATCTAGAATCGACAGCTTCTTAGCCCACCTGAAGAGCCCTGAGTCTGGAAGCACAAGATGAGAGTTGAAAGACATATCGAGATTCTGCAATTCTTTGAGAGGGTAAAAGGTCCTAGATTCAATCATCCTGATGTCGTTATCGGCAATATCCAATTTGGTGAGGAGAGGGTATCTTTTAAACGAAGAATTTAAGAGATAGTTGAGTTTGTTGGACCTCAGCTTCAGAACTTCAGTGTTTTCAGGAAGATTTTGAGGTACATAATCCAAAAATCTTTCATCACAATCAGCTTCCTTAAGCTCAACGTCCTCGCGACAGGGCTGCCTCTTCAGATCCCAAGGTGTTATGGGAACAGCATCTCCGTGAAGGACTTGGATACAGAAGAAGATGATCAACGGATGAAGTACACGGTGTTCAAAAGCCATAATGCCTGATCTCGGATTTTTGTCTGTCTGGAAGACAAAATTAAAATTATATGGATAATTTCTCTCACTAGGTTTTAGTATCTTGTATTTGTTTGCTGTATAGGCGATTGATCCCTCGACAGTTTAATATAATGCAGGAGTCCTTGTTTGTCTGAATTTGTGCAACGTTGGTATACAGAAGAACCTTGCATGTTCGTGTTGTCTTCTTCATCTTTATCATCATCAGCATCTTATACTATTACCAGTCATGACTTCCCCCAAACGAAAAAGTGTTGGGGGTGAGGGGGGGGGGGCAAAACGCATTTCGGACCCCAGAGCCCCCCCCCCCCCCGAAAAAATCAGCAGTAAGGGAGTAAAAATTGTTTTGTTTTTTAACCAGATAAAAAAAAAAAAAAAAAAAAACCTGAATTGAATCACATATATACAAATTATATTCCATTATAAGGAAAGGCAAGTAAACAGGATTTAAATTTCCTAAACATTCTGCATGCATGCCTCTATATTTATCAATGAAGAATGCTATAATAGCGATACGTGCATATCTTGGAAATATTGTGAGAGGATGGGAAAGCGTGTTTTTTATTTATTATAGGGGTGAGAACACATGAGCCCCTGACAACTGATGGGGGGGGGGGGCTTGGAAGGCAGTTACCCCCCAAATATAATTCAAATGTGGTTTATTTCTAATTCGATACCAGTGATTTACAAATGTTGCTGAAATGATATGATTTTCCGGGATTTTTTTCTCAATTTATTTTGTAAATTATACTTTTTTATGAGTTTGTTGAAAATTACATTTTGGCAAATTTACAGTCAGGCAAAAATATGCTTATTTAGAAGCGTTCATGCCAGGGCCTGCAGAACGACGGGATTCAGGGGATAGAGCCCCCCTTACTTTTTGAAAAAAGTATGTTAATGAGAAAAGGAAAGAAAGAGAGAAAGAAAGAACTATAGTGACCTGCCAGTGTCATGAGGTATCAAAATATTCTAATATGACCGTAATTAAATGCCTAAAACCCCGAGCTTCTGGGGGCAAAGCCCCTGGTTGCCACGCCGATTTACGCTCATCCTGATCGTTAATACTCCACTTCTGCCCCCCAAACGTTTTTGCCCATTACGCCACTGCCCTTGAAAGATAATCCCCTGGAATCCCCCCTCCCAAACCGCTTCCGGCGCGCCTGCTACTACACTACTACTGCTACTAATAATAATAAAACTACAACTGCTAAACTGCTACTACTAGCCTACTATAGTACAACTACTTCTACTACTACTAGTACTACTACTACTACTACAACAACTGCTGCTGCTACTACTACTACTACTACTACTACTACTACTACTGCTGCTGCTGCTTGCTGCTGCTGCTGCTGCTGCTGCTGCTGCTGCTACTGCTGCACTAGTACTGCTACTACTTGCTATTACTATACTCACACTTAAATATTTTCGTAAACGAGACATTTTAGTTTTGTTTGGGTTCATAATGACTGTTTTCAGGCTGCACTTTCAAGATTACTTTGGCTAAAGGGAGTTTCACACCGGGCCTTGCGTAGAGTTGCGTAGAGTTGCGTACCGACTACGCCGATTGTATGCAACCCTACGTAACTGTACGCGGAGGGACGCAAATTGGTACGCGAGATGAACGCAACAAATTAAACATGTTTAATTTTTTTCGCGTACCTTCGGCGTAGACACTTTACGCAGACAGTACGCAACTTGTACGCGAGTCTACGCAACACTACGCAACGCTACGCAATGTACGCCAAGCCTACGCAACTGTACGCTACCCTACGCCAGTCCGACGAAGCATTACAAACGTATAAAGATTTTTTTGGGGTATATACCTGGATGTAAACTTGGCAGGTATTGATCATTATTTCGAAGGGAAATGCTAATTTTGTTTACATGTGTGCGTTCTCACATTTATTCTTTTTATGAAGAAAAAGTGTTTCTTTGACTTTATTTTGTATTCTTGCTTGTAATTCTGTTTGTACTACTACCAGGGGCGGCGATTTCTGTTAATGACCGGGGGAGGGGGGGACAAAATGCGATTTTTTTTTTTACAACGATGTTATGCGAGGGAGCGTAGCGACCGAGCGAGATTTTTTTTTTTGGCAATTTTATTAGTCTAAACGCTGCACTCTTGGGCCTTCCGGAGCCTAAAAGTGTGTTGCAGTCATTATTCAGTATATGCTATACAATTTGTTTTGCACTTTTTTCAAATTTCCAGGGGGGGACGGACGACGACCCCCCCTAAAAACATTGAGGGGGGACGTGTCCCCCCGTCCCTGACTACTACAAGGTATTTCAGACTGACATGTTTTGTTTTCTGATGGTTTATTCAATTTGCGATGTTGACATCTCAAGCTGTTGATATAATAAGCAGAGATAAGATTCACAAACTGATGCCTCATGCGAAATGTTATTATGCTTTGTGGAATCTCTGTGTCGGTTTGTTTGCTTGTGTGTACGTTTGTGGTCCTGTTTGTATGTTTGTAATATAATTTTGTTTAATTGAAATGAGCAAAGAAATAATTTTGTCTCACTCTGTTAGTGAGACTGAGTGAGTGTGTATGTCAGAAGTATCTTTCTTTTAAATCTAATAAATGACTTACATTAATATCATTACATTGTCACACACATATACGCTACGGACAAAGGACAACAGCTATCGTCCTTAAACTTCCAGGAAACTGTTATGGAATGATATTTTACAAATTAGTGAAAAAAGGGATATGGTCAACAAATATCAGACTTCTGTCCACATTTATTCACAAATCAAAATAAGCGCTCTCTTTTGTTGGCGTTTTGAGGTATCAAATCACATCACGTGACCTTGCAATGTACATCAAAAGAAAGTTCATTTATTATCCTTTTGAATGATACATAGTACAATAATGTATAGTACATCCGAAAAAATGTCTGCATTTTTTGGAAACTAAAATCTTGAACAAATTAACATTACTGCAAAATAACCTCAGCTGTTGTTAATACCTACTAAAAAACTGAAAATTTAACGGTCAAAAACGTGTACCAAATGCCACTTTTTACTATTAAAACTTATGGCAGGTTTATAAATGTTATTTTCTTCACTCACTTTTTTACGCAAATTGGCGTTTCAGCGGCTATTTCACGCATGCAAAAGAGACCCATTGCCCCTTGGATGTCACAGTTTGTCAGAATGTTATTATTATACTAAGATCAAGTTATGTTCACATGTAATAACATATCTACAATTCTTTGTACACTGCACAGTTCGTTTATACAATAAATGTTAACATACTTTTTTTTATATTGGTTTATAAAGCGCCAATGGCTACACTCGCGGCTCCTACGAGCGTCTATTGCATTTTTACATGGCATTTTCGCACACACTAAGCAACCGTACGCAACCGTAAGCAACCCTACGCCAGGCCTACGCAAGCGTACGTAACCCTACGCCAATTGCCTACGCCGTCGGTACGCGGTGCAAACGCACAGGGTACGTAACTATACGCAATCGTACGCAAACCTACGCATAACCTACGCAGGGACTACGCCGAAGCATCAATTTTGTCATGAGTACGCAGCTTAACTTTGGCGTAGTTGGTACGCAACACTACGCAACTCTACGCAGATCCGGTGTGAAAGGGGCTTTAACTCTTAGGCCTATTGCTTAAGCTACGGTCACAAAGGTCACAAATTCCAGAGTTCGTAGATATTCGTAGATGGGGCATAGTTTCTTACGTCCTTCTTGAGGAGTTCATACGAACGCCTTTTAATTGTTTGTAAGAAAGCCTTGAGTTCTCCTAACGTCAGACTTATGGCCATCTTACGAGTTTTTGTTCTCGCAAAATGGTCGTACGTGTAACTGACAGCATCCTCAAGTCATTCGTAAGAGGATGTTTTGTCGGGTTGCAAAAAAGGGCGGCACAAATTGCATAAATTATGTACGTACACCTTAGAGCAACTTACGAACGCCTTACAAACACCAGGAGTCGTTCTTACGAAGGCCACACAAATCTCCGTTCGTAAGGCGTTCTTACGAACGCCGTAAGGGCCTTCTATGAACAGCTTAAGGCGTTCTTACGATCATCGTAAGAATCGTAAGGCTTCTAGAATTGTCTCTTGACCCTACGAAATGTACACAGATCTTGGGTGGTTCTTACGATGTTATTACGACGTTCGTATGGCTGCCTTACGAAGAGAGGGTTTCGTACGAGGTTGAAACAAATCTTGGACAAGACCATCGACCAATCTTCGAACTAACGAACGGTCTACGAACGCTCGTTTCGTACGGCCTTCTTAAGTAGATCTCACGAAATGGTCTGACAATCGTTCGTTCGGCGTTCGTAGCAGCCCGTAACGGTATTTGTGACCGAGGCTTTACCAAGCAACGTATTATCAAATGAGACGACAGACTTAGATAGTAAAACTGTAATGTTTCAAATAAGGTTCAAGGAGAAGAAAACTCTTGAGTATTTTACCTTGACTTTGCACAACCCTAGTAGTTTGACTCTCCAAAAAATGATCCCTTGCAATGGATGGTTGGTTTGTAAAATGGATATGGTTCTAAACATGCACTCAAAATTATTCACGTTTTAATGCATCTCCTCGACGAGACGAGAAAGAGATCATCTAAATAAGGTGGTATATAATAACTGAAGTGTCTTTTATAGTCATCACTTTGTAAAACGAAACTGTAAACATCCACTTAAATTTTATTAATGCCTCCGTATAGTAGTCGTTAGGAGCGCCCAGCACATGATAGATGTTGATATTTGAATTAACGAGCATACATTTATTTTCTTCCTGTCATTTTTCTATTCACATTTGAAAAATTATGCATGTAATACGTACAGAGTCTCACGAGCATTTTTTAATGCATGGTGGGAGCACTGTGGTATATTAATGAATTATCTTGACTATCATAAGCAAGATCTTCGATCCTTGTTTGGTGCTTATATTCTTAGTGAATGTGTTTTGCCCATGCAGATATGTCCCTCTCGACCCAGGTATATCAAATGGGTTTCTGTGGCCCCCAGTAAGAGCAGTATTAATACAGATGTGGCTACCCAGTGCAAATAAGACCAAATTGTTCATTATCTATTATACAGGGCGCAAGAAGACAGTAGTGGGCTTGTGTTGTGTACAGGAATGAATGATTTACGGAATAAGACCAAATGGAGAAAAATGAGAGGGAGAGAGAGAGAGAGAGAGAAAGAGGGAGGGAGGGAAGAAGAGAGAGAGAGAGAGAGAGAGATGAAGAGAAAGGGAGAGGGGAGAGAGATAAAGATAACATGCTAACTTGTAGTGGGATTATGTGTGGTCGAGTCCGACATAGAATTGGTTTTTGCTTTACGAGAAGTAGTGGATGCTGAAAACGAATTTAAAGTACAAGTCCACTCCAAAAATAACTTACTTTCAATAGAAGCAGAAAAATCAGACAAACCAATCAAAATTAATAAGAAAGTTTTTGAAAAAGTATGTTAAACTATTTAACAAGTGAAATCACTACACAAATTGCCAATTTGGTTATCGGTTTGTGACGTCAAATCCTCACTATATATCAGTTGCTTGATATAGTTTAATCCCATTCATTTCCAATTTTCTCCCTAAGAATCTTATTTCTCCACACGAGCATCCAAGTTAGATTGATAGTAATATGTTTTTGTGTAGATGCACTAATATAGAGTTGTTTTTTTTTCCAGTTAAATCATGAAAATGTGAATTTTGATAAACTATTTATATAAAAATCAATAATTATGAAACTACAATATTCAGAAAATAGTATTAATTCTTCAAGTTTCATAAAAGATTTTATGAAATACCATGCACGCAATATGATACAAATCATATAACCTTGGCAAAGGCATGGGGGAATCAAGTTTTGGGGGATAAAAAGGGAAATTAATGGGATGAAAATATATAACGCAATTGATAAATAGTGAGGACATGACGTCACAAACGGATTACCATAATGGCAATTTGTGTTGTGATTCTCATTATTCCATAGTTTTACATACTTTTTCAAAATTCATTACTTTCTTATTAGTTATCCGATGTTGCTCAAACTTTTTATCAATGGTTTGTCTGATTTTTCTGCTTCTATTGACAGTAAATTATTTTTGGAGTGGACTTGCCCTTTAAGTTTAACGTAGACGTTTGATTTCGAGCGATACAAAAATAAAGATTTAGATTTCCACTCGTGAACATTAGGTTTAAGAGAGAAACAGAGAATGTAGCACATACATTGTGCAAGAAATGGGAACAGGAAGGGAAAGAGAGAGAGAGAGAGAGAGAGGGAGAGAGAAGAGAGGAAGGGAGAAAAGAGCGAGAGTGGGAGAGTGATAGTTTAAATAAAGTTTTCTAATGGGTGATAGGACGTGAGGTGGTTGACTCCATCATTGAGAGGAACAACTAATAATGATGTGCCGGTCTTGTACAGCAAATAGCACAATGTGATACAAAGTTTATATTCGCTTCCAAATAATGTAATCTAGTTCCAGACCTATAATTGATTCCTTAAGCGAGAAATTTTCCGGTCCAAATACTTTGAGGTAATGACTAGAAAGCGATGGAAAGACCATGAAGCAATAAGTAATTGTGAGAAAAGAAAATGAGAGAATAATGGTGGGTAACTGATCAAGTTCCTTGGCAAAAAATTACAATGGAATTAATGATAAAGAACAGAAAATAATAACCAGAGGAGTTTACCCACATAAATACATATTTTGCTTAGTATTGTTTAAGTTTGTAATGATAAAATAAATACCGTGATAATACCATTTTGATTATGCAATTTTGATGCTATATCATATAGGCCTATATTGTGTAAATTATGTTTTGGATTTGTGTTAATAATCCATGTAAACACTGGAAGAAAAAGCTACCAGCAATTATCATATCGTACTTCATGTGAGAATCATTCTTCTTCTTTTACATTGTTCCACAATGTCGGTTTGAAAAATTAAATTAGAAACGGTTAAATGGAGTATGATATTTTCACGTGACTTGGTTATGAAATATCGCATTTTCATGTTTTTGCCTATATTCTTCTTTTATCTGAGGTAATTTACATGCTTATTTGGGATTTGATTATAAATCCTAGCATCTCAGAAAATTGATTCATGAACGAATTGGTCAGATTTAATTTTCATGGATTTTTTTCTTCATTTTCTCTTTTATGAGTCTGAAATTCTTTTTGCCCAATTGATCGTGAGCCCGGCAGCCACTGAGCAGCGCCAGATTGACGTTGCTCTATCCCTTATTGTTGAATGCCAAACGAGGTGGCAGCAACTCCCGTCTTTTAACGTCTTTTGGTATGACGCGGCCGTGTGTATGCGGTTTGTGAAGTGTGTGTGTATGTGGAGGGAAGCAAGGTGGATCTCTTTGAGGGAAGTTATATGTTCCAGAAGTGCCCTATTACTTAGTTAAAGTGCCCCTTCCCCTTCTCGACTCTGATAAGTGCCCCTTTTATTTTGACACGTGCCCCTTATCCTTCGACAAGTTCCCCTTTTTCCTTTGCAATAAGTGTCCATTTTCCATTCTCATAAGTGCACTTTTTAATCTCTAGTAAGTGCCCATTTTCAGGTACGAGAAGTGCCCCCTTTCACCTCTGATAATTGCCCCATTCAAATCTGAGAGGTGCCCCTTTTACTTTGAAAAGTGCCCCTTTTCCTTTGTAAAAAGTGCATTTTCCCCTTTTAATAACTACTCCGTTTTACTTGAACTCGGATAAACGCTCTTTTTATTTTCACTTGTGCCCCTTTCATAAAAGCACCCTTTCACCTCCGATAAGTTCCCATATTAAAATCTGATCGGTGTCCCTTTTCTTTCAGCATTTGCACATTTTCATTTATTATAAGTGCCCCTTTTTCATTCTCATAAGTGCCTCTTTTCATATCTGGTCAGTGCCCCTTTTCAGGTGCGAAAAGTGCCCATTTTCACCTCTGATAAATTCCCTTATCAAAATCTGATGGGTGCCCCTTTTCCATTGCAGATGCCCATTTTCCATGTTCATAAGTTTGCCCTTTTTCGTCCCTGATGATTGCCTCTTTTCAGATGTAAGAAGTGCCCCGTTTTCACCTCTGATAATTACCCTTTGTACTTTGACACGTCCTCCTTTTCTTTTCTAATAAGTGTCTTAATCCCTTTCGATAAGTGTCTCCTTTTCCTCTCATCATTAAACGAGCCCCTAATTTAAAGAGGTTAAGAGCAAATGATATAATTATGTTACTTACAAAGTAACATAATTAGTGTCGTGGTAGAGTGGTTTAAGGCGCTTGACTGGAGATGCGAAGGTCGAGAGTTCGAGTCCCGACACGGCACTAATATCCTTTGGCAAGATATTAACTTGCACTTGCTATCTCCACCCAGGTGTTAAATGGGTACCCAGTAGGATGCGACCGTCATTGTTGGTCAAACAGTTTTGAGCGTTAATTTACGCCTGGCTGGAATGCTCCCCATGGAGTGGAGATTGTGCACACATTGTGTGCGGGCAAGTATTGAATCCAATGACCGGGGTAATAGTATACATGTAAAGCGCGTAGAGACGTCATTGATGTATTAAGCGCTATATAAAAGCGGAGTTATTATTATTATTATTATGAGAATGTGCTTATACCCCCATCAGTATTGTTTTCCCTCTCTTTATAAATATAAGATGTACTTTTTCGCACTTCGACCTCACAAATCTTAAAATTTGCCATCGCTCGCTTCCCTCGCTCGCAAATGAATATTAAGACCATAACACCCACCTGCAAAGTATGATGCATAAGCAATATATTGTAGGATGTATAAAGAGAAACAAATATTGAAATCATCCCTGATAATGTAATCACAATGTAGGGGTATACAGGTCGATGATGTAGAGATTGGCAGTTTTCCAATTAAGGTAAGTTTATCTTAGAGCACCAGTGGGGTTCCACCAATGAAATGACTAAATCTTCCTGTAAACGAGATTCTGTATTGAGTTTATACAAAATACCCAGTTTGCGACTGATATCAATCGCAACTTTGTACATAAGAGATAGGGGACTGCAAAGCTGTGATTGATTCGGATCATTCGCAACTCTTTATAGTAGTAGTAGCTCTGTGCAGAGCTAATTTATTTCATTTACCACATTATACAAACAATGACAAGATAATAAACGTAATGATATAGCAGAAAAGTAGCATTGAAATATCTTTGAACTTTTTTTGTTATAGTCTTAATGGAAAAACGAGCCTACTTGGAAGAACCTTCTCGGAAGCAATGCTTGTTGGGTGAAATACATTTGAAAAATTACCGAGTAAAAAAAAGATGACGGAGTAAAAAAGAAACGAAACAAAAACATATAAGAACAGTGGCAGGATGACAAGATTAATATGGTAGATGAAGCAAATAAGGGTGAAAGAGTGACAAACAGGGAAAGAGGGAAGAAGGCAGAAAGAGACAAAGAAGAAGAGAGAAAGGGTGCATGGCCATAAAGGAATCATTTTTGAGTAGTATGATATGGAAACAAATCATACACGAGTCACAATTTCGATGTGAAAAAATGGCCAGTTCGGCCAAATACGAAAAATTGGGAAACTAGTTATTCTAATACGTCTGAAACAAAAAAGTGCTAAGGGCACTTTTGAATCCACTTAATGAAGGTTTTTCTTGCAATGTGCCGGGAAGGGCACTCCAATATTTTGGGCTAGTGAAAGTAAAGATTCTGCTGGAAAATACCGTCCTTGATTTTGGTAGGTGATACGAGCTTGCCAATCTCGTGGAATAACTATGTAATTCAGTATTTTTGTTAAACATATTTGAGAGAACTTGATGCAATTCATAAATACATAAATATACCAAGGTCTTATCAGAAAATAAGTCGTGTATGTTCAAACATTATTTTAGTGAAATAGTTCATGAGTATGAGCGCGGAAATTGGTGTGACATATTATGATTCGCAGTGCTTTCTGATTGGTTGTCCTAAGGGGTAGTTGTTCCAGGGGGTAGTCGTCCTAGAGGGTGATTGCCCGCTTGCCCTAGGGGGTAGTTGTCCTCGGAGGTAGTTGTCCTATAGGAGGTAGCTGACTTGGGGTTGTTATCCGGGGGTGGATGTCCAGGGGTAGGTGTCCTAGAACCGGGTATTAGGCAATTTTCGCAAACTCATTGCGGAATTAGAATCTGCGGTTCGTGTGCAAAATCGAGAAGATACTATAGTAACAGTGGGATGACCGCTGAGGCCCTGAAATCTAGAACGGGTTTTGGCCAAATCTACGGGCGTTCTCAATGACGCCCCAAGTGAATCAAGTGCCTCGATACAAACTATTTCATTCACCTGATAATAATAATAGTATTTAAATAGACAGAATCCAATCTGCATACATTAGTTGTTGCCACACTTAATACATGCAGTTTGCATTCTGACTATTGCGAATCCTAGACAGGTGAATGAAATAATTTGTTTTGAGGTACTTCACAAAGACGTATGTATTGAATTTGATTACATTACGAAAATGGCCTGTTCCCTTCCACGCAATACAGCACTATATACATACACTATACAATACATCGGAAGAAACAAAACTCACCGAAGAGTCATTCGTGTCAGGGGCGGATCTAGGGGGGTTAGGAGGTTGAAATCCCCCCTTGGGCTGGCCAATGTGCTTTCTACCCCCCCCCCCCCGAAATATTGGTTGGCACTTTTTTTCAAATTGAAAACAAATTTTAGCGCTCCCTACCCCCCACTAAGCGAAATATTGGTCGGCGCGACTTTCAAATGTCAACCCCCCCCCCCCCCCCACCGCCCACGCCATAGAAAAGAAGCTAGATCCGCCCGTTAAAATTCGTCATCCTTCGTTATTAGACGACGAAATTCTCATAACCATCTTTGGAACAAGCTCGCTGATTGGCTGTTTATTCACTTGGGGCGTCATTGAGAACGCCCGTAGATTTGGCCCAAACCCGTTCTGGATTTCAGTACCTCAGCGATCACCCTGCTGTTACTATAGTAGCTTCTCGATTTTGCACACGAACCGAAGATTCTCTATCCGCAATGAGCTTGCGAAATACCCCTAATGTTTGTCGAACTGGCAACAACTAATGTATGCAGTTTGGATTCTGTCTATTGAAATTCTATTATCCTTATCAGGTGAAAGAAATATTTTGTATCGAGGCACTTCACAAAGACGTGTGCATTAAATTTGGTTACATTACGAAAATTGCCTAATGGTATTGCAAATGCAATACCTCCGTAGAGATACGTACGCATTCACCGAAAAGCGAAACCACGTATTGTATCGAGGGCGGTCTGTGTGCGACGGCCGTAAACCTGAGTGCTCTGCGTCCGCGAAGGTCTGTATGTTGCTGAGCGAAAACTCGCTATTGTCAATAACTTCATTATTAACTTTATAAAATGAAGATATAGATTGCTCGAAAACACTCTTCAAAGATTATAATGTTTTGTGAATCAGTAACATGGGGCCCAGGCGTGGGGACAACATTTGTTATAAGAGTTGCATTAAACGATTGTCAAAAAACGCTTTGTGATGATCCGATCTGCGTCCTTGATGTAGCGTACAGCAGAGAAGAAAAAGGAATGGAGATTGGAGTGAAATATAGGAGACATGCGGGAAAAGAGACAGAGAGAGTATGTATGTGTGTCCGTTTCACCTTGAAATACAATGGCCCGAATTCACAAAGGAGGTTTGTCGACAAACCTATGTTTATGTGCGTCATAATTATGACGCGTTTTTACAAAACAGGTTTGTAAAAAAACGCGTCGAAACGCGTCATATGACGCACATAAACCTAGGTTTGTCGACAAACCTCCTTTTTAAATTCGGGCCAATATGTTTAACGTTTACACTCTAAAGGAGCCAGGGATCCCCTCCCGCCCTGGTCAATATGTCCCCTTAAATTATGACCAGAGTTTTTTTAACCAGAGTGCCGCGATACTATTTTAGATATATCAAAAATGTATTTTGGAATAACTTCAACTTCAGAAATTGCAAGATGCCCAAAGCCCCAAACATAATATAGACGGATCCCACTGGGCATTTTGGTGAAGAAATAACATTTCAGAGATAATAAATTGATATTTCGCTCGTCTGCAAAGTTAAGAAACGGGATAGGTCCATGAACATCCCCATATGATGACATGATGATATTCGGGCACCTCGCTGTCCGAATATCGTCATGATTCGGGCAGCATGGCGTCCGAATATATCCTTATTTATTGTAGTTTATATCGAAATGAAATTTATAAAACAACAAATTGTCTTTTTTTGCCCTCGTTCGCTTCACAAAATTGATACATCAGGATGATTCCTAGCAACAAGATGATCGAATATATAATTTTGTATTTTATCTAGTGCATATTGATGATTAAATGACATTTTTGCCAAAATGTTGAAAGTGCAACAATTTTCCCATCTTCATTTTTTCTGAAGGTTCATAATTCTGAAACACAAATTTCCCCACAAAAAAGATGATACAAGGTTCTATTTCATTTTCGGAATTATTCACCTTCGGAGTAAGGAACCTTCGGATTTATAAACCTTCGGGAAATCGATATGAAACCGTGTTTACTTATGCCACGTGAATTTTGGAAACAAATGATCACATGAATGCCAATTGCAAGAGTCTATTCTTGACGCTACTTTTTACGGCTCAGAGAAAACATCTGCCGTAACGAAGTCCTGAATCCGTCATTAGGGACTTTTAGATTGAGTGGACGAGAACACGACGAACGCCGACTGATCATGCGTGTCAACCTAGTCAATCTTTTAGATTGCACTCGACGATATACATGCATGCAGGAAGTCACACTATGAACATGACGGACAAAGAAATAGGACAAAATATACAGTTCCTCAATTCTACCCTCAACAATAGGCCATTTTCGTAATGTAACCAAATGTAATGCATAAGTCTTTGTGAAGTGCCTCGATACAAGTTATTTCATTCACCTGTTAGGAATAATAGTATTTCAATAGTCAGAATGCAACAGCATATATTAAGTGTTGCTAAGTAGGTCAAGCCATTATTTTTGTCCTACCTGGCAACAATTAATGAATGCAGTTCGAATTCTGTCTATTGAAATACTATTATTCTTATCAGGTGAATAAAATTATTTGTATTAAGGCACTATGGCCTATTGCTGTGGTAGACAAAAGAACATCCCTTCACTGATATTATATAAAAATGTGTAGAACAGGTGAATATGCATGTGACACCTGTTCTACACATTTTTACATAATAGCAGGGAAGGGATGTTCTTTGTCCACCTGAGGTACTGTATATTTTATGCGCACGCGGCAGGTAGAACCGTACTAGATTTATGAAAATCAAGGTTGACGCATTCTCGATCGCCGACTGAGACGATGTGACGCATGCGCAGTGCCTTAAAATGACGTCACACGTTGCAGTCAAAGCTGTCGACGTGCAAATCTAAAAGTCCCTATTGATCACGGAGTAGACGAAGGCGTTGAGCCGCAGTGCAGTCAGGACTTCGAAGATTGTATCAAGAACTCGATTTCGATCGATCGCGATGAGAACGTTCTTAGAGAGGACGCTGTGAACGATCTGAGGCATCCAGGTGGCGAAGAAGTAGACGGTGATGGCGAGCAACATCCGCGTCGTCTTCCGACCCATGTCGGACTCTTTTGATTTCGACGCACGTGCACGATTCGGACGTTGACGACGGCAAAGGCGGCTGAGAAACGAAGATCGTGACAACTGTTTACTGGGTTGACTTGGGTTTGGCGGTGATTGAGCGTTTTCATGTGTGGCAATGGCAACTTGGCAAGAACCATCGGGGACAAGGTGTGTCCTCTGTCGATAAAATAATAGGTATAGAGAGAGATATTATTGCATAGAATTTCTCTTTAAGACACAACTGGATCGAGGAAGGAAGATGGTTTGACCATGGACCCTACGACAGATGGACTAATAATGAGAGTCTTTCTTTGATCACATCATGACCACCGCCACCGGATAATGTGTATGTTGATGAGGACATTCATTTGACGCGACAATGTTGATTATGTAATCACGCATCATCACAGACAAAAGAACTTTTTACATTTCTTCAGATTCTTTTCGCTGGGCCAAAGCCGAGAGTGTAGTGTCAGGAAAAGTATCGTGATTTAAGACCAGTTAGAGGAGCAGTGAACCCCAATGTATGACAATTTATGTGATATTAGATTGATTGTTAAAGAAGTGGACACTGGTGGACATACATCTGGACTTGCCAAACTTTGAAAAATACATATTCTTTACTATAATATTACCTTCTATTCCTTGGAAATGGATAGGATAAGTTTTAAAATGAATTGTAAAATCCGGGGCTACTAATTACGAAATTCTGCATAAATACAAATCTCTGCTTTGAGATGGCAACGATGGTCGATTTTCTTTCCACGTCGCTGAACTCGTTACAGATTACAGATGCCATTCAAGTGATAACAGCAAGTCGAAATGACCTCATAGTTGAGTACTTTGGCTTGTCCTCTCCATGAGCCTGATTGCATTTTTAGGGCGAGAATTGATCAATTAGGAACTTATGGGTCACCTTCAAAGCATGTTAGCTAACCACTTGTTTAATATATAATTATATGTACCTGTTTACCATGGATGATGGCTATAATTTGCAATGCATGGCGTATATAGGGATCGAACAGCCATTGGCAGGGGGTACTTCCATTATTGGCGGGGCATCGGGAATAAAAATATTGGTTTGATGAAATGCGAGATACAGAAATACAGAAGTATCATGCTATGTTTTTTTTTATGTTACACTGTAATGTGAAACGACATAATGGTAAGTGTAAAACAATATGATTATTCATTTATTTTCTGCAAAAAAAATGTAACGCATATCCTGTAAATCATTGTATTTTCTGACCAATAAAATTTATCAAGGTAAAGAAAAAATGCAAAATAGCAAGACAATAGAGTGAGGAGATGTGTGGGCGGTGGTCGTATCAACCCATTGTCTTTTTAAATATATCTCGTTCGTTCGCTCTCTGTCTCTCTCTCTCTCCCTCTCTCTCTCTCCCCTCCTCCGATTATCTTACCACTCGATGGGGGTGGGGGCGGGGGGGGGGGACACGAGCCCCCTCTTCTTGTACAAGACAGAGCTGTGAGAGAAGGTCATCATCAAAGCTCTCTGTGTCGCTCATGAATATTTGATTTAAGAGAAATAAAACCAGAAGATATATTTTTTTTTAAATACCCTTTCTTCATCAGAATGAAAATAAGTTCACATTCCATCGTCCTAATTATTTTGATGAATAGATTGTCCACTCCAATCGACTCTTTACCGACTGCCAATTCCTTTACTATATTTATTAGGCTAATACGTACAATTATTGCCAGAGGAGTCGATCCTTGTGACAGTGAGCAGTTGCTCCCCCCCCCCTCCCTCATTTCTGAAGTATCAATGCTTCCTAAAATTGTTTAGATTAGGATCTCCAGATACTGCCCAAATATCATTGTCAATAAATGACAAATGCTGTTTGTCAACGTCCTTAGTTCTTCTTGCTGTACATAATGTACTTTTTTTGTAAACTATATATTCATTTTCTCACATTTCTTATCCTTTTTACGCAATATTACGTGCTTAATAGAATCGTTTCCCATTAGTTCCTACTATTACTCCCCATTAATACATTGACATTATTTGTCTCTCACCCCCCCCCCCCCCCCCCCATTCAGATCTTGGAATGGATCAATACCCCTATATATGTGTGTAACTTTCCTATGAATAACAATCTATGACTACTGCTTTGTTCTGTGGCCCGGGTCTTGTTATGACTTTAATCAATGTTATGGGTCGTATAGATGGTATAGACGGACACATTATATTACTTAACAGCAGCCCTAATTTGTAAAAGTATTAGGAAAATCGATGATTTACCGGTATACGTGGACAAATACCTAGCATTGATCTCTCTCTCTCTCTCTCTCCTTCTATCTATCTCTGTCTCTCTCTATCTATCTCTATTTGTCTCTCTTTCTTTTTATCCTGGGGGGGGGGGGGAGTAAGCGTAATGCCTGACAAAGAACTTTAAACAATATTTGTCCGGCTTGCTATACATGCATTTTTTAAATGGTGATATATAAACTCTATAGTGACTCTGACACACCCAAATAACATTTGAAGAATAGGCCTGTGCCTTTCTCCAAAATAATGTACCTTGAATGTTTTCCCCCTTTACAATCATGGTCATCATTTTGTACAGTTATCTTAAAGCTTATCTGCCATAGTTTACAAGAGGGATTACACCGGCCTGCAAGGTCACTGGACAGGTGGTTATCTCATTAACTCAGCTCTCAGTTAACATAAGAAAAAGAGGATCATGGGGGACCAATGGTCACCGATTAGGCATTGTTTGTTATATAGAGGGCGCAAGTAGCTACAAGTAGTGCAGTGGGCCTTTAAGTGTCCAAATGTTCTGTGTTCATGAGTTATAATTTTCATTACTCTAGTTTAAGTAGTATTAAACTTAAAGTAAAATAATGATATGAGAGATATCTCCAATATGCTCCGTTCTGGATACTTTGATTTAAATGACATTAGGTTCCAACACCTCAGTCATGTTGTTCCATTATACCATTTCGTTATCTTTGTTTACAGAGACCCTACTCAATGGCCTAAATGAAGCCCGATTAAGATGAGCTAATATTTCGACAAAATGATTGAATTGTCCATTAAAAGTATAACAAACTTACTTTCAGTCGGCTCAAATGAAATATGAATAATAATTGATCACTTCTGCCTATTGAATCAATCTGGATCAAAGTCTCTGATCATTTTACCTGATTAACGGTCGTTTTTATACCATCTCCCGTACTGTGGAAGAAGGAACACAAAACCAATTTGACTCCATTTTGCAAACCTATCAATCGTGATTGGAAACAAAATGACGTTTAAAGAGCTTAACTTGACAGGCCTTATTGGGTCAATGTTTGATTATAATATGATTGCTAATCAAACGTCAATGTGATTACCTTTCTAATTAGTGCTTCATGAGACTCATTTTATCGTCCACGCTTTCCTCTCTATATGATTCGTTGATAGGATCTCGTGCCTATTTCTCTTTCACCGTTCCACTCATTTATTTCTTAAACAGTCAGTTGTGCTTATGATAATGAAGACTCACTTTTTTCTATGTAGAATTTAGGTGACTATACCTGTCATGTTGAAACTTAAAATAATTATGTGGGAGGATGCATATAAAAAGTAAATGAACATCAAATCTAATTAGGCATGATCCACAATTTGTTTGTCATTTTTGTTTGACATGTATTCAGTTACATTACAATGAACCAATGAGGACGCCAGCTCAAGCTGCGATTATAATATGACGACCCATTTTTTATTTTTTATGTATGATTTTATATGACCATACATAGAAACCATCGATCAACATCAGGCCTAAATTGCAGAGTTTTAGTTTAGTATCATCAACTGACCCATGAGGCTAATGTGGGAGATGTCTGAAAAATGTCAGCATATTGTTTTCTTCTCTTTCTAATGTTTGGAGATCCATCTTATTCGGAGAAGGATTGCTCATCCTTGGCTTGAACAGATTATTACCACCAACGTGTTTCCTATGTAGTAAATCACAATTCTGAGGATTTTCAGTTGTCTTATTTCGTAAATGTCAACACCAGCTGTGCTATCTTTATCGCATTGTTTAGAATATGCACTCTCCCCGAAGACTATAACGAGGAAACCAAGAATTTTGAAAAGCACAGCCAAAGAAGTAAACAATGTCGAAAACATTAACTAGTTTGTAACATTGCTGATATCTTCACAGTGGTCAGTTGCGGTAGCTGAGTCTATTCTAAGGTCGGAAATCGTAGAGAACGCCAACGCTTAAAACATGTTCAGACGACTTCACTAGTGGTCATTGGGGGAGGTGGTTCGACGGTATCATCATTTTCGATCATGAATACGACACAAACGATGACGGAACAACATGTTATATTCAACTCTACAACTTTTGATTATGGTCTGTCTTCCGGAATCGGTGAGAACACGACGATCATTTTAAACTTCTCCTGGTGCCCGATGGATTGGTCATGGTTGGTCATTATACAGCTAATCTCAGCAATTACAGGCATCGTAGGAAACTTCCTGGTGATCGTTGTTCTTTTGCATCGCCGAAGTAAAAACAGATCGACGGATACCCTGATCGGTGGACTGGCTTTTGCAGACTTCTTTACTTCGGTATTCCTCATTCCCATCCCCACGCCAGTGTACATTCCTAAGACCTGGTTGGGTGAGGTCTACTGCAGACTTGTCTTCACGCAAAGCCTACTCTGGGCTTCAGTAACGGTCTCGGCATACCTCCTGATGTCTATATCTGTAGAACGGTACATTGCAGTGATATATCCTCTTCATTTCAAGCGCCTCATCACTCGACGTCGTGTCTGGACCCTCATAGGTTTCATCTGGGTCCTTTCCGTCTTATCTCAACTGTTCACATTCTTCGCTTATACTGTTGACCCCTTTACCAACAAGTGCAAGGAGCAGTACATAAACCGCTTGATAAAAATCATTGTAGCTTTCTATTGGTTCTGCCTCCTCCTCGTTGTCCCTTGTCTCACCATGCTAATTACCCAGGTTTTAATCGCTCGCAAACTTACTCACCGCTCCAACCACTTTAAAGGCGTGACCAACAGCCTCAATGGAAAAACAATGCCATCTTTCCATATCGTGGCCAGAAACCGCGTTCTGAAGATGATGCTGATCGTCATCCTCATCTATCTTGTCTGTTGGACTCCGAACCAGATTGCATATTTGGGTTATACCATTGGTTGGAAGTTCCTGAATCTTACATAAACAGTCCTCTCCATTCCATGCTTATATTTCTTGGCTTCTACAACTCCTGCGCGAATCCGATCATATACGCAGCGAGGTATCCTGAGTTTCGAGAGGCTCTCAAGGACATGCTCACTTGCAATGCTACCAAAAGTTCTAAACTTATAGATAAAAGAGATGCCGTCCAGATAAGCACCATCGGCGGCCAAGTTTAGCCAAACTTGAGGATGTCATCCAGCTTTGGAGAACTCTTAAATTGAATAGGTATCTATAATTTATGCGACTGATCAATTTTTAGATAATGTACTGAATAAGGTAACTGTATAACTGACAATACTTTGTATGTTTATCACCAAAACGTTATAATATACTCATGATACTACCCCATCGAAGTAGACCTGATGACAAGCTTGTTATCATATTATTTTACAACACTGACAATCGCCAATTATAGTGCATAATAGTTCGAATGATATTCAGCTTCAAAAATTAGATGTTTAAAGGACTATAATAACTTTAAATTTGTATAGCGCATAATAATTACAACCGATTCTCTATGCACTTTACGTTATAAACTAGGAGAAAATATACTTAATACAGAAAAATATAAACACTACTGGACTGAAAAAAAGCAGAGTTCTTGTTTTGACGAAATTAGTTAATGTCTCTAGGAAATAATTCGCACCATATTATATTGTTCAACCCTTAATTCACAATTTAGTTTGTCTCTTTTTTGTTACATTAAGGTATGAAACTTGCTAAATTAGTTCCCATTTTTAAGAAAGGGGATCCACTACAGTTGGGAAATTAAAGACCAATATCTTTATTGACATGTCTATCTCAAATTCTTGAACAAATTGTTTATGTTCGAACAATTGATTTTCTTACTTCACCTCACTTTGTTATTTTGTATACGATTCGCAATTTGGTTTATCAGCAAACTACAATAAAACACATGTTAACGTTTAATTGTGAACGTTAGTCAATAAGGAGCATGTTCCATTGATGAATACGAAAATACGGTGGGGTGTTTCTGGACTTATCCAAGGCTTTTGATAACCA
Source organism: Strongylocentrotus droebachiensis (assembly GCA_035222895.1). Taxonomy (NCBI): domain Eukaryota; kingdom Metazoa; phylum Echinodermata; class Echinoidea; order Camarodonta; family Strongylocentrotidae; genus Strongylocentrotus; species Strongylocentrotus droebachiensis. The sequence continues at coordinate 87,936 of JAVYIG010003727.1, forward strand.
TCATATCCTGTTTTACAAACTCTCAAACTATGGAATAAGAGGAAAGCCTCGGAGTGGTTTAGGAACTACCTCCACAATAGAAAACAACATGTAGTTATTGATGGTGTTTATTCAGGTATTAATTCCCCTGACTGCGGTGTACCTCAGGGATCAATTCTAGACCCACTATTGTTTATTATATATATATATATATATATATATATATATATATATATATATATTAATGACTTCTACAGGTCATCATATATTTTGCAGACGATTCTAATGTTTTCTTTTCACACAGATAACCTGAGATTTTACCCACAACAATTAGTTTTGAAATGAAAGCTGTAACAAATTGGATCAGAACTATTAAATTATCACTTGATTTATTGAAAACTAAATGTTGTTTAGTAATATAATGGACAACTTAACTAGGAAAATATTATTCTTGATATCACTGTTAGTAAAAGGGTTTCTAATACAAAATTCTTAGGAATGATATCTTGTTTGAATTATGACATTTTAGCCTGGGGCAACTGTGCAGGCTCATTACTGGGCAGAATCCTTCTTCTTCAGAAAAACAACAAAACGTATTATAAGTCATTCAGACTTTCGATGACATACAGATACACTATTTTATTTTTGTTTACTCGAACAAAATGTTTAAGATACGTGATCTGTTTTCTTATGTTTTGGGATTTGGGGAAACGAGTCACCGGAAGTTCTTTTAGCAACGTTTAGGACAAATACCGAATTACACAACTACGCCCATCATTTCAGCGGGCTCCCATCAACTTCTAAAAATGAGAAACCTACTTGCTAATATAAATTTTACTTTTAAGGGACCCAGACTTTGGGATTCCCTTCCCAAGGAAAAGAGAGACCGACTTTGTATGGTTTCAGGAATACACTTAAACGTTTTTTTCTCCATAAGTAAGAAGAATGACCCAATCGAAAGCTATTTGTAATGAATATTTGTGTCAATCATTGATGTTTGCTTTTCATCTTGCACCCTAGCTTTTAAGTAGGTTCACTTTTCATTTCCGTATTTATTGATTTACAGAACATTCGTTCATATTAATAATAACTATGATTCAATATTATTTATTTCCATATTACTTAAAGAAACGTTAATATTGTGTAAAATGTATTGTACTTTGTAAAGTTTGCATGAAATATGAATAAAAAGGCAACCAATCAATCAATGTAAGAAGTTGTAGGTCTAAAAGGCTTTCTTAAAAGTATCGAGAGAAAATATATGTCTAATGGTAATGGGTAGAGAATTCCACAGAGCAGGAAGTGATGCCATGAAAGAGATGTTTCCGCGTGTATTCATGTATACGGAGTGTACAACCAGAAGATGTTGTGACGATGATTACAGAGTACGTACTGGAGTATGTTTATGAATAAGTTCTTATATAATAGATGTACCACAGACTTGGAATCACAAAAGAAAAGTTGTAGGAATCAATTGTTTTAAATCAATTTTAAAGATAAAGTTAAGATGTTCTTCATATTTCCATAAAAAGATGTATGCAAGACACATTATAGCCTACAAATAGAATAAAGATTTAAATAAAATACATATAACTTTTACAATAATAATACTAATTGTCATCGTTATCATAAAAGCTAAAGTAATAGGAATAATAATAATCATTATAACAATATATTTAAAAAATTTGCCGGTGCTGAATAGAGCAACGATTCTGTTTACTTCTTGTTCTTGTTCCTCTCGTTATATATTCATAAGTTTGTATTTCATATTTCCTCTATTTTAATGCTTTAGGTTCAATATGTTAATATTGTATAGATGTATTGTACCTTCTTGTGTATTCGTATTTGGATTTGCATGTATAGCGCCATGAGCGTCATGCCTGACGGACCTGGTGCGCTTTATAAGAAGCCTCCGTTATTATTATTATTTGAAGTATAATGTATGGTAAACATCAAGATGTTACGAGGGAAGTGTAGAATAGATATGACAGGACAATATAAAAAACATGTACAATGTGAGGAATCTAAATAAAATGCAGAGCTCGTACAAGATCAAGCCCATGTGCAGAGTAGTATTATAAAGTCTGATTAATGTTCAGTAGAAGGCGTATAGAGGAAAAAGCAGTACCGAATACAAGAAACGTACAGGGAGAACGAACCTTGGAAAGTGTAAAAACCTTTGGAAATGCATACAGTTTTACGTGAAACCATTTAAAATCATCAATTCAATAGATACTTAAAGAAGTGAAACTAAACGAAACTCGGATATTTGTATCAGGGGACAAGTTCTCATAGTTCATCATTGTTATGTTACCACACTCTTTATAACAGTATTGTTTTCAAATACTATAATCAAAGCAAGCTAACTCCTCTAAGATGCATTCAGGAAGCTGTAATCTATTTCCTTCTTTCACTCATCCATTTTATATCAATTGATTTTCTATTAAGGGGAATACTGTAAGGTACAAAACAAGACATTTCCATTCTTAGAATTTCGTTTGGTGATAAAGAGATCCCGCGATCACTAATTCAATAATTCGTTAAAAAAAATTGTTACCACATCCATCTAGATTTACCCATCAGGATCTCAAGGGATTCGTTTTTTTCCAATAATTAATTTTTCAACCACCTTAAAATATATTGAGAATTATGTACCTATCAAGTATCTCTTTGCACACACGTCATACACATACACGCACACACATGCGCGTGTTCTCTCTCTCTCTCTCGGTCTTTTTTCTCTTACTTCCTCGATTTCTCTTCTCTTTCTCTTTCTCCTTCTCTCTCTCCCTCTCTCTCTCTCACTCTCTTACTTTCTCTTTCTTTCTCTCTCTCTCTCTCTCTCTCTCTCTCTCCATTTCTCTCACACATACACACACGCACACACCCACACACACATACTGGGAACAGGTTTCAGAATGAACAACATGTATAAACTATATCCTCTTAATAATGTTTTATTACTTTACATTAAGTTGCAATTTACACATCATTAATCAATTGCCTTCGCTATCTTAAGAAAATACGTTATCTCTCTCAAACATCTATTGTTAAGTTTTAACAATATCAATATTGATCATCAATGATAAGGTTTGTATATACTGTAACCCAGACATATCCATCTATTACGACAAACCTTATTTGGAGCATGGAAACATAAAACGAAATATTGATACTGATGAAGCTACAGTGCGTGAACAAGACATATCATTTCATTATACATTAATCCATTCATTCATACATTAATTCATACATTAATTCATACATTAATTCATACATTAATTCATACATTAATCCATACATTAATTCGTAAATTAATTCATACATTAATTCGTACATTAATTCATACATTCATTCGTACATTAATTCATACATTAATTCATACATTAATTCAGACACTAATTCATACATTAATTCATACACTAATACATACATTAATTCATACAGTACTTCGTACATTATTTAAACAATAATTCATACATTAATTTTACTACAATTGCTTAAGCCGGGGTTATAATATGATTGCAGGCCCCTAATAGAGAACAATATTGATACTGATGGGGCCGCCCTGTGTTAAAAAAATATCATTATTATTATTATTACTATTATTATACATGTCATTATTATTGTATTATATGCTTTACATGTATATCAACATAACATTGCAATTTTACAATACTGAATATTGTTTTATCCCTAATATTATATTTTTGATGCCCAGACTGAAGTTCCGAAAAATACTGTATACATACGAAATGGTTATTAAACATCCCAATACGCGCTACGTAACATTTTAAGGGACAATTCATACAGTACTTCGTACATTATTTAAACAATAATTCATACATTAATTTTACTACAATTGCTTAAGCCGGGGTTATAATATGATTGCAGGCCCCTAATAGAGAACAATATTGATACTGATGGGGCCGCCCTGTGTTAAAAAAATATCATTATTATTATTATTACTATTATTATACATGTCATTATTATTGTATTATATGCTTTACATGTATATCAACATAACATTGCAATTTTACAATACTGAATATTGTTTTATCCCTAATATTATATTTTTGATGCCCAGACTGAAGTTCCGAAAAATACTGTATACATACGAAATGGTTATTAAACATCCCAATACGCGCTACGTAACATTTTAAGGGACAATTTTTTTTTATTAGAACGATACGGCTGTCGTTGTGCATATAATCTTGTCTTAAACCGCTTGACAATATCTCGAGTACAAAGATTTTTCAAAAATGCGTTGAAATAAAAGAATTGTCACATTTGTCATTCTACTTTTCATGGTGCGTTCGAGTAAAGTTGAAATAGAAATTTTCAAAATCAGTGTAATACCCCTAGGATTACTTTAATCTGTTTAGGTCACTGTCGCAGACCCAAAGGGATCAGCCTCGTACGACAATGTGTTAGACCATGTCGTAGTAGAAAACATTAATAGAATCAGGTGGTGCATTTGCATTCATACGGAAATTCTCAATATGCTATTTCTCGCGCTTATCAAAAACGAGGAATATAGGAAAAGGAATTGCCCAAAGAATATTTTGTCGTTGCACTTTCCTAAAAATTAAATTTTTTTTTATTTCTAACACTTCAGCTCATAACGATATTGAGGCTACCCCTGCTTACCACCAACAGCCACATAATCATATTGTCACATTCTTCTACTCATTAGGGATCAAGTCATTGGTTCTGAGATTAATCGTAAGATATTTCGTCAATTGATCAAAGAAATATTCCTGTCCCCTCACGTCCTCAGTCCAATGGAGGTAGGGTCTGCCGTCACTGAGATACAACCTCGCCAAGAAAGGTATCTCATCATCTGGGATGTCTTCGATGAAGACCGCGACTACGAACTCAGTCTGAGTGTCACTCACGTGGTCCATCGCGGTGCGGAGCTTGAGCATGAACCAGCGATCGTGCACGGCGGCTCTGCTTAGTAGAATGACGGTCTTGTAACTCCGGCTCACCACGTAGTCAATCGCATCCAAGTAATGCATACCCGGCACGAGGTCTTCGTCACCAAAGACGTTCCTCTGAAACTGCGGGAGTCTTTCCTCAAGAGTTGGTAGGAGACGTTCGCGAGCCCACTCTTCGTCATCGTCGTAGAAGATGACATTCATGTCGAACTCATAATCATTAGGGTCTCGAGCGTCTCGCATCTCGTTATACCCAACGGCTGCTAATTTCAAGAGAAAGAGTTTGTACCTCAACTGCCATCGATAGTGAAAGACGAGTACGACGATGACAACGAAGAACATGATGGCGAGGGAAGTCAAAGAATAGAGGGCATTGTAAGGGCTACAAAGCGTTTTGGGGTCAAAATCAAACAGCGGTTTCTCGCGAAGAGGTTCTAAAGACGCTACAGAACAAATAGTTTTATCTTTGTTCATGAGTACAAGTGGTCCGCTAATCCAGGCAAGAAGCCAACTTAGTTCACAATTGCAGTAAAGTGGGTTACTTGAAAGATCGACAGATGTAAGACAAGGCTCAATCAGATTGAAAGTACTTTGGGTGAGTCTTGTTAATTTGTTTTCTGATAACAAAAGTGTTGTCAGCCTACGATTGTTCAAAAACAGGTTTTTATCGAGGTATGTCAATAGATTATTATGGAGATCAATAATTGTCGTTTGTCCTAAATTTTTGAATATGTCAATAGGAAGTTGCTTTATTTTGTTTCCGCTTAAGTTCAGCACCCGAAGGAATTTCAACGCCTCGAATGCTAATGGATGAAGCAATGAAATGTAACAGTTTTCCAAACTGAGATTTTGTAGAGCAGACAGTGGTTTAAATACCAACGGTGGTAAATAATGTACACGTCCATTTGCAAGACCGATTGAATTTTCACTCAGATCCAAAGTCGTCAGACTAACCAGTCCATAAAAAACAGAGATATTTTTAAAAAAATTCCAAAAATCGACGCTCTGAAGCCCGGTCTTACTGAGGTTCAAATGCGCAAGTGATTGTAGACTTTCGAAGGTTTTCCCAGCCATTAAAATCCCCGTTAAAAGCGGTGGGTTGTTGTTAAGGAAGAGAGATTTTAAGCTCGGAGTGACCAATTCAATATAAACAATATTACATCGTGAAAAATCGATAGTTTCAATTTTTCCTAGTCCCATAAATGATGCAATTTCCACGGCTCTAAGATATTCGTTTGAGCTCATGTCTAAAAACGTTAAATTTTGCAAGCCGAGAAAAGTGAATCGGGAAACTTTAGTCAAATGATTACCGGATAGATCCAACTCAGTTAAGCCTATTTGCCATGAACGATTATTGGTGTTTATATATTTTATTCTATTCCTCGTCGCTTTCAAAACCCTGATATCCTGCATGTTTTCAAAAAATTCTGGTTCGATTGTTTCGATATGGTTGAAACTGATATCAAGTAATCGAGTGCGCGTCAAATTAGAGAAGACGAATGGATATAGGGTGTGTATATCGTTCGAAGAGAAGTCAAGCACTGAAAGAGAATGACCCTGCAGCGGATCAAAGAAATCTGTTGGAATTTCACTCATATTATGCGTGAGTCTAAATTGCTCTATAGTCGACCGTGAGATGCCAATGAATATATTTCTCAACACCTTGAATGACAAAGGATGTACACGGGACCCGATCCTAAGTGACCTTACATGCAATGATGCGATCACATTGGGATCGACTGATAAGAAAGGGTTTCCAGTTAGATCCAAAGTCTCACCAAAACATGAAAATTCGAAAGTTTCTGGGGTGAGGTGGGTAAGATGATTTGCAGACAAGTCAACATGGTTAACCCTGCCACAATGACTGATGTTAATGAAAGTAAGATCGTTGCTTTCAAGTCTTACACTTTCTAAATATGGGCTCCATTTTAGCGTATCGTTGGGGAGTGATTTCAAGTTTGAAAACCTTAAATTTAGAATAGACAGCTTCTTAGCCCACCTGAAGATCCCTGTGTCGGGAAGCACAAGATGATAGTTGAAAGACATATCAATATTCTGCAATTCTTTGAGAGGGTAAAAGGTCCTAGATTCAATCATCCTGATGTCGTTTTCGGCAATATCCAATTTGGTAAGGAGGGGGTATCTTTTAAACGAAGAGTTTAAGAGAGAGGTGAGTTTGTTGTAGCTCAGGCTCAGAACTTCAGTGTTTTCAGGAAGATTTTGAGGGACAGAATCCAAACTTTCGCGATAACAATAAACTTCCTTCAGCTCAACGTTCTCATAGCAGGGCCGTCTCTTCAAATCCCACGGTGGTATGGGAACAGCATCTCCGTGCAGGGTTTGGAAACAGAAGAAGATGATCAACGGAACGAGTACACGGTGTTCGAAAGCCATAATGACCGATTTCGGATTTGCGTCTGAAAGAAAAACATAATTTTATGGTCAATTTATCTCACTAAGTTGTTATATCTTGTGTTTGTTTGCTGTATAGGTGATTGCACCCTCGACAGTTTAATATAACATGCAGGTGTCATGTTCTTCTAAATTTGTGCAACGTTGGTAGAAGAGCCTCGTGCACATTGCCTTCTTTTTCTTTATAATTATCATCATCTAATATAATACTTATACTACTACTCAGGCGCAAATCCACGGGGGGGGGGCGACGGGGCCGCCCTCACCCCCTGGCAAAAAAGAAAAGAAAAGACGGGCCCCCACCCCTGGCAAAAAAAGATGGTTACCACAAATTTACCTTTTTCTCTTTTTGTTGCTCAAGGAGGGGGGGGGGGGATTTTGAGTAAAACAAAAACCTCACTGCCCCCTCCCCACTGAGCGAAAGCGCAATTTTCATATTTCCGCCCCCCCCCCCCCCATTGGAAAATCCTGGATTCGCCACTGCTACTATTTCTTCTACTACTACTACTACTACTACTACTACTACTACTACTACTACTACTACTACTACTGCGGCTGCTACTACTATACAAGTACACTACTGCTATACAAGTACAGCTAAAATACTTGCCACTAATACTCACACTTAAATATCTTCGTAAACGAAATTTTATCGTTTTGTTTGGGTTCATATGATATATTTTTCAGGCTGCAATTGCAAGTTATTTTGGTTAACTTCGATGGCACAAGCTGACCAAACAATGTATTATCAAACAAGGCGACACATTTAGAGAGTAAAACTGTTATGTTTCAAATAAGGTTCAAGGAGAAGAAAACTTTTGAGCATTTTACCTTAACTTTGCACAACCACAGTAGTTTGACACTCCAAAATAAGATCCCTCGCAATGGATGGTTGGTTTGTAAATTGGAAATGGTTCTGAACATGCACTCCAACCTATTCACGTTTTAATGCATATCCTCGGCGAGACGAGAAAGAAATCATCTAAATAAGGTGATATATAATAACTGAAGTGTCTTTTATAGTCGTCACTTTGTAAAGCGAAACTGTAAACATCCACTAAGGTTTTATTAATGCCTCCGTCAAGTAGTCATTAGGAACGCCCAGAACAGGAAGATGTTGATATTTGAATTAACGAGCACATATTTATTTTCTTCCAGCCATTTTTCTATTCCCATTTTTAAAATTATGCACGTGATACGTACCTCGGCGAGAGTGCGAGACGAGAAAGAGATCATCTAAATAAGGTGGTATAATAACTGAAGTGTCTTTTATAGTCATCACTTTGTAAAGCGAAAGTGAAAACATCCACTAAGGTTTTATTAATGCCTCAGTCCAGTAGTCATTAGGAACACCCAGAACAGAAAAGATGTTGATAATTGAATTAACGAGCATACATTTATTTTCTTCCAGTCATTTTTCTATTCACATTTTAAAAATTATGCACGTAGTTGACGTAACACGTATCAAGTTTCAGGAGTATTTTTTTTCAATGGATCGTGCATGGGAGCACTGTGGTATATCGATGAAGGCTCTTGACTCTCTTAAGGAAGGTCCTAGCTTCGATCCTTCTTTGGTGCTTACATCCTTGGACCTTGATCAAGGTGTTTTGCACATGTAGATCTCCACCCAGGTGTATCGAATGGGTTTCTGGTGCCCGCAGTAAGAGCAGTAGGAGAACTAACCCCTCAGAATAAGCGTAGGTATTCTAACAACGAGATGAATTCCTGCCTTTTGATGTACAATAAATCTTACGAACGTTTACAAGAGATATATAAATTAATTTAATGCTTTAATGCCTTTTAGCATGACATGGGCACAGCCATTTTCTTGAAAATGTGACGTACCAGGCGGAGATGTACATGTATCATGCACCAAGCTTTGATTGGAAAGACTTTTTAATTCAATTACGAAACCTTTACATTTCAATGAGGGAAAATCATAGCCGAGAAGTTAAACATTACATTTGGTGAAAAATAAAATAATAGGGTAACAATAATATTGTAACTCATTTATTTAAAAATACTAAAATGAAGCGGTTGAAAAATCTATTTCATTTATTTATGCAATTTGCGTTCTGGCAATTGGAGTACAAAGAATAATAGCAGGTGAATGAAAATGCTTCAAGTTGGCATCGAATGGGTTTCTGGTGCCCGCAGTAAGAGCAGTATTGATACAGATGTGGCTACTCAGTGCAAATAAGACCAAATTATTCATTTTCTATCTTATGATAAAGGGCGCAAGAAGTAATGAGCTTGTGTATACCGAAATGAATGATTTACGGAATAAGACCAACTGGAAGAGAGAGAGAGAGAGAGAGAGACAGAAAGAGAGAGTTCAATTGTACATTGTGTGTGTATTCAGGGGCGTCGCTAGACCTTTTTCAGTGGGGGGAGGGGGGGGGGGTGTAGAGGCCAACGATTACCGACAAAACTAGCGACCAATTACCGACAAAATTAAATGTCCATTATCTACAATTTAACCCTATAAACACGGGGCCGAAGGCTAAATTGATTTTCCTATGGACTTTCTTTAGTACTTGCGTATGCGCAAATTTTCCTCGACGACATAAATATACGAATTATTTCGTCAACTTAGTCAGCATCGTAGCTGATATATTTTAATGCAGGCGCGGAGCTAGGATCTTATTTTAGGGAGGGGCAGTAGTGAGCAAGCAAATCACTTAAAGAGCGCTCATTAGGGGGGTGTGGGTGATAGGCCTCCCGCGCGTAGCGCGGTAGCTTAGACGTTTCCTTAAATTATTAGGAAAAGAAGACGATTTATTGTACCGTTCTCGACTGTTAATCCTTGTCTGAATGAAGTTTCCCCCCTCCCGCGCGAAGCGCGAAAGCTTTGACGTTTCATTAAATTATTAGGAAAAGAAGACGATTTATTGTACCGTTCTCGACTGTTAATCCTTGTCTGAATGAAGTTTCCCCCCTCCCGCGCGAAGCGCGAAAGCTTTGACGTTTCATTAAATTATTATAAAAAGAAGACGATTTGCTGTACCGTTCTCGACTGTTAATCCTTGTCTGAATTCAGTTTCTCCCCCTCCCGCGCAAAGCTCGGAAGCTTTGACGTTTCAGTAAATTATGAGAATAAGCAGACGATTCGGTGAATTGTACTCGACTCATCCTTATCTGAATTCAGGTCTACCCCTCCCGCGCGAAGCGCGGAAGTTTTGGCGTTTCATTAAATTATTAGAGAAAGAAGACGATTCGTTGTACCGTTTTCGACTCTTAATAAGCCCTAATTGTCTTAATTCAGTTTCCCCCTTTATCGCGAAGCGCGAAAGCTTTGACGTTTCCCTAAATTATTAGAGAAAGAAGACGATTCGTTGTACCGTTCTCGACTCGTCTAAATGAAGTTTTCCCCTTCTGCTCGGCGTTTCATCACAATGTAGAGAAAGGAAGACGATTCGTCGTACCGTTTTCGACTCTTATTAAGCCCTATTTGGTGTACTGTTTTCGACTTTTAATCCTTATTTGAATTTAGTTGTTCCCCCTCCCGAGCGAAGCGCGGAAGTCTTGGCATTTCATTAAATTATTAGAGAAAGTAGACGATTCGTTGAACCCTGCACGACTCTTAATCCTTGTCTAAATGAAGCTTCCCCCTCTCCCGCGCGAAGCGCGAAAGCTTTGACGTTTCATTAAATTATTATAAAAAGAAGACGATTTGCTGTACCGTTCTCGACTGTTAATCCTTGTCTGAATTCAGTTTCTCCCCCTCTCGCTCAAAGCGCGGAAGCTTTGACGTTTCATTAAATTATGAGAAAAAGCAGACGATTCGGTGAACTGCACTCGACTCATCCTTATCTGAATTCAGTTCTACCCCTCCCGCGCGAAGCGCGGAAGCTTTGGCGTTTCATTAAATTATTAGAGAAAGAGGACGATTCGTTGTACCGTTCTCGACTCGTCTAAATGAAATTATCCCCTTCCGCGCGAAGCGCGGAATTTTCAGCGTTTCATCACAATATAGAGAAAGAAAGAAATTCGTCGTACCGTTTTCGACTCTTATTAAGCCCTATTCATCTGAATTCAGTTCCCCCTTACGCGCGAAGCGCGGAAACTTTGACGTTTCCTTAAATTATTAGAGAAAGAAGACGATTTGTTTGTACCGTTTTCGACTCTTAATAAGCCCTATTTGGTGTACTGTTTTCGACTTTTAATCCTTATCTGAATTCAGTTGTCCCCCTCCCGCGCGGAGTGCGGAAGTTTTGACGTTTCATTAAATTATTAGAGAAAGAAAACGATTCGTTGTACAGTTTCGACTCTCACTAAGCCTTGTCTGAATTCAGTTCTCCCCTTTAGCGCGAGGCGCGGAAGCTTTAGCGTTTCATCACAATATAGAGAAAGGAAGACGATTCGTCATACCGTTGTTGACTCTTAAACTTTATTTGAATTTAGTTTCTCCGAAAATTTTAAACCTCTGATTTCTTTAGCTGATATTATAGGAAAGTGAAACTTCGAGAAAATACACGTATTGTAGTTGTAGTCACTCTCGAAGTCGTCGCAGCAGATAAAAAGTCACAGTTCGTAGGGAAAAAAACTTTTCGGGCGACCGACAATATACATCTCACCGACTTCAAACTTCTGCATTGATATAGTACACGAGGATTGAGCAAGAATACCGACACAGATGACCCGACACAGCAACATATTTAGCCGTGTCTTTCTTGCTCCATCGACGAGACGACTTCACCCAACAACCCCCTTCTCTCTTTTACTCCCACTTCTCCTCTCTCAGGCTCTTACCTCCCCTCTCTCTCCTCTCTTTTACCCCCGTTTCTTTTGTTTACCGTTTACTCTTTTTCTTCTTTTTTCCCTTTTTTCTTCTCTTTTCTTTCCTTTCTTTTCCTTTCTTTCCTTTCCTTTCTTTTCCTTTCTTTTCTTTCCCTTTCCCTCTCTTTTTTCCCTCCCCATTTCTCTTTTTTCCCGACGACAGCACAATTTTACCGACAATGTCCTGACAAGTGGGGGGGGGGGTGTCGCACCCCACCCCCCTACTTTGGCGACGCCCCTGTAGTGTATTTAAGGTTGTAAAATCGAGCATATTTTTTTTTCGTTATAGAATTACGTGAATCATATTACTTACTATAGCTAGTAAAATGCGGTTGTAGCAAATTTGACTTTAGGGATGAAGAAATAGGCGAACATTTTGTCAGAGTAAGGAGCACAACACTTTATTTGTAAGTACAGAGAATTTCAGTTGTTATTACACGGAGTCATATACACAAAAGAACAACTAATCAAGTCCGGTTTTTTTAACGATAGTCTCTGCTCAATTTGCTCAATTTGCCAAAAAGAACCAGAGACCTATACTGACACACACTTTTAAATTACGTGAAGGTAAGACAGTCGTGGCAATTTAATATTGAACATTACGATTTAGTTGAATTAAGGGATATGGAGTGGCTAGATTATCTTTAGGATTGTCGGGTTACTCGAATAGAATTCCGTGTGTGAATACTATCATAATTGTTTTGAAATATAAAATTTTTAAATCGAGGGGAGAAGGTCATTTACCTTATACAGAAAATTATTACGGATTTTATAGAGAAGGAAAAGAACGTAGCAATCAAGGTAGGCAGGTTTTCGTTGCATTTACAAAAATGGGAAGAATTATAAGTGAATTAAATTACTCTACTTTTATCTTTATATTTCAAGGAGAATGTTCGACTGAAGGAGGGGTGGTGGATATGTGAGCAGGTAATTTGTCAATCATAAATCGCTTTACTGTCGAGAAACTGGATCATTGAAAGTCATTAGTACTATTTTCTATTGCCCTCCTCTGTCATTGTCATTCTTTAATGAGTTTTGTAAAAGATGAATACTACTTTTAGCAACTTATTTTGACTAAAGTTTTACTTAATCAAGGATCAGCCCGGGGGTTCAAAATTTTCTTTCTCTGTTGCAGCTAATTGATTCATAATGTACTCTTAGATGTTTACCTCTGACAGTTTTTATCTGGCACCATTTGAAAGATTTAGAAAAGCAAGATACGCAGTGCAGTCAAGATCGCTTTATATTGAGCCCCTGGATGCTCATCTGACGGTTATTTAAAGCCTAAAATCCAAAAGCTTCTGGGGGCTCCGCCCCCTGGACCCAACGCCAATTAGTGTCCTGCCAATGTCACAATCAAGGTTTTAATAAAAGTGTGCTCATCTGACCGTAATTAAATGCCCATGCGCCCTGAGCTTCGAGGGGCTCCGCCCCTTGATCCCGCCGGGGCTTTGCCCCTAGCCCCCACGCCGATTTATGCTACGCTCTACTTGATCGTAGATACTATAGCCCCCCCCCCCCCACCACACCCACTTTGAAACACGTTCAGCAGCGCCTGCATGTAAGAGTGGTGGTGATGCGGATTTTTTTTTCTGCCCCCTAACGATTTTGCTCATTACGCCACTGCTTTAGTGGGTCACCATTACGTACCAATATTTGGCTCGCACAATTTCAAATTGTGGTCCCCCCCCCCCCCCATAAGAAATCCTGGGGATCAATAAAATCGTTATAATACCATTCTCAGAGACGTCCATTCTCAGGAAGAACTTAATACATGAGATTTTCGTAAAACAGCGGGACGGGCTGTAACATTCAACTCAGCAAACATTTGACTAGCACTAAAGTGTCTAGGTACCCTCAGAAGCATTCTCATGGCATCATGATAGGCCACAATAAACCTGTGCAGACTGCTCTTCTTAAAATTACACCACAGATGCGCAGTGTACAGGGGTGTACAGTAAGCCTAATGCCACCTGCCCACCTTCACATCCGAAATATTCATATTACATATGAAACTTCCTAAGAAGCATATATAACCTTGAGCATATAATTTATGACACTATCGACTAATATCTTTATCATCACTGAGGTCTTCAGTAAAGAAATGACCAAGATACAACAGACATTGAGTGAGGTCCACATAAATACAAATCCGGAAATACCAATTTACGGTGTTCCTTACATCGATTATCAAAACATGACTCTTTTTTCGCATTATATTTCACATCAACTCGGCATCGATCTAATTCATTCGCACAATTATTCTTTCCCTATATTAATAGGGGTTAATCCCCGCCCCGCCCCCCCAAAAAAAAATGGGGGGGGGGGGGGTAAGTGTAAGAAAAATGTTTATGCTGTAGAGATTGATGAGTACCACTGATTCCTGTTTTATTACCCCCTTCTTCACGAAAGCCAAGTTATTATCATATTTATACCTTTCCGCTCCCACTCGTGATCTTTCTGCTCCTTTTCCCTTTCTCTCTCTCCGACTTTCTCTCGATCTCCAATCAATCTCCACTCGCTACTTTGCTCTCTTCCTCCTCTCTCACCCCCTAAAATAATATAATTATGATTATCATATATGATATTTTCGTGATCTCTCTTCTACGTCTAACACGCCATTTTCTTCTTCATCTGCTTCTCTTCTCCCCTTCTAGTCCAAAATCTGGCTTAATTCATTTTGATCTCAACCACACCAACGCAATATGCGACCTCCCCCTACTTACTTGCTGTCAGCCGAAGATGGCGTGATCATTATATTATGACGCCCGGCGAAAAAAAAGTTCTTAGGCTGGGCGCGGGCTGGTGAGCATAATAATGCGTTCGTTAAAAACGTCATCTTCGGCAGCTTGAATCAATTATATTGTAGGGAATACCGGCCAGATTCTGGACTACTCCCCTTCGTGTTCTTCTCCCCCAACCCTACCGTCCTTTTTTTTTTTTTTTTTAGCCTGTATCTCGCATCCCTCCCTTCCCCGCCCTACCCCCTCTCTCTCTCTCTCTCTCTCTCCCCCTCTCTCTCTCTTTCTCTCTCCCTCTTTTTCTCTCTATCTCTCTATCTCTACATGTCTCCCTTTCTTTTTCTCCTTTGGGGGTGAAAATAAGCGTGATGCCTGACAAATGAAAGAGTTTCATATTTGTCCGGCTTACTATTAGTAGGGTGATCACACTGCCTGTGCACATAGTCTGCCCCGCGAACACACGTACACACAACAGCAGTCAGTTGGTAGAAATAGCAATTTTTGTAAATTTATTAAAAAAAAACTAAACAATATTTTTAAATTTTTTATTTCACATATATTTCAAGCATACCTTTAACTACAATTCTATGTAGTTTCATTGTTATAGGCATGTGGAAAATATGTTAAATTATTTAATTAAAATATTGTCTTTTGAGCCATGTGTGACATGGCCCGCTGATCGCCCACTGACTTGCATTGTTAATCTGCGTGGTGAAAATGCACCTCAATGTATAAAACTCCCCTACAAAAAATGCAATATCCTCATGTGTTTCACTCATTAAATCAATTTGTTGTTTACACTCAGGGTAGCCAAAACTGTACTGGGGTTTGTTACTCTGAAATTCAGTCCCTGTGGAATGTTATGGCCTGTTGAATGGTTTCTCGGAAAATCGTCATAAATCCTCAAATCTGACATCTTTTAAAAATACAAATATACTGTGATGTAGCTGAAAGTCTTATCATTTGATCGGTTTTTCTGAATATTTGGTGAAACATATGAGGAAAAAGCTGTGACGGTGATCCAAGTAATTTCCATCGCCATATTTCATTGGCGTTGCCAAAAATATTTGTTAATGTTAATATTTGGTGTAAATATGCTCTATAAATATATGATTTAAAAAATGCCAACAAAACGAACAGTTTGACTTTCCTAATTTGCATAATGAGTGCGCGAAAATGTAATTAGCTGAAATGACCTAATTTGCATATTTGATGAATATTCATGATTATTTTGAATTTCAAATAAAATATATTTCCATACCTGTCTGATATACATAGGTTTCACTGATGTATCATGTTCGGTTTTAATTTGATTACATATGCGCATATTAATTAGACGGACATAGTTTTTGTTCACAACTTTTTCATATCTGCAGATTCGCAAAAATGGCAAAAATGACTTATTTTGTTGGCTTCTGTTTTCCAAACGGTAATTTATATGCATTTTCTTGTTTGTATTTTTTACCACAAAGATGATATTTTAGTGTCTGATAATTTAATTTATTATTTGTGTCCAAGAAAGGGATAAATTAAGTTGTCAACTTTGTCCATAGTGACTCTGACAAACGCAAATAACATTTGAAGAATAGGCATGTGCGTTTCTCCAAATAATATACCGTGAATATTTTTTCCTTTACAATCATGGTCATCATTTTGTACAGTTCTCTTAAGTATCCAAACGTTCCTTTTTTTTCACTATTTGTAATTTTCGTTAGTCTAGTTTAATCTAGAATTGAAATTAAAGTAAAATAATGATATGAGAGACAACTCCAATATGCTCCCTTCCGGATACTTTGATTTAAATGACATCAGGTTCCAACACCGCAGTCATGTTGTTCCATTATACCCTTTCATTATCTTTGTTTACAGAAACCCTACTCGATGGCCTAATAGAAGCCTGATTAATTAAGATGAGCTAATATTTCGACAAAATGTTTAGATTGTCCATTAAAATTGTAACAAACTTACTTTCAGTCAGCCCAAATCAAAGATAGATAATGATCGATCATTTCTGCCTCGTGAATCGATAAGGCAATCTGGATCAAAGTCTCTGATCATTGTATCTGATTAACGGTCTTTTTTATACCATCTCCCGCAGGCGCGCCGGAAGCAGTTTGGGATTGGGGAGGGGGGGGGGGACATTCCAGGGGCTCACCTTCCAGGGGCAGTGGCGTAATGAGCAAAAACGTTTGGAAGGGGGGGGCAGAAGAAAAATCTGCATCACCACCGGGCATGGTGGCTCAGTGGTTAGAGCGCCCGTCTCATGAACGGGAGGTCGTGGGTTCGATCCCCGGCCGAGTCATACCAAAGACTTATAACAATGGGACCTTCTGCCTTCTAGCTAAGCGCTCATCATAATAGATTGGAGAAGGGTATTAATAACATATTATGTTATGCAGGGCCCGCTGGAAGAGCAGTTTCATAACTGAAGTGGCTACCCTGGGTAAATAAAACGTTATTATTAATATTATTACACGTTACATGCAGGCCCCGCGGAACGTTTTTCAAAGTGTCAGGGTTTTATTTATTCCACATTTTACATAGTAAAACAGTGTATATTCTTTTCTTTTTTATACAGGCGTTTATAAGAATAGATTTCACACAAGAAAAACAAATATAAAAAATAGAGATTTCAAATCAAATATAATGTACGAAAAATAAGTACGAAATTTCGAAATAAGTATATATAACAGGCTGGGTAGAACAATGTAATATGTGGGGAGGTGACACTGGCAGGTCAATAATTGGCGGGGAGTCCAGGGGGCAGAGCCCCCGAAAGCTCAGGGGTATTAGATGTTTAATTACGGTTAGATGAGCATCCAGGGGCCCTCTTTAAGGCCATAGATGTGGTCCAGGGGGGAGAGCCCCCGGAAGCTCAGAGGTTTTAGGTTTTTAATTACGGTCAGATGAGCATCCAGGGGGCAAAGCCCCCGGAAGCTCTGGGGTTTTAGGTATTTAATTACGGTCAGATGAGCTTTCAGGGGACCGTCTGAGGGCCCTTGAAAGGGTCCAGGGGGCATAGCCCCCGTAAGCTCTGGGGTTTCAGGCATTTAATTACGGTCAGATGAGCATATTTTGATACCTCATTTGTGACATTGGCAGGTCACTTACTTTTTCTCTCTCTCTCTTTCTTTTTCTCTGTAACATACTTTTTCAAAAAGTGAGAGCGGCTTGAGCCCCCAAGCCTAGCCGTTTTGCAGGCCCTGACATGAAGGCTTCTAAATAAGCATATTTTTCGCCCGACTGTAAATTTGGGAATTCCTAATTTTCCAATAAACGCATAAAAAGGTATGACGAAAAAAATTGAGAAAAAATACCGGAAAATCATGTCATTTCAGCACTATTTGTAAATCACTTGTATCGAATAAGAACCCCCCCCCCCCATCAGTACGCCAGCGTTCAGGGGCTCATGCCTTCTCACCCTTATAACAAAAAACACACACGCTTTCCCATCCTCTCACAATATTTCCACGATGTGCGCGTATCGCTATTATAAAAACCTCTATTGATAAATATAGGTGGCATGCGGAATGTTTAGGAAATTTAATTCCTGTTAACTTTCCTTTTCTTTGAATGGAATTTTATATGTGATTTAATTAGGTATTATTATTGGGGTTAAAAATACAAACCATCTTTACTCTTGTAATGCTTTTTTTTTAGGGGGCACAAATGCGTTTTGCCCCCCCCCCCCCCCTCCCGCGCCCCCACACTTTTTTGGTTGGGGGTGAGTGCCCCCCCCCCCCTCCGCCCCTCCCCCCACTTCCGGCCCCTATGATCTCCCGTACCGTGGAAAAAAGAAGACAAAACCAATTTGACTTTCACAAAATCGTGATTGTAAACAAAATGACGTTTTAATAGTTGTACTTGACAGGCTTTAATGGGTCAATGTTTGTTTACAATACATGATTTTGTATTAAACGTCAATGTGATTACCTTTCTAATTAGTGCTTTACGAGACTCATTTTATCGTCCACGCTTTCCTCTCTATATGATTCTTTGACAGGATATCGTGCCCATCTCTCTTTCACCGCTCTACTCAATTATTTCTTAAACAGTCAATTGTGCTTATAATGATGAAGACTCACTTTTTGTCTATGTTTAATTTAGGTGACTATGCATGTCATGTTGAAACTTAAAATAATTATTTGGGAGGATGCATATAAAAAGTAAATGAACATCAAATCTAATTAGGCATGATTCACAATTTGTTTGTTATTTTTGTTTGACATGTATTTAGTTACATTACAATGAACCAATGAGGACGCCAGCTCAAGCTGCGATTATAATATGACGACACATTTTTTAATATTTTTTATGTATGATTTTATATGACCATACATGTTGAAATTTCATATAAAATGAGTGATGATGTATATGGAAAATAGATGAACGTCAAATCAAGTCAAACCATCGATCAACATCAGGCCTAAATTGCAGAGTTTAAGTTTAGTATCATCAACTGACCGATGAGGCTAAAGTGTGAGATGTCTGAAAAATGTCAGCATATTGTTTTCTTCTCTTTCTAATGTTTGGAGATCCATCTTATTCGGAGAAGGATTGCACATCCTTGGCTTGAACAGATCATTATCACCAACTTGTTTCCCATGTAGTAAATCACAATTCTGAGGATTTTCAGTTGTCTTATTTCATAAATGTCAACATCAGCTGTGCTATCTTTATCGCATTGTTTAGAATATGCACTCTCCCCGAAGACTATAACGAGGAAACCAAGAATTTTGAAAAGCACAGCCTAAGAAGTGACAATGTCGAAAACATTAACTAGTTTGTAACATTGCTGATATCTTCACAGTGGTCAGTTGCGGTAGCTGAGTCTATTCTAAGGTCAAAAATCGTAGAGAACACCAACGCTTAAAACATGTTCAGACGACTTCACTGGTGGTCATCGGGGGAGGTGGATCGACGGTATCATCATTTTCGATCATGAATACGTCACAAATGATGACGGAACAACGTGTTATATTCAACTCTACAACTTTTGATAATGGTCTTTCTTCCGAAACCCACGTCGGATTCGGTGAGAACACGACGATCATTTTAAACTTCTCCTGGTGCCCGATGGATTGGTCATGGTTGGTCATTCTACAGCTAATCTCGGCAATTACAGGCATCGTAGGAAACTTCCTGGTGATCGTTGTTCTTTTTCATCGCCGAAGTAAAAACAAAGCGACAGATACCCTGATCGGTGGACTGGCTTTTGCAGACTTCTTTACTTCGGTATTCCTCATTCCCATCCCCAAGCCGGTGTACATTCCTAAGACCTGGTTGGGTGAGGTCTACTGCAGACTTGTCTTAACTCAAAGCCTACTCTGGGCTTCCGTAACGGTCTCAGCATACCTCCTGATGTCTATATCTATAGAACGGTACATTGCAGTGGTATATCCTCTTCGTTTAAAGCGCCTCATTACTCGACGTCGTGTCTCGACCCTCATCGGTTTAATCTGGGTCCTTTCCGTCTTATCTCAACTGTTCACCTTCTTCTCTTATACTGTTGACACCTTTACCAACAAGTGCAAGGAGCAGTACATAAACCGCTTGATAAAAATCATTGTAGCTTTCTATTGGTTCTGCCTCCTCCTCGTTGTCCCTTGTCTCACCATGCTAATTACCCAGGTTCTAATCGCTCTTAAGCTTACTCACCGCTCCAACCACTTTAAAGGCGTGACCAACAGCCTCAATAGAAAAACAATGCCATCTTTCCATATCGTGGCCAGAAACCGCGTTCTGAAGATGATGCGGTTATAAACTCGGTTGGGTTCCTGAATCTTATATAAACAGCAATCTCCATTCCATGCTTACAGTCCTTGGCTTCTACAACTCCTGCGCGAATCCGGTCATCTACGCAGCGAGGTATCCCGAGTTTCGAGAGGCTTTCAAGGACATGTTCACTTGCAATTCTACCAAAAGTTCTCAACTTAAAAATAAAAGAGATTTAGTCGAGATAAGCACCATCGGCGGCCAAATTTATCCAAACTTGAGGATGTCATCCAGCCTTGGAGAACTCTTAAATTGAATAGGTATCTATAACTTCTGCGACTGATCAATTTTTAGATAGTGTACTGAATAAGGTAACTATATAACTGACAATACTGTCTACGTTTATCACCAAAACGTTATAGTATACTCGTAATACTACCCCCATCGAAGCTTGTTATTATGTTATTTTACAACACTGACAATCGCAAATTATAGTGCATAATAGTTCGAATGATATTCAGCTCAGAAATTAAATGTTTAAAGGACTATAATAACTTTAAATTTGTATATCGCATAACAACTACTACTCAATTCTCTATGCGCTTTACATTATAAACTTGGAGAAAATAATAAAAATTACAGAAAAATATAAACACTACTGTAATGAAGAAGAAAAAAAAGGAGAGTTCTGGTTTTGAGTAAATTAGTTATTGCCTCTAGAAAAAAAATCGCGCCATATATTGTTCAGCCCATAGTGCACATTTTAATTTGTCTCTTTTTTTGTTATCTTAAGTATGAAACTTGCTAAATTGGTTCCCATTTTTTAAGAAAGGGGATCCACTACAGTTGGGAAATTAAAGACTAATATCTTTATTGACATGCCTATCTCAGATTCTTAAAACAATTGTTTATGTTCGAACAGTTGATTTTCTATCTTCTTGTTATTTCTTATACGATTCGCAGTTTGGTTCATGAGCAAAATACAATACAACACATATTAACGTTTAATTGTGAACGTTAGTCAATAAGGAGCATGTTCCATCGATAAATTCGAACATACGGTGGGATGTTTCTGGACTCATCCAAGGCTTTTGATAACCATCATATCCTGTTTTAGAAACTCTCAAACTATGAAATAAGAGGAAAGCCTCGGAGTGGTTTAGGAACTACCTCCACAATAGAAAACAATATGTAGTTATTGATGGTGTTTATTCAGGAATTAATTCCATTGACTGCGGTGTACCTCAGGGATCAATTCTAGGCCCACCATTGTTTATAATATATATATATCAATGACTTCTACAGATCATCAAATATTTTGCAGACGATTCTAGCCGATTCTAATATTTTCTTTTAATAATAATAATAATAATGTAACTTATGCCGCGCCAAATCCACTCTGTGGAGTGCTCAAGGCGCGTGTAAACAGGAAAAACGATCAAGACTTGAAAAGGAATGTTTTGAAATGAGTTTTGAAAGAATCAGAAGATAAACATTTTTTGATGTCTTCAGGAAGGCCATTCCATAATTTAGGACTAGAGTATGCAAATGATCTTTCCCCCACGTTTTTGTAATTTTGGGGGTCACAAGAAAATTGGAAGTGGATGAGCGTAGAGGTCTTGCAGGAGTGTAGTTTTGGATTAGAGAGATAAGGTATTGAGGAGCAGAGCCGTGAATGCAATGAAAGGTAAGCAACAAAATTTTGAAAACAATGCGATCTTTTACTGGGAGCCAGTGTAGCGACTGCAAAACTGGGGAAATGTGGGTACGCTTGGTGGTCAGAGAAACAATACGAGCTGCAACGTTTTGAAGCTTCTGGAGTTTGGACAGTAGATTCTGGGGTAGATTGATTAGGAGGGCATTGCCAAAATCAAGACAGGAGGAAATCAGAGCATGTACTAATTTTTCGGTGGCAGACTTGGAAAAATATTTACGAATAAAACCGATATTACGCAATTGGTACCTTACTGATCTGCAAATATTAGAAACTTGGCAGACATTGTCATATGTGAGTCAAACATAACACCGAGATTGCGACACGTTTGTGACAAGTGAATAATGTGGCCAGAAAATGAAATGCAATTGATATTAACTTTACTAAGCTGTACTTTGGAACCAAATATAAGGAATTTGCATTTGTCTAAATTTAATTTCAAGGAACGTGCGAGCATCCAATCATGAGCATCAGCCATGCAAGATTCAAGGCGATGAACGGCTCGTTCTGCAGCGGCTTGATCTGAATTGAAGGAAATCATAAGTTGAATATCGTCTGCATAAATATGATAATCTATGCCATGTTGTAACAAAACTTGTCGCAATCCAATTAAATAAATTGAGAAGAGAGTAGGCCCGCCCACAGAGCCCTGTGGTACTCCACAAGAGAGAGGCAAAGCAACTGATTTGCAACCATCAATACAAACGATCTGAGAGGGGTATGACAGATAAGACTCGAACCATTTGTATGCCTCACCCTTGACACCAAGTGAACTAAGTGTGTTCAAAAGGATAGTGTGATTAACGGTGTCGAAGGCGGAGGACAAGTCTAGCAGCAGGAGAGCAGTTGAGTTACCCCTATCTATCCCTTGCAGGATATAGTTGGACACATTCACAAGCAGTGTTTCCACAATATGATGGGTTCTGTAACCTGACTGAAAAGGGTCGAACAAATCATTGTCCAGAAATTAATCCGAAAGATGAGAAAACACAACCCTTTCAAGAATTTTGAACAAAAAAGGTAAGTTTGAAACTGGTCGATAATTTTGGAGGGAATTTCGGTCCAGAGAAGGTTTCTTCAACAACGGAGTTAACCTGAGATTTTACCCACAACAATTAGTTTTGAAATGAAAGCTGTAACAAATTGGATCAGAACTATTAAATTATCACTCAATTTATTGAAAACTAAATATATGTTGTTTAGTTATGTAATTGATAACTTACCAAGAAAAATATTATTCTCGATATCACTGTTATTTAAAAGGTTTCTACTACGAAATTCTTAGGAATGATATCTTGTTTGAATTATGACTTTTAGCCTGGGGCAACTGTGCAGGCTCGTTACTGGACAGAATCCTACTTCTTCAGAAAAACAACAAAACGGATTATAAGTCATTCAGACTTTCGAAGACATACAGATACACTCTTTTATTTTTGTTTACTCGAACAAAACGTTTAAGATACGTGATCTGTTTTCGTGATCGAGTCACCGGAAGCTCTTTTAGCAACGTGTAGGACAAATACCGAATTACACATCTACGCCCATCATTTCAACGGGCTCCCATCAACCTTTAAAAATACTTGCTAATATAAATTTTACTTTTAAGGGACCCAGACTTTGGAATTCCCTTCCCAAGGGAAAGATAGACGCACGTTGTATGGAATATGAATAAAAAGGCAACCAATCGACCAATGTAAGAAATGGTAGGTCTTAAGGGTTTTCTTAAAATTATCAAGAGAAAATATATGTCTAATGGTGATGAGTAGAGAATTTCACAGAGCAGGAAGTGATGCCATGAAGGAGATGTTTCCGTGTGTATTCATGTTTACAGGGTGTACAACCAGAAGATGTTGCGATGATGATTAAAGAGTACGTACTGGAGTATGTTTATGAATAAGTTCTTATATAATAGATGTACCACAGACTTGGAATCACAAAAGAAAAGTTGTAGAAAGAAATACCTTTGAGTTATAGATTTGTTTTGGTTTTAAATCAAGTTTCAAGATAAAGTTCAGATGTTTTTCATATTTCCATAAAAATATGTATGCAACACACATTAAAGCCTACACATAGAATAAAGATTTAAATAAAATACATATAATTTTTTACAATAATATTACTACTACTAATAATAATAGTATTAGTAATAGGAATAATGATAATCATTATAACAATATATTTAAAAGATTACCGGTGCTGAATAGAGCAACGATTCTGTTTACTTCTTGTTCTTGTTCCTCTCGTTATATAGTCATACAGTAAGTTTGTATTTCATATTTCCACTAGTTTAATGCTTTAGGTTCAATATGTTAATGTTATATAGATATATTGTACCTTCTTGTGTATTCGTATTTGGATTTGCATGTATAGCGCTATGAGCGTCATGCCTGACGGACCTGGTGCGCTTTATAAGAAGCCACCATTATTATTATTATTTGAAGTATAATGTATGGTAAACATCAAGATGTAACGAGGGAAGTGTAGATATGACAGGGCAATATAACAACAACATGTAAAATGTGAGGATATTCGTATCAGAGGACAAGTTCTCATAATTCATCATTGTTAAGTTACCACACGCTTTAAAACAGTATTGTCTTAAAATACTAACAGCAATCTATCTTCTTTAAGATACATTCAGGAAGCTGAAATCTATGTTCTTCTTTCACTCGTCCATTTTTTATTAATTTATCATCTATTTAGGGGAATACTGTAAGTTACACAACAAGACATTTCCATTCGTAGAATTTTGTTTTTAAAAGGTCAAGTCGTTTGGTGATAAAGAGATCCTGCAATCACTCTGCTATGATCACCATAATTCGTTTAAAAAAAATTGTTACCACATCTATCTAGATTTACCCATCAGGATCTCAAGGGAATTGTTTTTTCCAATAACTAATTTTTTAACCACCTTAAAATATATTAAGAATTATATCCCTATCTAGTATCTCATTGCACACACGTCACACACACGTCATACACACGCACACACACATGCGGGCGCTCTCTATCTCTCTCATTCTTTTTTCTCAATTTCTCTTCTCTTTCTCTTTCTCCTTCTCTCTCTCTCTCTCTCTCACTCTCTTACTTTCTCTTTCTTTCTCTCTCTATCTCTCTCCATTTCTCTCACATACACACACACACACACACACGCACACACAGGCACACATACTGAGAACAGGTTTCAGAATGAACAACATGTATAAACGATATCCTCTTAATAATGTTTTATTACTTTACATTAAGTTGTAACACATCATTAATCAATTTCATTCCCTATCTTAAGAAAATATGTTATATCTCTTAAACATCAATTGTTAAGTTTTAACAATATTAATATTGATCATCAACGATAAGGTTTTTATATGCTGTAATCCAGAAACATCCATCTACTACGACAACCCTTATTTGGAGCATGGACACATAAAATGAAATATTGATACTGATGAAGCTACAGTGCGTGAACAAGACATATCATTTCATTGTACATTAATCCATTCATTCATACATTAATTAATACAGCGATTCATACATTAATTCATACATTAATTCATACATTAATTCATTCATTAAAGGAAACCAAAACCTTCATACTAAGTTACTTTTATTGTAAAGTTTAAGATATTTGAAAAATATCAGTGAAAATTTGAACAAAATCGGGCAAGGAATAAGGAAGTAAAAGCTTTTTGAAATGACTAGTCACTAGAGGGCGGTATTCAATTTGATGACATCATCTGTGAACAACTCTCCATGCCTTTTGTACATCAAATTTCATGTTTTTCCTTCTTTCTTGTGATTGAGATAATGTACTCCCCTGAAAGCAATATATAGAATGCAAAATGATATTCTACTTCACATGTTATGAAGTCGGATCAAGAACACAAATAAATACGAAGAAAACAAAAAAATTGTGAAATTTTATGTACAAAAGGCATGGAGAGTTGTTCACAGATGATGTCATCAAATTGAATACCGCCCTCTAGTGACTAGTCATTTCAAAAGGCTCTAACTTTCTTATTCCTTGCCCGATTTTGTTCAAATTTTCACTGATTTTATTCAAATCTTTTAAACTTTACAATAAAAGTAACTTAGTATGAAGGTTTTGGTTTCCTTTAATTCATACATTAATTAATCAATTCATTCATACATTAATTTGACTACAATTCCTTTAATGATTGAGCGCCTTAGCTCGGATAAAGCCGGGGTTATAATTATGATTGCAGGGCCCTAAGAACAATATTGATACTGATGGAGCTGCCCTGGGTTAAAAAAATAATATTATTATTATCATCATTACTATTATTGTACATGTCATTCTAATTGTATTATATACGTTATATGTATATCAACATAACATTGTAATTTTACAATACTGAATATTGTTTTACCCCTAGTAATATATTTTTGACGGCGAGACTGAAGTTCCGATAAATCCTGTATACATGTACATACGAGAGGGTTATTAAACATCCCAATACGCGCTATACGTAACATTTGATGGGACATTTTTTTATTATTAAAACGAGACGGCTGTCATTGTTCATGCGAATATCAAGAGTAAAAAGATTTATCAAAAATGCGTTGAATAAAAGAATTGTTTCATTGGTGATTCTACTTTTCAAGGTGCGTTCGATTAAATTTAAAATAGTTATGTAAAAAATTATTGTATGCCTCTAGGATTACTTGGTCTGTTTAAGTCACTGTCGCAGACCCACCGAGATAAGGCCTTGTACGACAATGTGTTAGACCATGACGTAGTGGAAGACATTGATATAGATGATACATTTGCAATCATACGGAAATTTTAAATGTGTTATTTCTCGCACTTATCAAAGACGAGGAATCTATGAAAAGTAATTGCTCAAAGAATATTATGTCGTTACGCTCTCCGAAAAATTACATTCTTTTTTATTTCTAACATTTCAGCTCATAACGATATTGAGGCTACCCCTGCTTACCACCGACGGCCACATAATCATATTGTCACATTCTTCTACTCGTTTGGGATCAAGTCATTGGTTCTGAGATTAATCGTAAGATATTTCGTCAATTGATCAAAGAAATATTCCTGTCCCCTCACGTCCTCAGTCCAATGGAGGTAGGGTCTACCGTCACTGAGATACAACCTCGCCAAGAAAGGTATCTCATCATCTGGGATGTCTTCGATGAAGACCGCGACTACGAACTCAGTCTGAGTGTCACTCACATGGTCCATCGCGGTGCGGAGCTTGAGCATGAACCAGCGATCGCGCACGGCGGCTCTGCTTAGTAGAATGACGGTCTTGTAACTTCTGCTCACCACGTAGTCAATCGCATCCAAGTAATGCATACCC
This sequence comes from Strongylocentrotus droebachiensis, assembly GCA_035222895.1. Classification (NCBI taxonomy): domain Eukaryota; kingdom Metazoa; phylum Echinodermata; class Echinoidea; order Camarodonta; family Strongylocentrotidae; genus Strongylocentrotus; species Strongylocentrotus droebachiensis. Next base: position 115,549 of record JAVYIG010003727.1, read on the forward strand.
GGCACGAGGTCTTCGTCACCAAAGACGTTCCTCTCAAACTGCGGGAGTCTTTCTTCGAGAGTTGGTAGAAGACGTTCGCGAGCCCACTTATCGTCATTCTCGTAGAAGATGACATTCATGTCGAACTCATAATCATTGTGGTCTCGAGCGTCTCGCATCTCGTTATACCCAACGGCCGCTAATTTCAAGAGAAAGAGTTTGTACCTCAACTGCCATCGATAGTGAAATACGAGTATGACGATGACAACAAAGGACATGATGGCGAGGGAAGTCAAAGAATAGAGGGCAATATTATTATAAGGGCTACAAAGCGTTTTGGAATCAAATTTAAACAGCGGTTTCTCGCGAAGAGGCTCTAAAGACGCTGACGAACAAATAGTTTTCTTCTTGTTCTTGAGTACAAGTGGTCCGCTAATCCAGGTAAGAAGCCAACTGAGTTCACAACTGCAGTCAAGTGGGTTCCTTGAAAGATCGACAGATGTAAGAGAAGGCCCAATCAGTTTGAATGTACTTTGGTTAAGTCTTGTTAATTTGTTTTCTGATAACAAAAGTGTTGTCAGCCTGCTATTGTTAAAAAACAGGTTTTTATCGAGGTATGTCAAACGGTTATTATGGAGATCAATGTTTGTAACTTGTCCAAAAATGTTGAATATGTCAATAGGAAGTTGCTTTATCTTGTTTCCCCTTAAGATTAGCACCCGAAGGAATTTCAACGCCTCAAAGGCTAATGGATGAAGAAATGTAATTTGACAGTGTTCCAAACTGAGAATTTGTAGAGCAGATAGTGGTTTAAATACCAACGGTGGTAAATACTCTGCACGACCATATCTTGGGCCAAGAGAATTTCGACTCAGATCCAAAGTCGTCAGACTGACCAGTCCATTGAAAAGAGAGATATTTTGAGTCCAAAGATTTACCAAGATAAGCTTGGTCTTTCTGAGGTTCAAATGCACAAGTGACTGTAGATTTTTAAAGGACTCCCCAGCCTCTAAATGTATGGGTGGGAAATTAACTTATTGTAAAGGAAAAGAGATTTTAAAGGTACTATGTCCCATTTGCAGGCCAAAAAATGAAAAAGTTAAATTCCAACTGCATTTGAAAGATAATACTAATTTAGAACTTCCCTAAAAAAGGTAGGGCTTGAAAATGTCTTCAAGTGGGAAAATAATGACTATTAGTTGTCATATCGACTTTAGGGCTATAGAGCCCAAAAGTAATAGTCTCGATTTTCAGACAATTGTACCGAATGGTCATACGTTTTATGTTGCGCAAAGATTCAATCAGTTTAATCTTGGCCATCACAAGAAGTGGGTTATTGATGTAGACAAATGCTCATGTACCCTTTACAACTCTTTTCATGTATGGTATTACCAAAGAAGAAAAAAGCCAGTCACGACGTGTCTGACAGTAAAGTCTAGCAAGTAAACGGGTTTCCTTGCATAATTTGAATATGAGGACACTGCTAACGTTTAAATTTCACAGATAGGACATACATGACATATTCATAATTCCTGCAAAGTTCTACAGTATTTGAGGTTGGCTGCAAAAGGGACATAGTACCTTTAAGCTCGGAGCGACCAAGTAAAAAAAAAGGATATTACATTCTGACAAATCGATAGTTCTAATTTGATTTAGTCCCAAAAATGAATCCCTGTCCAGGTATGTAAGATCTTTGTTTGAGTGCATGTCTACAACCGTTAAATTTTGCAAACCGAGAAAAAAGTATCGGGAAACTTCTGTCAAATGATTACTGGATAGATCCAACTCAGTTAAGCCTATTTTCCATGGACAATTGTAGGTGTTTAAATTTGTTATGCTATTAAATTGCAATTTCAAAACCCTGATATCCTGCATGTTTTCAAAGAATTCTGGTTCGATTGTTTCGATATAGTTGTAACTGATATCAAGTAATCTAGTACGCGTCAAATTCGAGAAGACGAATGGATAGAGGGCGCGTACATTGTTCATAGAGAAGTCAAGCACTGAAAGAGAATGACCCTGCAGCGGATCAAAGAAATCTGCTGGAAATTCAGACACGCAATCGACGAGTTTAAATAATAGTCGACCGTGAGATGCCAATGAATATATTTCTCAACACCTCGAATGACAAAGGAATGTGTCCGACCCACAGTGACCTTACATGCAATGATGCGATCACATCGGGATCAACTAATATGATATGAATTTCAAATAGAACCAAAGTCTCACATTGACATGAAATTTCGAAAGTTTCTGGTTTGATGTGCGTTAGACCATTTGCACCCAATTCAAGACGCTTAACTCTGCCGCAATGACTGATGTTAATACAAGTAAGATCGTTTTCGTAAAGGTTTACACTTTCTAAATTCGGGCTCCATTTTAGCGTATCGTTGGGAAGTGATTTCAAATCCGAATACATTAAGTTTAGAACTGACAGCTTCTTAGCCCACCTGAAGAGCTCTGTGTCGGGAAGAACAAGATCATAGTTGAAAGATAAATGTATATCCTGCAATTCAATGAGAGGGTAAAGGTCCCAGATTCAATCATCCTGATGTCGTTATAGGCAATATCCAATTCGGTAAGGAGAGGGTATCTTTTAAACGAAGAGTTTAAGAGAGACATGAGGTAGTTGGACCTCAGGCTCAGAACTTCAGTGTTTTCAGGAAGATTTTGAGGGACAGAATACAAACTGCCGTAATCACAATTAGCTTCCTTCAGCTCAACGTCCTCGCGACAGGGCGATCTCTTCAGATCCCGCTGTGTTATGGGAACATCATCTCCATGCAGGGTTAGGATACAGAAGAAGATGATCAACAGAAGAAGTACGCGGTGTTCAAAAGCCATAATGCCTGATTTCGGGTTTCCGTCTGAAAGAAAAACATATAGGGTCAATTTATCTCACTAAGTTGTTATATCTTGCTTTTGTTTGCTGTATAGGCGATTGCACCCTCGACAATTTAATAACGCATGCAGGAGTCGTGCTCTTCTGAATTTGTGCAACGTTGGTAGAAGAGCCTCATGCATGTTGTCTTCTTCATCTTTATCATCATCATCATCATCATCATCATCATTATCTCTACTGCTACTACTGCTACTAAACTACTACTACTACTGCTGACGCTGCTTCTACTACTACTACTACTACTTCTACTACTACTACTACTACTACTACTACTACTACTACTACTTCTACTACTACTACTACTACTACTACTACTACTACTACTACTACTGATACTACTACTACTACTGCTGATACTATATAGTACGAGTACTACTGCTATTAGTACTGCTACCCACACTTAAATATCTTCGAAACGAGACATTTTCGTATTGTTTTGGTTCATATGAGATATTTTTTAGGCTGCAATTTCAACTTGACTTAAGCTAACTTTAATGGCATTATAAGCTTACCAAACAATGAGGCGACACACTTGACGAGAGTAAAACTGTACCGTTTTAACTAAGGTTCATGGAGAAGAAAACTCTTGAGCATTTTACCTTAACTTTGTTCAACCGGCCCAGTAGATTGACGCTCCAAAATAGATCCCTCACAATGATTGGATGTTTTGTAAAATGGAAATGGTTCTGAGCATTTACTCGAAACTATTCACGTTTTAATGCATATCCTGGACGAGAAAAAAGAGATCATTTAATCAAGGTTGTACTAAATAAAGTGTCTTTTACAGTCATTATGCAAAGCGAAACTCGAAACATCCACTTGGGTTTTATTGGTGCCTCCGTCCAGTATCCATTAGCATTAGGAACGCCCAGAAAATAATATCAACAGGAAAGATATTGATATTTGAACTTACGAGCATACATTTAATTTCTCTCAGTCACTTTCCTATTCACATTAAAACAATAATTATGCACGTAATTGGTATAGAGTTTCACGGGTTTTAATAGAAGCAGAAAAATCTGACAAACCAATCAAAAAAAGTTTGAGCAGAATCGGATAATTAATAAAAAAGTTATTAATTTTTGAAAAAGTATGTAAAACTATGGAACAAGTAAAATCACTACAAAAATTGCCAATTTGGTAATCAGTTTGTGACGTCAAATCCTCACTATATATCAATTGCTTGATATAGTTTAATCCCATTAATTTTCAATTTTCTCCCTAAGAATCTTATTTCTTCACACCAGCATCCAAGTTAGATTAATGGTAATATGTTTTTGTGTGGTTGCACTAATATAGAGTTTTTGTTTAAAGTTAAATCATGAAAATGTGAATTTTGATAAACTATTTGTATACAAATCAATAAATATGAATATACAATATTCAGAAAATAGTATCAATTCTTCAAAGTTCATAAAAGATTTTATGAAATGCCATGTACGCAATATGATACAAATCATGTAACCTGGGCTAAGACATTGGGATATCAAGTTTTGGGGGATAAAAAGAGAAATTAATGGGATTAAACTATATAAAGCAATTGTTAAATAGTGAGGACATGACGTCATAAACTGATTATCATAATGGCAATTTGTGTTGTGTTTCTCATTGTTCCATAGTTTTACTTACTTTTTCAACAATTCTGAACTATCTTATTAGTTATCCGATTTTGCTCAAACTTTGTTTGATTGGTTTGTCTGATTTTTCTGCTTCTATCGAAAGTAATTTTTTTTGGAGTGGACTTGCCCTTTAAGTTTAACGTAGACGTTCGATTTCGAGCGATACAAAAATAAAGATTTAGATTTCTACTCGTGAACATTAGGTTTAAGAGAGAAACAGAAAAATATAACACATACATTGTGTAAAAAATGGGAACAGGAAGGGAAAGAGAGAGAGAGAGAGAGAGAGAGAGGGAGAGAGAGGGAGAGAGAAGAGAGGGAGGGAGAAAAGAGCGAGAGTGGGAGAGTGATAGTTTAAATAAAGTTTTCTAATGGGTGATAGGACGTAAGGTGGTTGACTCCATCATTGAGAGGAACAACTAATAATGATGTGCCGTTCTTGTACAGCAAATAGCACAATGTGATACAAAGTTTCTATTCGCTTCCAAATAATGTAATCTAGTTCCAGACCTATAATTGATTCCTTAAGCGAGAAATTTTCCGGTCCAAAATACTTTGAGGTAATGACTAGAAAGCGATGGAAAGAAGATGAAGCAATAAGTAATTGTGAGAAAAGAAAAATGAGAGAATAATGGTGGGTAACTGATCAAGTTCCTTGGCAAAAATTTACATTGACATTAATGATAAAGAACAGAAAATAATAACCATAGGAGTTTACCCACATAAATACATATTTTGTTTAGTATTGTTTAGGTTTGTAATGATAAAATAAATACCATGGTAATAACATTTTGATTATGCAAATTTGATGCTATATCATATAGGCCTATATTGTGTAAATTATGTTTTGGACTTGTGTTCAGGCGCGTACGCAGGGGGGGGGGGGGTTTGGGGGGTTAACCCCCCCCCCCTTTGTTAATTTTTTGTGTGTAAACACCCCCCAAAACCCCCCTAAAACCCCCCCCCCCTTTTGGATTTTTTTTTATTTCTTTTTTTTTTGGTTAATTATTTATTAAAAAAAAAAAAAAAAAAAAAAAAAGTTATTCCCATGACCGACCTAAAAAAGGTGACCTTACCCCCCCCCCCCCAACGGGTCAAAATGTCAAATTTCCAAATTTCGAGACCAAAAAAAAAAAAAAAAGTGTCCTCTTACCCCCCCCCCCCCCCCCCCCCCCCCCCCCCCCCCCCCCCCCCCCCCGCTTATTCAGCGGTTGGCTGAGTCGTTGCGATTTTTTTTGGGACCAAAAAAAAAAAAAATGTGTCCTCTTACCCCCCCCCCCCCCCCCCCCCCCCCCTTATTCAGCGGTTGGCTGAGTCGTTGCGAAATTTTTGGACCGATTTATAAATGTTAAACCCCCCCCCCCTTGAAAAAATCCTGCGTACGCGCCTGCTTGTGTTAATAATCCATGTAAACACTGGAAAAAAGCTACCATCAATTATCATATCGTACTTCATGTGAGAACCATTCTTCTTCTTTTACATTGTTCCGCAATGTCGGTTTGAAAAAATAAATTAGAAACGGAGTATGATATTTTCACGTGACTTGGTTATGAAATATCGCATTTTCATGTTTTTGCCTATATTCTTCTTTTATCTGAGGTAATTTACATGCTTATTTGGGATTTGATTATAAATCCTAGCATCTCAGAAAATTCATTCATGAACGAATTGGTCAGATTTAATTTGTGTGGATTTGTTTTCATTTTCACTTTTATGAGTCTGAAATTCTTTTTGCCCGAAATTATTGATCGTGAGCCCGGCAGCCACTGAGCAGCGCTAGATCGACGTTGCTCTATCCCTTATTGTTGAACGCCAAACAAGGTAGCAGCAACTTCCGTCTTTTAACGTCTTTTGGTATGACGTGGCCGTGTGTGTGCGGTTTGTGAAGTGTGTGTGTGTATGTGGAGGGAAGTTATATGTTCCAGATATGTAACCAGAAAGAGAGTAGCTTCACCATGCCTCCGTAACTTTATCCTGGTGTCTTTACATACCCCTTCAAGCACCTGATTTATATCACCCCCCACTTAACTACAACACTTCTCGACAAAGATATAACCCAAAGAGAGGAGAAGAACTTTGAGAAAGTGAGGCAGAGGCGGCGCTCCCGGGGGGGGGGGGGGCAGGGGGCACATTGTCCCCCACTTTTCAAGTACCCCAAAAGTGCCCATCTTTACATAGAAAAATTGCCTGTTTATCTTTGCAAAAGTGCCCCTTTTACTTTGACAAGTGCCATATTACTTAGTAGAAGTGCCCATTCCCCCTTTTCGACTTTGATAAGTGCCCTTTTCATTTTGACACGCGCCTCTTATACTTCGACAAGTTCCCTTTTTACTTTGCAAAACGTGTCCATTTTCCATTCTCATAAGTGCCCTTTTTAATCTCTAGTAAGTGCCCCTTTTCAGGTACGAGAAGGGCCCCTTTTCACCTCTGATAATTGCCCCATTCAAATCTGAGAGGTGCCTCTTTTACTTTGACAAGTGCCCCTTTTCCTTTGTAAAAAGTGCCTTTTCCCCTTTTAATAACTACCCCGTTTTACTTGAACTCGGATAAGCGCTCCTTTTATTTTCACTTGTGCCCCTTTCATAAAAAAACCCTTTCACCTCCGATAAATTCCCATATTAAAATCTGATCGGTGTCCCTTTTCTTTCAACAATTGCACATTTTCCTTTATTATAAGTGCCTCTTTTCATTCTCATAAGTGCCTCTTTTCATATCTGGTCAGTGCCCCTTTTCAGGTGTGAAAAGTGCCCCTTTTCACCTCTGATAAATGCCCTTATCAAAATCTGATGGGTGCCCCTTTTCCGTCGCAGATGCCCATTTTCATAAGTTTGCCCTTTTTCGTCCCTGGTGATTGTCTCTTTTCAGGTGTAAGAAGTGCCCCGTTTTCACCTCTGATAATTACCCTTTGTACTTTGACACATCCTCTTTTTCTTTTCTAATAAGTGTCTTATCCCTTTCGATAAGTGTCTCCTTCCTCTCATCATTAAACAAGCCCCTAATTTAAAGCGATTAAGAGCAATTTCCTCCAAAGCTCGCTCGCATTTATAGATGATATAATTATGTTACTTATCAAAGGTCTTTCTTCCATTATGAGAATGTGCTTATACTCCCATCAGTATTGTTTTCCCCCTCTTTATATATGTAATTTTTCGCACTGCGACCTCACAAATGTTAAGATTTGCCATCGCTCTCTTCCCTCGCTCGCAAATGAATATTAAGACCATAACACCCAACTGCAAAGTATGATGCATAAGCAATATATTGTAGGATGTATAAAGAGAAACAAATATTGAAATCATCCCTGATAATGTAATTACAATGTAGGGGTATATACCAGGCGCGGATACACGGGCCGATTTTACCGGCCCGGCCCCCCCCCCCCCCCCCTAGCCCCCAAAACTGTTTAAAAAACGAAACAAAAACATATAAGAAAAGTTGCAGGCTGACAAGATGAATATGGTAGATGAAGGAAATAAGGGTGAGAGAGTGACAAACAGGGAAAGAGGGAAAACGGCAGAAAGAGACGAAGAAGAACAGAGAAAGGGTGCATGGCCATAAAGGAATAATTTTTTAGTAGTATGATATGGAAACAAATCATACATGAGTCACAATTTCGATGTGAAAAAATGGCCAGTTCGGCCAAATACGAAAAGCTGGGAAACTGGTTATTCTAATTCGTCTGAAACAAAAAAGTGCTAAGGGCACTTTTGAATCCACTTAATGAGGATTTTTCTTGCAATGTGCCGGGAAGGGCACTCCAATATTTTGGGCTAGTGAAAGTAAAGATTCTGCTGGAAAATACCGTTCTTGATTGTGGTAGGTGATATGAGCTTGCCAATCTCGTGGGATAACTATGTTATTCAGTATTTTTGTTAAACATATTTGTGAGAACTTGATGCAATTCATTTTTCTGAAGTGTGTACATAAATATACCAAGGTTATCAGAAAATAAGTCGTGTATGTTCGAAACATTATTTGTGTGAAAGAGTTCATGAGTATGAGCGCGGAAATTGGTGTGACATATTATGATTCGCAGTGCTTTCTGATTGGTTGTCCTAAGGGGTATTTGTCTGGGGGTAGTTGTCCCAGGGGATAGATGTCCTAGAGGGTGATTGCCCTAGGGGGTAGTTGTCCTCGGGGGTTAGGGAGTAGTTAACTGGGGGTTGTTATCCGGGGTAAAAGTCCAGGGGGTAGGTGTCCTAGAACCGGGTATTATCAATAACTTCATTATTAACTTAAAAATGAAGAGATAGATTGCTCGAAAACGCTCTTCAAAGAGTATAATATTTTGTGAATCAGTAACATGGGGCCCGGACGTGGGGACAACATTTGTTATAAGAGGTGCATTAAACGTCGAAAAACGCTTTATGATGATCCGATCTGCGTCCTTAAATGTAGCGTACAGCAGAGAAGAAAAAGGAATGGAGATTGGAGTGAAAGATAGAAGACATACGGGAAAAGAGACAGAGAGAGTATGTACATGTATGTATGTCCGTTTCATTTGAAATACAATATGTAAAGGAGCCAGGGATCCCCTCCCGCCCTGATCAATCTGCCCCCTCAAATTATGACCAGAGGGTGTCAACAGGAGTGCCGTGGGAGTATTTTAGTTATATCAAAAATATATTTTGGAATAACGTCAACTTCAGAAACTGCAAGATGCCCAAACATAATATAGACGGATCCCGCTGGGCATTCTGGTGAAGAAATAACATTTCAGAGCTAGTAAAGTGTATTTTTTCTCGGTCGCGTCGCTCTTCTGCAAAATATAGAAACGGGATAGGTCCATGAACATCCCCATATGCTGACATGATGATATTCGGGCACCTCGCTGCCCGAATATCGTCATGATTCGGGCAGCATGGCGTCCGAATATAATCCATATTTATTGTAGTTTTATATCGAAATGAAATTTATACCACAACAAAGTGTCCTTTTTTGCCCTCGTTCGCTTCACATAATTGATACATCAGGATGATTCCTAGCAACAAGATGATCGAATATATAATCTTGTATTTTATCTAGTGTATATTGATGATTAAATGACATTTTTGCCAAAATGATGCAAGTGCAACATTTTTCCCATCTTCATTTTTTCTGAAGGTTCATAATTCTGAAACACAAATTTCCCCACAAAAAAGATGATACAGGGTTCAATTTCATTTTCGGAATTATTCACCTTCGGGAAATCGATATGAAACCGTGTTTACTATGCCACGTGAATTTTGGAAACAAATGATCACATGAATACCAATTGCAAGAGTCCATTCTCGACGCTACTTTTTACGGCTCAGAGAAAACATCTGCCGTAACGAAGTTCTGAATCCGTCATTGATCACGGAGTAGACGAAGACGTTGACGATGTGGTTGGTGAGCCGCAGTGCAGTCAGGACTTCGAAGATTGTATCAAGAACTCGATTTCGATCGATCGCGATGAGGACGTTCTTAGAGAGGACGCTGTGAACGATCTGAGGCATCCAGGTGGCGAAGAAGTAGACGGTGATGACGAGCAACATCCGCGTCGTCTTCCGACCCATGTCGGACTCTTTTGATTTCGACACACGTGCACGATTCGGACGTTGACGACGGCAAAGGCTGCTGAGAAACGAAGATCGTGACAATTGTTCACTGGGTTGACTTGGGTTTGGCGGTGATTGAGCATTTTCATGTGTGGCAATGGCAGCTTGGCAAGAACCATCGGGGTCCAGGTGTGTCCTCTGTCGATAAAATGATAGGTATAGAGAGAGATATTATTGCATAGAATTTTTCTTTTAGACACAATTGGATCGAGGAAGGAAGATGGTTTGACCATGGACCCTACTACAGATGGACTAATAATGAGAGTCTTTCTTTGATCACATCATGACCACCGCCACCGGATAATGTGTATGTTGATGAGGACATTCATTTGACGCGACAAGGTTGATTATGTAATGACGCATCATCACAGACAAAATAACTTTTTACATTTCTTCAGATTCTTTTCGCTGGGCCAAGGCCGAGAGTGTAGTTTCAGGAAAAGTATCGTGATTTAAGACCAGTTAGAGGAGCAGTGAACCCCAATGTATGCAATTTATGTGATATTATATTGATTGTTAAAGAAGTGGACACTGGTGGACATACCTCTGGACTTGCCAAACTTTGAAAAATACATATTCTTTACTATAATATTACCTTCTATTCTTTGGAAATGGATAGGATAAGTTTGAAAATGAAGTGTAAAATCCGGGTAAAATCATTGTGTTACAGCCAAATTTACACGTTTCTCTCGTAAACTACTTCTTATTTCCTATTGAAAACTTCATATACGTCAATATTCATATTATGCACGCCACAACAGCACATGCATTTCCGTGATTTAAAGCGATCCAGTTTCTTTTGCGCAGGTATTTTGTAGATTCTTCAAGGCACAATTTTGGTCTTTTATGGCAGACTGGCGGCGGTCGTGATGAGATCAAAGCTTGGAAGCATGTTAGCAATGTCATTATGATTCTTTTGACAGAGTCAGGTGCATGAATATATTATGGTACCGATCAGTGTCTATTTGTAGTGGGTCCATGGTTTGACTAATATAAAATTATTATAGCGGTCGTCATATTTTGTACGCTACTAATTACGAAATTCTGCATAATTACATATCTGAATATTCTTTCCGCATAATCACAACTCTAGCTATTTCAGAACAACGTAGATACATATCTATATCTAAACTCGGGTATTTAAAAAGAAGTCTGTAAGAGTAATTCATTGTCATGAAACATGTTTTTCTAGATCATCTGTCTTACCTCTTATTTTATACAATTTGTTTCTAGTTCAAGCCTGTACAACAAACCAAGACAATAATAGCAAGTGTTCTGGTGATGGCACGTAACCAATTATGCCTACATCATCTTACCTTGGACATCGGATCGGACCTCGACAGCCTCGTCGATCCAGCAGAATATGGCAAGGAGTTGGACGTCGATGAAAGGTTGTCCATTTTTATCGATGTTATATCCGTTGGTATGTTCTCTACGAAAGAGCTATTGTTAATATGCATTTTGAAGTTGGAGGTTAGAGAATCAGCAGTCACCAAGCTCTTCACAACCTTGCTAGCTTGGATGGTGGCGATGAGGACTTTATTGCCTACGAGCTTGTCGTGAATCTTAGCCCTCTTTTGGAGGAAAGCGTAGATGATCATGTACATGATCGAGCTCGTAATCAACGACAAGGCGAATATGAGCACAAATGCTACTGACATCATCAAGGTCGCCATGTACGATATCGTTTGGGTGCATTTATCGCCTCTTAATTCCGAACGCGCGACCTCGAATACCGTTTCGGGTATGTTGATGGCGACGCCGACGCCCACGACGACCATCGATGCCAAAATCGACGACCTCTTCGTGAGGCGACCGTGACGTCGTAGGGGACGGCATACCGCCAGATAGCGGTCGACGCTGATGACGGTTGTGAAGAATAGTGAGATGAATGCACCCGATGTCTCGGCGAGGTAGGCGAAGCGGCAAAGACCAGTCGTTACCAACGAATAGAAGCAGCTGCGGATGATGAGGGCGGGGGTGAAGACGCAGGCGAAGAAATCGACGATACCCTGGCCGATGATCAACACATCTGTGCTCGTCTTTCGTTTCTTCCTGCCGTATATGAGGAGGATGATGACATTGCCAGGTATCCCGATCACCAAGACGAGAGCGTAATAAGTCAGGATAATAGCAACATTGTTGTTGATGCCATCGTCGTCGTCGTCTTGCCCTTCCCGATCATCATCCAAAACTGTAACGTTCATCCTGGGGAACATATTCTGCTGGTGCATGTCACTTTGAGATAAGCGTACACAAAGCAACAATTTCACAGCACAATGCAAACAGTAGGTGACTTTAGTTTTCCAAATTAAATCAAAGGAAGTAATCAAATCGCAATAAGATCAAAGCTCATAATAGTGCATGTCAAAAAGAACATCATATTTGACATGATCTTAGGAGGAGCAAATGTCACTCAATAGTTTCCTTCGCAAGTTACTGCTGTAAAATATAACAACAGTCTCATTTGACTGAGGGTTTCAACGTAGTATGAAGTCGAAAAGCTTACATGGACTCTAATGGCATTTTATTCTAGGAGAGAATCAAAACTGACAGCTGGAAATCGAAGCTATGAAACCTTTCATATTAATTTCCAGAGGTGAAAGAGAAAGACGCTTATTCTTGGCAGTACATGCTCACTATGGCCCTGCACGTATCCCGGAAGCATCAAGTTCCTTTATGAGATAGCTTTTGCATCACTGCTTTGAGATGTCAACGATGGTCGATTTTTCTTTCGACGTCGCTGAACTCGTCAATAGTCGTGTTTTAATTACAGATGCCATTCAAGTGATAACAACAAGTCAAAACGGTATGAAATGACCTTATATAAATTATAGTGGAGTACTTTAGCTTGTCCGCTCCATGAGCCTGATTGCATTTTGAGGGCGAAAATTGATCAATTAGGAACTTATGGGTCACCTTCGAAGCATGTTAGCTTTCCACTTGTTTAATTATGTACCTGTTTACCAGGGATTATGGATATAATTTGCAATGCATGGCGTAGATAGGGATCGAACAGCCATAGGAAGGGGTACTTCCATCATTGGTGGGGTATTATGAATAACAAATTAGTTTGTTGAAATGCGAGAGAGCAAGACAATAGAGTGAGGGGATGTGTGGGAGGGGTCGTATCAACCTCTTTTTTAAAATAAATAATATGTCTCGACCGTTCTCTCTCTCCGCAACGTCTTAAGTTCTTCATACTGTACTTACTGTACATGTACTTATTTTGGTGAACTAATTATATCTTAAACATTTTCTCACCATTTTGTATTATTTATACGCAACATTGCACATTACGTGCTTAATATAATTGTTTCCCATTAGTTCATATTATTACTCCCCATTGATACATTGACATTATTTTTCTCTCACCCCCCCCCCATCCAGATCTTGGAATGGATCAATACCCCTATATATTTTTGTAACTTTCCCATGAATAACAATTTATGATTACCGCGCTTCTTTGTGTGACCCCGGCTCTGCATGATTGTGACCTTCATCAAATGGGTCGTAGATGGCATAGACGGGTTAATTATATCACTTAACAGCAGCCCTAATTTGTAAAAAGTAATAGGAAAATCGATGATTTACCGGTATACGTGGAAATTGATATGGTAAGATACCTAGAATTAATCTCATCTCCCTCCCCCCCCCCCTCTCTCTCTCTCTCTCTCTGTCTTTTGACACATTTAGCTTTTGTTCGTTTTTTTATTGGACTATATTATGTATGTACATGTCCCTCCCGAGTCGATAAATTAAGAGAAAATAGGCTACCTTGAACCTCTCTCCCTCTCCCTCCCTCTCCCCCTCTCTCTTTCTCTCTCTCTCTTTCTCTCTCTCTCTCTCTCTCTCTCTCTTCCTCTCTCTCTTTCTCTCTCTCTTTCTCCTTCCCCTGAAATAATATAGCTTTCGATCGCTATTTGATTTGAATAGCACGGTGTTTAGAAAAATGAACGAGATTTTAGAATTATTCATTAACCTGAATCGATTAATTAAGATATTGCGCTTACAATAACCTTGTTTTTTCTTCCGATGAATCCCTGTGCTTGTTCTTACCTGCATTTATTGAGGTCAAAATGAATGGAGATTAATCATGATCAAAATTAATGGTCAAGGCATGTTTCATTTTCACTGTTTTTTGCAAATGGTTTTTATTTACAAACATCCAAACACACTTACTCTGAAGTTTATTTATTAAGTTTCAGTAGGGTGGTTTCATTCAAGCCCCAAAATAAATTTAATGGCCTGCTTTTCAAGGAAGCCCTACAAATTACAGGTACATAACATAACATAAAGTCCACTCCAAATCACATCACATCACATACAAAACAATACAAAATTAACACAGAACTACGTAATAGTATAATAATTAAAAAATAAATGGATAATCTAAACGAATAAATTTATTTATTTATTCTAGTTTTATTTAAGGGTACTATGTCCCGTTTGCAGGCCAAAAAAATAAAAGGTTAAATACCAACGGCATTTGAAAAACAATACTTATTTAGAACTTCCCTCAATTTATTTAATTGAGAGATGATTGTTCTTCAACTTTTTTTTGGATCCAAAGGGACAACACCATAGTTTTCTGAGGGTGTATATACATCTTATTTATATACACACTAAATCAGAGTCATTGTGTAAATTTTCTTGAACTTCAGAAAAATTATTTAAAATGACAGTATCGTCAGCATAGAGTGATATCTTGGAATTATAATGACACTTTAAATTATCAATATCATTAATATACAAACCAAAAAACAAGGGACACAGAATTGACCCTCGTTTCACCCCATATTTAACAGTTAAATGCTCACTACGATGATTATCTATAGTAACACACTGTCGTCTACCAATTAAGTAAAATTTATACCATGTATGCACCTTGTTACTTATGCCATAGAAAATTAGTTTATCAAGAATTATTTTATGTGGAATAACGTCAAACGCTTTCCTACGATCGTAAAATATCGTTCCAGTAATCTGACAGAATTCATATTATCAAGAAGGTAATCAGTAATTTCTGTGAGACATGTGGTTGTGGAAAGAAGTGGTCTTAATCCAGACTGACATTCGGATAATAAATTATTTTGGTTCATATAAGAATACAATTGTTTATGTACGGCTTTCTCTAAAAGTTTTGACAAAGAGGGCAGTATTGAAATGGGCCTGCAAAGAGATTCGATCATACACTTGGAATTATCAACAATAAACGTACCTCCCTTGTGTATCGGAGTGATTTTTACAACCTTGAGATCACATGGAAATCGTGAAGTCTTATTGATTAAATAATATAAGGAGTGGTTTTTGCAATGATATCTGCAGATAATTTGAGTAACTTGGGATGTAGACCGTCCATTCCTATAGCCTTTTTACAATCAATATTGCGTAGTTCATTCATTTCTAACAAATTCTGATTTGACTTCTTGAAATTCGAAAGAACAATCGGTTTGCAATAACGTTTGTAAAGAATTGAAATTACCATCTACAATCCTAGGACATACCAGTTTGTAGATTTGAACTCACATCATTAAAAGTTTCATTCAATAAACTCTACTTTGTAAGTTATTATTTCATCATAACTTAAGATTGTGTTGTTTTCAAAACCCTTCTTATTTTTGCTCAGATTATTTCTGCATTCTGAGAACTAGCTTTGGTAATAGTCTGTTTAACGATTTTTGTTTAGGTTATTTGCTTTGTTTCTATAATACTTGAACTTTTCCCAGCAACAATCCAACTCCGTCTTTGTATACCTTTTTCTTATGGTAATCACGGTCACGTGCCAAAGTAATATATTCATCAGTAATCCAAGGCACCTCATTTCGTTTTCTTCTGACAGAAATAAAAGGTGCATGTTTATCACTTAATATTGTAAACACAGATTTGATATGAGACCACATGTTATCAACATTTTCTTCACTAAAATCAGCCCAATTTTGATTTCTCAAGTCCTCTTAAAGTTCCGATAAGATCTAAATTCACACATTTTCCAATGAATTATTGGATTTTTGCCTTTTACGACTAGAAATATTAAACAGTGGGCACTAAAACCAACGTACATTACACCGGACTTCAAATTAGCAATAGAATTCGAGGTAAGTGTTAAATCAATGAGTGTACTACTATGGGGTGTAACTCGTGTGGGATTATTGATTAACTGCAGTGATTAAGCTGACAAATACGACAGTCTACAGATATCCTAAATATTTTAGACAATGTATTATCATTTCTCATATTACAGTTGAAATCACCCAGCAAAAAGATATATTTGACAATAACTTTACTTTCTCAATATTCCCTTCAAGGATGGTAAAACATGCACCCGGGCAGGAATGTTTCCTGTATAAACTACCAACACAAACCGAACTGCTACTTGTTCTTTTGATTTCGAGCCACATGAGTTCAAGCTCATTTGTTTCAAGATCTGTTCTTCTTAAGTAGTTAATTAAAAAAAAAAAAAAATCCTATACCACCACCAGTGGCATCTTTGTCATGTCTTTCAATTTGTTAACCATCGATAGAAATCATATGATTTGAAAAATCCTCATTTAACCATGTTTCGGATAGTCCTGAAATGTCGAAAGGGTTTAAGATACGAAATTGTTATACATCTGTAACTTTATTTCTTAAACTTCTGATGTTAAGGTGTGCGAATTTAATGCACTTTTCCTTTGGAAAATCACAAAGTATATTGTATCTATTATTTTCATTCGAAGTAGAATCTTGTGAAATATTCGGAAGATGAGAACATCCAAGACGAGCTTCTACGGGAAAGATATCTTCTTGTTCCCATAAGGGAAACTGTTTCAACTTTCAAAGTACATACAATACATTGCCAATTTTTAAAAGATTCATTCATATCATCGTAGTTGCATTTAGGAATTCCTTCACATACTATATATGCCCATTTTGTACACGAAGTACATAAAAGGGGTAGTGAGCAATTTTTTTTTTGTTCTCGAAGATTTGATAATCGTCCCCCCCCCCCCCCCCCCCCTGAGCACCAGGTAAGGGGGCCCGTCTCCAAATAAAGGTAAAATTAATGTGTTTTTACCTGTCCCCCCTTCCGTAGATCCACCACTGAGTAGGTTTCGTATTTCCGGTATCGTGGGAGGTTTCTTGGTCACGGACCGGTGCTTGGTCTTTGTGCTCCTACTTGGTGAGATCTGTCAATAGACCATTTTTCGTAATGTAACCACATTTAATGCACAGGTCTTTGTGAAGTGCCTCAATACAAATTATTTCATTCACCTGTTAGGAATAATAGTATTTCAATAGACATAATCCAAACTGCATACATTAGTTGTTGCCAGGTTGGACAAACATTATGGCTGGACCTACCTAGCAACACTTGATATATGCAGTTTGCATTCTGACTATTGAATTACTATTATTCTTATCAGGTGAATGAAATAATTTGTATTGAGGCACTTCACAAAGACTTGTGCATTAAATTTGGTTGCATTACGAAAATGGTCTATCGCGCTAGGCTGAAGCTGAATGTACCAAGCTTTTCCTTTGCGATCTTGCACTTCGTTCCTATTATATTCTCAGGAACGCCAAACAAGCGAACACAAATTCCACCGCGAGTATTGTTCTTGATCGTTGCAGGTCCGCATCAGGGCACTGATGTGTGACGATTTTTGTTCAGCTTTCAGAGTGAGGTGATTGATCTTTTGGTCTTTATCGATAGTGGATGATTCAAGATCAAGCAAACGACCTTCTAGCTTTTCAATCGTGTCAAGGAGTGGTACAAATTCTTTTTGACAAGCGCTTTTGACGATATGTTATTAATTATAGCTTTTAGAAAATTACAGCTCCCTGGTTTAATTCAACACCTGTACATTCGTTGGCTAATATTACCATGCCACGGATGTCATGCTTCTTATTGCGCATGTATGAATGTTTTTTTTTTAATTTTTGCTAAGGCTCATTATATTAATTTCCTTATTCCTGGAATGATATTTCGGTAGGGATTGTCTTTGCCAACATTAAGACGTCTTTTGTTTCACCATACTAACTTTAACCTCCATTTTTTGCGAGCGAGGGAAACGAGCGAGCAAAATGAAAGACACTTCATTCAGAGGAAATGGATACAAATTAAACGTTTCTTTAGCTAAATAGATGATAATAAAAGAGAGACCTTCTTTACTTTTTCACTACAGTCCTTAATTTCCGTTTGACTTTTCCTCAATTTCCTGTAGTTTCGTGGAATTATTTCATTTCCTAAAAAATTCTTTCATAAAGCCCAATTTTCCGAAATTTCCTGAATTTCGGGGGGTGTCGGGTGTAAACATAAACACTGATACCATGGTCCTCTTGAAACATTTGATTGACAGAGCTGTCAGGGTGGGCACGGCGGGTATGTGTCAAGTGTTCCGCATGTTGATTGGTTACTTGAGATGGGCGTGTCTCGCTACGCAGACCTTCTTGATAAGGGTGCCTGTTAGCTGCGACATCCAAGGCATATTGGATATTGACCCGCGAAAGTTGGCGTTAATTTCAGAGTGTTTCAGTAGACGTGTTCAACGTTTCTTATTTCGCTGTCTAAGCGGAATAAGGCAATTGGTATTGTGAATATAAATGTAAATTTCGAAAAATAAATAAACAGACTATTTGTAATACCAAAACTTTTATTCACGTTTTTACTTCCTTTTGAGGAGTTCGGGAATAAAGACAACATTGCAAGAAAAACTTTACAGAAAATATTATGCTGCTGGATGAACAAGTGTCGTATTTGAGTTATAGAGACAAAACGAGGAAGATGAGCCAAATCTTTGGACTACCTAAACTGTAGTGTTCTTGGATGCTTGATTCCAGTTTTCAATACTTTTTATCTTTTGAGATTTTCTTTACAATCAACCAACCTTAGTTTGGCAGGATTTCATCGAATAATTCGGATTTCTTTTACATCGGTCAAAATGGTAAGTCCTCGCCTAAATTTATATATATTATACATACACTGTTGCTCATAAAATTGGAATATTTTTTATTTACCCCAATTTATGGAATTATTTTGACAATGATTTATTCCTTATAGATCTAGATAACAGTATATATTCTCAGATTGTATTGAATAACAGTTGGCCAGTGTTTGTTTTGCGTGACTGCTAAAGTATGTGTATGCTAATATGCTTATCAACTAGGGAACCTACGCCCTTAAGTCATAAATGACAGTAATGAGGATTAATGCCCCACAAAAGGGCACTAATATAGCACATCGACACGGTTTTGATCCTGGGGCCTCAAAGTAACGAGGCCATTGCTTTGCCGCTGAACCATGACTGTACGCAGCAGGGGCTAGGGTAGGGGGTAGTTCCCACAAATAAAAACAAACAAAGAAAATGCAATAAGTTATCAATAATTCATTGCATTTTACCCCGGTCCCCAACATAAAAAATCCTCTGTACGGCCATGCATTATGGCTCAAGGCATGGGTACACAGAAGATTTTTTTTCTGTTGGGGACCGGGGGGGGGGGGGATTCAATTTACTTTGAATTGCGATATTACACGATTCCACATGACGAATAGAAGATTCCACATGAAGAATAGAAAATTCCACGCCACCAAGAACTAAGGAATACATGCCCCCCCCCCAATCAAGTACTTTAAAAGTGCCCTTTTTTATTTACGCCAATGCCCCTCTTTACTGCTAAATGCCCTTTCTCATTTCAAATAAAGTATCCCCTTTTCGCCTCTGATAAGTGCCCCTTTTACTTTGAAAAGTGCCCCTTTTTAAAATTGCCCTCTTCCCTTATTAAAGGTGCCCCTTTCACATTTGTTATGTACCCCCTTTTTTAAGTATATAGGTTTTCTTTGTCAATTTTTTTTAAGTGTCCATTTTCCCTTCATATTTGCAACATTCTACCTTAATTTCCCTATGTCGCTTACATGTTATGTCATTTTACAGTCATCTTAAGAGTCATATCTTGATTCAAGAAGAATCGGTGTAGTAACAGGTACTCAATATTTCTATCATCATAGTAACAGGTTCCCTATTTCTAAAAAGACGGGGAATGGGGTCATAATGTCCATAATTGTATATGAACGTACTGTGCCCCTGTTATTGAATCTAACAGTGCTCGTTTTCACCGCTATCAAATGCCCCTGCATTACTATGAAAATATGTTTTTGTCACCTCTAGTCTACCCCCTAACAGAGTATATCTCAAATTTCTTGATATTTTTAATAGGCCATTTTACAATGTAACCAAATTTATTCCTACGCCTTTTTGAAGCGCCTCGATACGAATTATTGTACCTCAATAGTCAGAATTCAAATTGGATATATTAGTTTTTGCTAAGTAGGACCAGGCAAACTTGCCTTACGTTACAACACGTAATATATGCAATACGCGTTCCGACTATTGAAATACAATTATTCGTAACATGTGAATGAAATGATTCGTATCGAAGCACTGAAGTATACATTTGGCTACATTACGAAAATGGCCTATTTAGAGGGACTAAGTTCTTGAAGATGAATGTATATCTACGAGATTTATCTGCAGTGAAGTAAGGTTCATTGTCCTGAAATGGCAACATGTCACATGTAGACTTTGTATTCTTATGTACATGTACGTCAGTCTTCAGTCATGTAACTGTGCTGCATTTATCAGTATTAATTAATAGACATTTTGATTATCGAACTTCAAGCCTTTCATCATCATCTAATATCAAGCATTTTCCATTTCTTTTCTTTTTTGACATGTAAAGGACAAAGATCTCATACGAGGCGTGGTCCTTGTTTTCCTGACATGTGTATCCCTCGGTACGTATGATTTTGATCAACGATGATATATTAATCTTATCATTATCATTATTATTATTATCATCATTATCATCATCATCATTATCATCATCATTATCATCATTATCATCATCATTATTATCATAATTATTATAATTATTATTATCATTACATTGATAGTGGCATTAGGAGTCTTCAACAGTAATACAATGAAACTGTAGTTACTGGGTTCTAATCGGTTAATACCACGACAGAATCTTAACTCAATTTTAGATTCTCTCTTGGTTTATATCTCGTTCAAAGCCTCTCTCGTTTCTTCGAATGAGAACACGGGTACTTGTTATTCGGACGGATTAGGGCTGAATTACACCTTACCAATGTTCAACGAATGTAAGATGAAACTGCATCCTAATGGCAGCATGGTACAGACCTTTCCAAAGCTCATCCCACACACATCTAATGAGGAAGCTGCTTGTCCAAGAAGGAAGAGTAAACTGGGGATCCCACCCGGACACAGAGTGTGCAGATTACCTGGTAAGTCGTTCTTTGCCTGCTATTAACATTATACAACATATAATCTGTTCTACTGTTCAATTCTTTTGAAAATGTAATAATGTAAGTCCTAGCTAAAAGTGTCATAAGATTAGATATTTATGTTAGAGACCATTTTAAGACATTGACAACAAGGGTTGACAGTCTATCCATAACAGTCGGATTTTATAGTCTGAGGAGTAGCCGAACCCCCCCCCCCCTAAAAAGAAAGATGGCTTGACTTCATCCAGTCATGACAGTCTTTGTCAAGAAGTAAAGGAAGCAATTCCACTGTATACATCACAAAACACGAAATACTGTCGAAAGTTTAAAACTCCGGCGAGTCCGGCCGACAATTGATCTACGATAACCGAATCTCTATACAAGTTCAACCTAATCACCATGCACGTTCCTAACCCTAACCCTAAACCTAACACAAAACCTGATTGCGATACAGGCAATAATAGCACACCTTTGGCAATGACCTTTTACTTATATATAAAGGATACATTCGTTCGATTTTAGATTTATGGGGTACCGGTTTTCAATGGTAGTTTAACAAAAACTCATGTATATACTTCAGAACGTATTCAGAAAAGAGCTTGCAAAATCATTTTAAGACGTCAGTATGAAAATTTATGAAGCAGCATTGGTAACGTGCAATCTACGTTCATTAGAAGCAAGACGTAAGCAATTATGTATAGACTTTGCCAATGCTCTTGCCAAACACCCACAATTTAAAGAATGTTTACCTCTTAGACAACAAAGCACTTATTCTCTAAGATCTCAATCAAAGTTTAAACAATACCAATGTAAAACAAAACGCTTCCAGTGCAGCTCTCTTCCTTACTTAATAAATAATCTGAATACAATGTAATACCATTTTAAATTGTATTTTTAGAATTTCACAGTCCATGATTGAACTATGTTAATGAATGTTGATAGTTTTTATCTCAATTCTCTGCATTGCTGAATATTTCTTGCCATCTCCCCTCATCTGTAATGGTAAAGGTACCCTTTGTCTGTCTCTTCCCCTCTTCAACTCTCTCTCTCTCTCTCTCTCACTCTCTCTCTCTCTCTCTCTCTTTCCGTCTCTCTCTTTCGCCCCCCTTCTCTCTCTTTCTTTCTCTCCTCCTCTCCTTCTATCTCTTTGTCATCACTCCAACTCTCCCTCTCCTACACCTCTCCCTATCTCTTTTTTTTTTTAAACAAAAATTTGAATTTGATCAATGAATTTTTATGAAATGTCTATACAAAAATTATGCTTGATTTTTGATTTATGTCATATTTTGTGTTATTTCAATTTGAATTGCAATTGTATATATCCTTGTGAAATGGATCGCAATTCAGCCATTGGCTGCGATGATCTCTTTAATAAAAACCATTTCTATCTATCTATCTAATATGAAAACTAGAGGAAATGTTTGATTATCAAATTACAGGGTCCAGTTCGGGATCAATTCGAGAACCAGCACGAATTTCAGAATTGAATAATAAGTTCATGTCGTTACAGAAAGATATTTGACGATAAATAGTACTTCAACTGCGATACTTCATAGTTCCATACAGACAAAGTACCATACAGACAATTCCTAAACACTTCTTTCCTAATTTCGGTCAGAGTTATCACTATTTAAATCTAGAAGCATGAAAGTAAAATTGTATTTTTGTGTTACTTTCAAAGCATGGGAAGTAGATTTTGGTCGCAGGGTCCTCGGATGTTTTGTTTTTGTGTTTTCTTCAGAAGTCTGTCAATGTTCATAACACT
The DNA here is from genome assembly GCA_035222895.1 of Strongylocentrotus droebachiensis. NCBI lineage: Eukaryota > Metazoa > Echinodermata > Echinoidea > Camarodonta > Strongylocentrotidae > Strongylocentrotus > Strongylocentrotus droebachiensis. The sequence continues at coordinate 138,680 of JAVYIG010003727.1, forward strand.
TTCTGTCGACAAAGTTCTGCACGTGGGCTTGAAGAAGGGATATTTTGTGATATTCGCCTCGAGGGGCCACTGCCAACGTATTTCCAAAGGAGATTTGTTGCCAGTGCGTGTATGTGTGTTTATAATGCAGCAAAATATGATTTTTTTTTAAATATTTTTTTTTCGTTTTGTTTTGTTTTGTTATTTCAGATTTTTTTTAACGCGGGGGGGGGGTGGAGGGGCTTTGGGTGCAAAACTGACGGCTTACGGTGATGTTTTTAGCGGTCAAAACGTATGCATTCGATGCATACTCTATTTAATAATTTTTCTAATTTTCCTAATAATTCAATTCATTTTTATCATTTATTAATTTTGTAGTTATATTTTACAGGGTAACATTGTCAGTTACAAAACTGCTTTCCACAATAGCCCTTTTGGCCTCGATTAGTATGTATACACAATGATTGAATATCGAATTTATAGAAATATCGATTAATTTCTATTCAAGTCTTGTTTCCTAAAAAAGTTTGAAGTCGATACTAGTTGCAAAGGCAATATTTTAATTCACTTCAATTCAATTCAATCAAGGTTTATGAAAGACATGAATGGCAGTCATAGATTATGCTTTCACATTGCAGGTAAAATACAACGGAAGTATAAGATTCCAACATGAGATCAGGAAAAATGGAATTAAATATAATATGTACAAGCATAATTTAAAATTCGATTGGTCAAATTATAGTAAAATATATATGAGGACTTTAAAATGACTGATTGATATTGCCTCACTGTTAAAAATAACATAATATCGCACAATTGTTAAGGCAATTATAAGCTTGTATTTGCACAGTGAAAATTAACATAAGCGTGAGATTGGGAAGAGCACTGTTCTGGAATCTCGTAGTTTTCAAGAAAATCTCTGATACTTATTGACGCTTCGGATAGTCAACCTGTTCGAAACGTCGAGCCACGCATCCTCTCCAAGCGCTATAGTTCTCCTGAGAACTATATGCTAAGAAAGATAACAAACAGTCCTCTTCAGGACTACACCCCTCCAAGAAAGATTACCGAGTCAGAGTCCTTTTCAGGACTCCTCAAACCTCTCTCTCTCTCTCACACATGGTGCAACCGCAAACCTACTGTATATCTACATCACCATGCAAGCCGACACTTACAAGCAGCATCTAATCCTACTATTATCTTACAGGCTCTTTTTTGTATACTTTCTATAACATCAATCTGTTTTCATGTCAACCAGACAACGATAATTATGAAGGACATGTCGGAAAGCATGATAACCAATACCAAAATAATTAATTATTTTGTGGGGTGTGGGTGAATATAGACGTGTGTGCATGTGATCTTTTTTGGGGTCATATTCGGTTCAGGTTAAATTTACTTTACTTTCATATCATGATTGATCTGCCAACCTATTCACTAGTAATATAATGCATCCCGTCCTCCACCATGATATGAAGAACGAGCAACACTCAGTATATTAATTTCAATTGTTCATATCAAGTACGGTTACCGTGTGGTTGTCTTAGCAACACAACATGACGAACAATATGATGATACACCCGAGGGATTCGAAATTTAATCTAATTAGTGGATAATTAATCAGTCAAGTATAGTCTGTTTACCATCAATAGTAGCATACATTTTCAACAAGAGGTTTTGAAACAAGATCTGTCTATATAAATTAATTATATTAGTAGTGATAGTGTAAGAAACTAATACTATTTTTATTCTATTTTGTTTGTTCATATCGTAAAATAACAGCTATTTACAACAATGTTGATGTACAGAATTCATGCATTCGTGACATATCATATATAGTACAAAACATGAAACTAATGTGACATAATCACTAACTAACTTAAGTATTGATTTTTGTTTGTATCGAATTTCTTTTGATCACATTTCATATCGAGATAGGTGCGAATTTCTACCTTTAATTCTTTTATCAAATATACAGCATGTATCCTATACTTTTCACTTCCAAAACATTCTCTAATATAGTTTTTATTGATAATAAACTGAGCAAAGCTTAAGATAAGATCGACAAGATTCATTTTTCTTCTCTCTATTTTATGACTTATTAACAGATTTTTTTTTGTTCAAAATGATTCTTAAATTTAACAAAGTATCGATTAATTTGGATACAATCTTCCAAAAAAGCGAAACCTTCTTAAGTCAGGAGAAGGTGGTTAGTTGTTTTGGGGATCTTACAGATATCACATAGATAATTGTTTTTAATCCTCCATTTATATAAATTGTCTTTACTGGGTAATATTCAATGAATAAATTTAAAATGTATATGCTTAATTTTGTTATCATTTATAAAGTAAAATTTATAATGAAGCACCGTCTTCCAGTTAAACTCATTAGGTAATTCAAAATATGCGTTTAAAAAAAAAAACACGGCAGACCCCGTTTAATTTTTTCTGACATCAAATTGTGGCTCTCATGCCCGCTACTTCAATGGAATCACCTGTTACCATTCATATTGCACTGGATTCCAGTGCAGACGGGAGGCAAGTCCTTTTGCCCCCCCCCCCATCTCCTTCTTCCCTCTTTTCTTTTCTTCTTCCTCTTCTTTTTCCCCTTTCTCTTTCCCTTTCCTTTCTTTTCCTTCTCTCTCTCTCTCTCCTTTTTTTTTTTTTTTTTTTTTTTTGCGGGGGGGGGGGGCCAAGGCCCGCTCGGCCCCCCCCCCCTGGATCCGCGCCTGAGAGGTAGAACTCAAACTTACAAAAGCTCTTGGTGAACTGAATTCTTGGCTGAATAAAAATAAGTTGATTTTGAATAGTGATAAGACCAAATCGACGCTGCTAGGATCAAAGCAAAAGCTTAGATCATTAGATAACAGTATGATGTCGATTGAATTAAATGGATGCCAATTGGAATGTGTATATGCATATAAATATTTGGGAGTTATAATCGATAACAGTTTTGACTTTAAAAAACATATCGAAAGGATTGCTTTAATTGTGAAACAGAAATTAGGAACATTTCGTCGATGTAAACATTATTTTGATAAAGCACAATTGAACAAACTGTACTGGGCTTTTGTAGTGCCCCATTTAATGTACTGCTGTACTGTTTGGTCGGGGAGATCTGAAACAACTCATAGTAAACTGGAAAGATTACATAAGAGGGCAGCATATATGATTTCTCGTTGTTCCTGGAACCCTCATCTGAACAAATTTTTGAAATTCTATCCTGGCCAAAAATGGATTTTTAAATATTTTTTAGAGCATCTTGTTGTATGATTCACAAATGTTTACATAAAGCTGCACATGAAGTACTCGGTGATACATTTATTTATATCGAAGCGATATCATCAACTAAGAATGCCACATGTTCGTACGACCTTTTATCAGAAGTAATTTCTTGTCACAGGTCCATCAAACTGGAATAAATTACCCGAATGTATTCGATTTATAGAAAAAATGAAACCATTTAAACGAGAAATGGCAAAATGGCAAAATGGCAAAATGGCAAAAGACGTCCTCGTTGTAATATGATCATGGTATAATATGACTCTTTTTTTCTCTCATCTTTGTATAGGCCTATATTTTATTATATATTCATCTTGATTTCTCTTGTTGGTTTGTTATTGTTGTTGTTGCTGTTGATTTTTATTTTTTATTTTTTTACTGTTTGCTTCAATTTGGATTTATGGCATTTACATATTTGTATCATATACATATTACTCATTTCGTTATTCTTTATGTTTAAATCCTTATTTATAACCTGGTTTGTAATTTTTGTTAGTTAAAGTCGTATTTTGTAATTTTGATGTGTAGTGTTGAAATGTATATATTTGTTTTTGTCATGAAGGGCCCCAACGAAAACCAGTATTTATTTGCTGATTGGGCTACCCTTCTTTTTAAAGATGTGTAATAAATATATATATAAAAAGTTGTAGGGAATATGGTATACTTGTTTATAATTTATAAGGATACAAATCAATACAAAAACGTACGTCAGAAGTAGTAGTAGCAGTAATAGCAGCAGCAGTAGTATCACTGTTATCACATCGTAATTAAAAGTAGAAGTAGTAATAGTAGTAATAGCAGTGGTAATACTATTATTACAATGATAACTATTATTTATATTATTGTTATTATTATTGCTGTTATCATTATTAGTAGTATTGAATTTGTCATTGTATGTAGATGTACCAGTAGCCTACCTGAAAGAATACAGTGATACATCATATACATCAAAGGTATGAGGGAGTTGCAGAAGTGTACCTGTATTCCTAAACAATCAAATTCCTATGGTTGAGCAATAATTGCAGGGTCTTGTCCCCTCTTTTGACTACAGATTGTGGCGAAAATCCGTGTCGAAACGGCTGGTGTGAGGAGACTATGACAAACTTCAAATGCCACTGCTCTGCCGGATATCGAGGAAAACGTTGCGAAGAACGTGAGAATACAAAACAAAAAAATAATTATCTGACAAGTTTGTCAGGCGAATTTAAAACCATTTATACAACTTATTTTTTCTAGTAACCTGAATTCGAGCAAAATGATAAACTTTGTTAAAAGGAACGGTAGCGTGAGTGTACATTATAACCAACCGATTGTCAGACTTCCCCCTTTCATTTCTCTCTGCCCCCCCCCCCCCCCCCCCCCTCTTCCCCTTCCCTTTGCCCTCCATACTTTATGTATGTCTCTCTGTCTCTCTCTGTGCATGCCTATCTGTTTCCTTCTCGAATTTGCTTTTGTTATCCCTCTTTCCCCATTTCCTTCTCTCTCTCTCTCTTTCTCTCTCTCCCCATCTCTCTCCCCCTCCCTCTCCCTCCCTCCCCTCCCTCCCCCTCTAATAAAGGAATCCGTCGCTTGTAAACAAAATACTAAAGACGCCATTGTATTTTCAGCTGAATACACCGCGGCATGTTTGGCGTTTCAAGAGGGAACAAATGACGTCCATGTTATCATTCCGGAGGTTTTTTAATTCAAAAGTGTGGTTTCTTTGATTGTTCATTAACCCCTATCCTGTTTATTTACAAACAAAAGAATTTAGTTATCAGATAGGGGGTCATATCCCTTTTTGAATGGTGTAAAATTCCATCAGATTTATATACATTAAACTCCTTATAATTTGAGAAATAAAAGCATTGCAATTATGTTCATTCTTTATGGGATGACAGTGGCGGATCCAGGGGGGGTTGGGGGGGTTGCAACCCCCCCCCCCCTTGGGCGGCCCCCCCCCCCAAAAAAAAAAAAAAAAAAAAAAAAAAAGAAAAAAAGAAAGAAAAAAAGAAAGAAAAAAGAACGCACGCTGGAGAGAAACCCTTTCAAGTGCAAATATTGTGAGAAGATATTCAACTCATCTGGTAACTTAACCAAACACATGATAACTCTGGATATAACTATGTATTAAACTGTTACTTGATTTAAAAAGACGTTATCATGCACTGCTTTTTATGGTCTCCATTGTGTTAATAGATGCCAGGAAAACATCACTTACGGGGTTCAAATAAACACCCCAAAAAAAATCGGCTCGCCGCTTCGCGGCTCGTGGACGATGCTCCGCATCGTCATTATTTTGGTCAAACCCCCCCCCTTAGCAAAAAGCTAGATCCGCCCCTGGATGACGTCTGCTTGGGCAGGGTTGAATCATATTGTGACGGCATTAAAACATCGTTATTTTTCGGCGAATCTCTCGCATATCCCAGATGCTATGGAGGTTGTTTTATTCGTATTTTTACAAACCACCCGATATGTAATTGACCTAAAACTTGCATGATGGCCATCTGTTAGCTTACCAGTTTCTAGTAATACGCTATTAGCCATATTTGTGATTTTCTATGAACCCGCACTTTAAATAGAACATCAGATTTCATTGGTTTGATGGCATTTCCTTACATTTCTCAAAATTCCTCTTACGTTCTATTTATGTTGTTTGCTAGGCCGAGGCTAACGTCATACGTCTTTTGTTGCACAATAATATCAACTACAATTTCTAGTTTTGCGAGAAAAAATGAAAACATTGATACCATGGTTCGCTAAACACGCGATTGCCAAAGCGGTCGGTCGGCGTGGGCACGGCGATGATGTTTCAAGTGTTCCTCGCGTTGATTGGTTACTTGAAATGGGCGTATCTCGCTACGCACACTTTCTTGATCAGGGTGCCTGTTAGCTGCGACATCCACAAATTGGTGAATCCGTGAAAGTTGGCGTTAGTTTCAGAGTGTTTCAGTAGACGTGTTCAGCGTTTCTTATTTCGCTGTTTAAACGGAATTAAGCAATTCGTATTGTGAACATAAATATCATTTCGAAAAATAAATAAACAGACTATTTGTAATACTGGATCTTGAGGAGTTTGGGAATAAGACTACATTGCAAGAAAAACTTTACAGAAACTATAATGCTGCTGGGTGAACAAGACAGTGTCGTATTTGAGTTATAAAGACAACACAGCAAGGAAGATGAACAAAGTCTTTCGACAACCTTAACTGTATTAGTATTCTTGGATGCTAGCTTGCTTCACGTGTTTAATACATGTTTTCTTCTGAGAGTTTACTTTGTTGGAGATGTAAAGACAACATCGCAAGAACAGAATACAATCAATCAACTGTTGCTCGACTGGATTTTATCGAATAATTGGGATTTGTTTTCCTTCGGTCAAAATGGTGAGTCCTCGCTTTTATTTATTTGATTACAAGCATGTGCATATAAATATAAATCTATATATATATATATATATATATATGTGTGTGTGTGTATGTATATACCAGCATCTTCTGGAGGTCACAAACATGGCACCACGTTGTTCCTACTTAATTACGATATTCCACGATTCCACATGACGAATAGAAAATACCATGCTTATAGTAATACCCGAAACTAAGGATTGCAAGGCTCTCCCCTCCCCCTCTTCAAATGTGTTCATGCTCCTAAAAAAATGCCCCTTTTTGCTGAGGAAAAGCGCACCTTTTACTTCTTAATTTGTCTCACTTTTAATAAGTTACCCCTTTCCATTTTCACTTTTACAAGTGTCCCTTCTTATATAGCCCTTTCCCCTGAATAAAATTGCCCCTTTCAATGCTGTAATAAGTGCCCCTTTTTAAAGTATAATAAGTTCCCTTTGTCAATTTTTTAAATAATTGTCCGTTGACCAATATTATTTTACCAACATTTCCCGTTGTCGCTAACATGTTGTGTCATTTTCCAGTAAAAGTCAGAAAAGAGGGTTTTGCCTGCCACTACCACACAAATAAGCACGCCTTGTTTATCTGGAAGATTTTCCTATAATACAAAGGTGTTTTTTTTTCTTCATTTGTAGCGGTCACCGCTTAATCGGAGGGGGCGTCCAAAAAGCGGCCTTTTTGATGAAAAACATATTTGTAAATATATTTCAAGAACATCTTGAAACACAATTACTTTGATGTCATATGCAATCAAATTGAATTATCTACATTTTGATACCAATTTTGACGAATTGGTATTAATTAACATCGCAATTTTTGTTTCTTCAAATTTTATCAAAAAAGGTATTTTCCATTCATCGAAATCGCAGAGGTATCTTTTTACGTAACTCTCCAGGAATTTGCCCATGAACAAGGTCAATTTTTCATGTAAACAGAGACTTGTTCGAATCTCTTTCAGTGAAAAAGTTATGAAACCCAAGTTATTTACTTGACTTCCACACAAACGACATGTTTGCCCATATGCGTATTAACTGTATGCATATACGTGTAGGACGTGTTTGGTGTATCTCAATAGTTTTAAAGATAAATTTAAATAAAATCTCTTATTGCCGTGGGTTTGCTGTCAAGTGATGGATAATTGAATATTTTCAAGTTGATATAAATTTCACTGGGTTATGTAATGTTTAAAATATAATTTCCCCCTAATTTTGGCCAGTTTTTCAGTATAATAACTGGACGATAGTATTAGGAATGTTGAGTGCAATTGATAAGTACTTCGTCTATGCTCTGTGAAATTTCCGGAAATATGGGCATGGGCAGTTGCTGCCCCCTTCCCCACCCGCCCCTTACAGCCGCTTGTCATAATCTTGCCCATGACCAAGACTAAGGGGTGAGGCACATAAATTGATTTATTATGTATATCTACCTTATCTAGACTTGCCATGATGCACACCATGTTATAACTTTAAGAGCAAGTTGAAGGATACTTAGACTCAGAGAATGATGGGGAAACTGAGAACACCGCTTTTTAATTCAGAAAATATTGCGCATCTACAATATATCAGAACTACATGTAGGTTAGTGAAAGAGTCCTTTCCTAAATCATAAATATTCTGAGGTTCTAACCATCCAACAAATATTTATAATGCAAAAAAGTTCTTAACTTTGAAAAAGAAAAATGATGGATAAATACGGAATATGCATGTTATTTAATCGTAAGTTATTTAATCGTAAGTGTGGACAAAATCTGGAGTTATTAAGTCCAAAGAATTGCTAAAATGCTTGAATAACTTTTTGCAAGAAATACAAAAAGAAGTCATCCTGGATGGTTTTAAGAACGAGCCCCCACCCCACCACCCCAATTTGAAAGACAAATTGAGAACAAAAACTCCCAGGATGTGTTTAGAATGCTAACTAGTTCTGAATTTTGAAAGAAATTAAGGCATAATACATGAAGACACTGCTTAATATGGAGATGGGTGTTGGGTGTATGTTTGAGCTTTGTATCACCAGGCGCGTGGTATGATACACAAAATTGGTTTGTTTGTTGTTTTAAACAAAACATAAAAACTACATTTATAGTAAGTAGAAAATTGAATATATATTCACACAATCACATCCCTAGAATTCGAATTTCCTGACAAGATTAAAGAATATTCAGTAAAATAAAAAGGGAAAATTTTGCTAATGTAAGTTTTTTTTAAGATTGTTCGTCAAATGCTAGGATAAAATGTTTATCATCAAATTTTTTAATTGATATGGTGTCAATCCCTTTACCCCCCCCCCTCTCTCTCTCTTTCTCTCTCTCTCTCTCTCTGTCTCTCTCTCTCTCTCTCTTAACCGACGCCTAAAGAAGGGGTTCTCCTCTGACAACAACTGTCATGTTTGGTAGAAGAAAAAAAGATACACGTATCCTAAGGAAACATCCAGGGGCAGATAGGCCGTAGGGAATTTTGGGAAATTTTCCCGACAAGCAATTTTTTATTTTTGGTCGTGTTTCAAGTTTTCCTTGAAATATTATTAATAAAATACAATTTTCGTCAAAAGAGCCGCTTTTTGGACGCCCTCTCCGATTTAGAGGTGACCGCTAAAAATACAAAAATAAAAGGCCTCTGAAATATTGTGTATTATGATGAAATCTTCCGAATAAACAAGGTGTGCTTAGTTTATCTGGAAGTGGCAGGCAACTAAAAAACTAACCATGATATTTGACTTTGGCCCTCAGCTTATAAGAGCCATATCTTGATTCAAGAAGAATTGGAGTAGCTTTGTGTTGTAACAACTACTCTATTTTTATATCATCATAGTAACAGGTTCCTATTTCTATACCACTACAAAGAGACGGGGCATGTGAGCAATATGCCCATAATATTATAAGAACGAACTGTGCGCCCCTGTTATTAAATGGAATGGTGTTCACCGCTATCGAATGCCCCTGCTCTTTATAATAGCTTACTATGGCAAGATGTTTTGTCATCCCTAGTCTACCCCCTAACAACAGATACCTCATAAACTCCCTCGCGTTTGTTTCCCTAATCTAAGTATCCAAGACCAGTATATTCCCTCGAGTTTGCTCATAGTTCGCTCGCTATAATATGCTCGCTAGCATTCGTAATTCATCATCTAATTAATTTGTAAAGTTAAAGGTATTATTCTTTCTTATATTTTGAGAATATTTCGAAAAAAACACATATGGAATATTTATTATCTTTAGTAAGATCTCATTAATCGTAATGCGACCTGACAAATCTATAAGATATTCAGATCATCTCACACAATGGCAAAGTATGATACTAAAGCAGTATCATGGGCCACGCCAAGAGAGAAACGACAACATTTTAAAGATGATCCTTGATAACTATTGATTGGAATGTAGGTGTATAAACCCATGTCTCAAAATTGTATTTTTTTTGCTTTTTGAAGCCTCGTTTAGGTGCCCCTTAGGAACTCCATCCATCCTGTTCTTCGCAACACCGACAAAAGCAAATCTTTTTAAGCAAATGTGAAGTCTATAACTAATGGAGGAGCGGGCCTCTTTGAATGTTTGAAACAGATAAAATGGCGCCATACAAGTGCTATGGATCATCACCATCATCATCATATTTTTAATAGGCCATTTTGTAATGTAACCAAATTTATTCCTGTGAAGCGCCTCGATACGAATGATTGTACCTCAATAGCCAGAATTCAAATTGGATACATTGGTTTTTGCTAAGTAGGACCAGGCAAACTTGCCTTACGTTACAACACGTAATATATGCAATACGCGTTCCGACTATATCGTTATTCGTAACAGGTGAATGAAATGATTCGTATCGATGCACTGAAGTTTATATTTGGTTACTTTACGAGAATGGCCTATCAAAGCTACTATGTCCCTTTTGCAGCCAACATCAAATTCTGTAGAACTTTGCAGGAATTCTGAATATGTCATGTATGTCCTATCTGTGAAATTTAAACGTTAGCAGTGTCCTAATATTCAAAATATGCAAGGAAACCCGTTTAATTGCTAGAGTTCATTGTCAGACACTATTGAGTGACTGACTGGCTTTATTTCACCGTTGGTAATAACATACATAAAATGAGCTGTAAAGGGTACATGAGCATTTGTCTACATCAATAACCCACTTCTTGTAATGGCCAAAATTAAACTGATTGAATATTTGCGCAGCATAAAACATACGACCATTGGGTACAATGGTTTGCAAAATCAAACTATTACTTATTGGCTCCTAAGTCAATTCGACAACTAATAGTCCCACTTAAAGACATTTTCAAGCCCCCTTGTTTTTAGGGAAGTTCTAAATTAGTATTGTCTTTCAAATGCCGTTGGAATTTAACCTTTTCATTTTGTTTGGCCTGCAAATAGGACATTTATCTGCAGGGAAGTAGAGTTAATTGTCCTGAAATAGCTCATATCACATGTAGCCCTTGTATTTTTATGTACATGTACGTCAGTCTTCAGTCATGTAACTTTGCTGAATTTATCTGTATTTATTTAGTTAATATACATTTTGATCATCAAACGTCAAGCCTTTCATCATCATCTAATGTCAGGCATTTTCCATTTCTTTTCTTTTTTTTGCATGTAAAGGACAAAGATCTCATACGAGGCGTGATCCTTGTTTTCCTGACATGTGTCTCCCTCGGTAAGTATGATTCTGGTCAACGATCATTTACTATTATAATTATTATTATTATCATTTTTATTACATTGCTAGAATGCTAGTAGTAGTAGTAGTAGAAGTAGAAGTAGTAGTATTATTCAACATGAATACAATGAAACATTGATAATGACATTATTAATCAAAATGTGTCGTTATTAGTTATTTATTTATTTGGCGATTTCAATACATGTATATACCTTTAGAGTTTACAGAAAAGGACTATGATAACAACTAGAGAGTTGTTGTGTTTAAAACAAAAATCATAACTGAAACTTAACTTCAGAATCTGATTTATCATGAATCTTCATTATTTGGTGGGAGAAATGCCATGCCAGTCTAGTACATCTTCGTTAAAGGATTTTAAGTTGGGACAACTTACTATTTATTTGAACTACTTTATGCCCCGTATACAAGGTTTTTAAAACGCGTGTAATGGTAGTTTATTAATAATTTACATACTCTTATTTCACTTTAACCCATTGCCTACGGCAACTTAGTAGTTCCTGTCTTTAGTCTATGGGAATAAGAGAAATCACTACTCAACAGGTTAAATTATCAAATGCCGTTAACAAGTTACCTAAAAACATTTTCATGAAAGTTTAGAGCAATCACAGTTACCGTTTGTCATGGGTTCATCCATTTCAGGTATTGTAGCTTATATCCCATGAATATAAATTCAAAGGGACAGATCTTGGATGTGTTTTTTAATCATCATTTCAGGTAGAAGAAAAAACAGCAGGTCTGTATGCTGTAGTCAGTGGAGTAGAAACTGGGGGCAGAGCAAGCCGCTCTTGTCCCTTGTTTCCCATCAAGTGGTGAGATAAAGTAAAACGCGAAAGAGAAAAGGGCGAGAAAATAAATAAAAGCCAACTAAAAAGAAAAGTGAAAAGTCGAGAACAGAAGACGCTAAGAGAGCCCCCCCCCCCCTCTCGCACCGCATACTAATTTGTAAATTTTGTCAATTCGCACTTCATTTTCCGAGTTATACCTGCCCCCCCCCCCCCCCCCCCCCCCCCCCATAGTTCAAGGGCTTCCTCAATGGATGGACCCACGCTCCGCTATTGGCTGTAGTTACTGGGGTTTTATCGGTTAATACCACGAGAGATTTGTACTCTTTACTCAACATTATATTCTCTCCTGGTTTATATCTCGTTCAAAGCCTCTCTCGTTTCTTCGAATGAGAAGACGGGCACTCGTTGTTCGGACGGATTAGGGCTGAACTACACCTTACCAATGTTCAACGAATGTAAAAAGAAACTACATTCTAATGGCAGCATGGTACAGACCTTTCCAAAGCTCATCCCATACTCATCTGCGGAAGCTGCTTGTCCAAGAAGGAAGAGTAAACTGGGGATCCCACCCGGACACAGAGTTTGCAGATTTCCTGGTAAGTCGTTCTTTGCGAGTTGAATGATGATGCCTGCTCTAAACGTGATAAAACATATAACATGTTCTACTGTTCGATTATTATGAATATGTAATCATGTAAATCTTTGCCAAAAGTGTCAGAAGATTCGATATCTATGTTCGAGACTATTTCTAAGACATTGGCAACGAGGATTGGCAGTCTATCAACAGCAGTTGGGTGCTATAGCCTGAGGAGCAGCCGAAAACGTTTAGTTGCTGGGAAGAGGGTGTCGTTAACTTTATCAATCCCTTGTAAAACAGGTGAAGATGGTTACGTAATCATCTACAATAAATGATAAATTAAAGGCCCTAGCCGCAATTGAGCTACAATAATCGAATCTCTAAATGCAACCTAGTATCCATCTCCATGCACGGTCCTCAACCTAACCCTAACCCTTATCCTGGCACAAAATATTATTGCGACACACGAAATAATAGCAGACATTTGGCAAATTGAAACCGGAGCTTGGGGGATATTGACAATGCATTTCCGGTGTGTATATTGTGTGTATGTGTGTTTGTAATGCCCAAAATAATATTTTATTTTGACAAAGTTTGATACATGGGGAAGACAAGATGAAATCGCCCCAACGGACAGGTTTTTTTTAGGGGAGGGGGTTTTGGGTGCCCGACGGTTTACGGATAGGTTTATAGCAGCCAAAACTTATGCATTCGATGGAGAAACTCGTTTCATAAAGTTCTGAAATCAAGTGCCTAAAAGTAGAGGTATCATGGTCGAGTGGATATATCACCGGCCTGTGGATCACAAGGTTGGCGGTTCGAGTCCTTGCCGCAGCACTAATGTCCTTTTGGCAAGACACTCGACTCATGTTAGGTAAATGGGTAAGATTATTCCTTGAAATGCACTGTGCGCTGATAATGGCTGCCGGAGCTAAAGCTAGGGTAATAGTTTCCACACAAAAATACTCTTTGGAAGCGCATAGGGACGTTATAATTCAATTATTGTGAATTCATTTATTTGTAGTTTTATTTTACAGGATAGCATTGCAAATTACAAAACTGATTTCCACACTGGTTAGCATTGTCAGTTACAGAACTGGTTTCCACAATGGGCATATTGGCCTAGATTAAGTATGTAAACTATACAATATGATGAAATATTACAATTATAAGAAGTATATCAATTTATAAATTTCTACTCAAGTGCTGTTTCCTATTAAAACAGTTTTGAATTCATTAATAAATGAAAAGGCAATTAGTTAACCAGAAATCGCTAATCATAAAAAATAGGTCGGACTGCATTACAACCAATATCAAATTGTTTTTATTTTGTGGGGAGTGTGGGCGGATGTGAACGTGACGTTTTTTTCATATTTGGTACAGATTTGATTTACTGAATGCACTTTCATATCATGATTGATCTGCCTGCCTATTCACGAATAATATAATATATTCCGTCCCCCAGCATGATTTCAAGAACGAGCGACACTTAAGTATATTAATTTCATTTTTTGATGTTTAGTACGTTTAGCGTGTGGTTGTCTTAGCAACACAACATGGCGAACAGATCATATCGGCAGAAAGATGATGGTACGTCGGAGTGATTCGAAAGTTGATCTTATTGTTGGAAAATTAATCAGCCAAGTAGTCTGTTTACCATCATAAATAGCACATATTGTCAGTAAGAGGTTTTGAAACATGATCTGTATTAGTCAATATAAATCAATTAGATTAGCAGTGATAATGTGTAAGAAACTACTACTACTGCTACTACTACTACTACTACTACTACTACTACTACTACTACTTCTACTACTACTACTACTACTACTACTACTACTCTACTACTACTACTACTACTACTACTACTACTACTAGTACTACTACTACTACTAGTACTACTACTACTACTACTACTACTGATAATAATAATATTAATAATGATAAACAATAGAGTGGTGAAGTGTGACGTCATCAAAAATCTAATTTTAGAATTTCTCAATTCTTTTCTTCATTTTCCGAAAGAGCATCGAAAATAATGTCCAAATGTCGAAAACTAATTGATTATGTTAAGTATTGGCTGAGATATGACCATCTGAATAAATATATGTCCTATGGGAAACGAGTGTTATATGCTCTGGCTCCTAATGGTTAGGAGCCAGAGCATATAACACTGAGTTCCTATAGGAAATATATTTATTCAGATGGTCATATCTCTATTACAATGCGACGTTCCTATCAAAATCGACAGCGCTCAATTGTGAGAATGTAGTATATTTGTGTATAATTCATAATGATACATAACAATGCAAAATGTACGTCAGTAGTAGCCCTAGTAGTATTATAAGCAGCAGCAGCAGCAGTAGTAGTAGTAATAGTCAGTGGCGGATCCAAGGGGGTGCGATTGTTCAAAGTTTAGAGGCACCCCCCCTAAAAAAATTGTGCTCACTAGCCCCCCCCCCCCCCACCCCCCCCCCCCCCCCCCCCTCCACTGAGCGAATTATCGGGTGGCTATTTCGCCGCTAAATATTTTCTCACGAATTGGCCCCCTCCCCTGCCGCCAGCTGGATCCGCCCCTGGTAATAGTAGAAATATAAGTAGCAGTAGTAGTAGTAGTAGTAGTAGTAGTAGTAGTATTAGTAGTGGTAGTAGTAGTAGTAGTAGTAGTAGTAGTAGTAGTAGTAGTAGTAGTAGTAATAGTAATCTTAAGAATAACGGTAATAAACCCAGGTGTAACAAAATATTTAATATTAATATAAAAAATTGAATGCTTTCAGCACCTTTTAAGTGCAGCTTGGATAATATCAGTAGGAGATTTGGGCATTCATTGTGATGCTACAGGATGGGCATTATTTGTATTATTATTATTATTATTATTATTGTTATTATTATTACTATTATCATTATCATTATTATTCGTATTAGTATTATTATTATTATCATTATTACTTTTATTATTATTATTCAGTTTGTCATCGTATGTAGATTTACGTTTGGTCTGTAGCTACATGTACATGACTTCCTCTTTTTCATCATGTGCCTCTATCAGTGATAAGGAGCAGTAGGCCTGCCTGAAAGAATACATTGATACATTATATGCGTCAAGGATATAGAGGGATTTGCAGAAGAAACTGTATTCCAAAACAATCGAATTCCTATGGTTGAGCAATAGTTGACTTGTCCCCTCTTTTTACTACAGATTGTGGCAAAAATACCTGTCGAAACGGCTGGTGTGAGGAGACTATGAAAAACTTCAGATGCCACTGCTCTGCCGGATATCGAGGAGAACGTTGCGATAGACGTGAGAATAAAAACAATCCTAATAATTATCTGACAAGTCGGTTAGACGAATTAAAAACCATTTAACATATACAACTTATTTTTTCTAGTAACCTGAATTCGAGCAAAAATGATCAAGTTTGTCAAAAGGAACGGTAGCGTGAGTGTGCATCATAATCAAACAATTATTGTCAGACCCCCCCCCCCCCATTCATTTCTCTCTGTCCCCCCCCCCCCCACCTTTCCCCCTCTTCTTCTCCTCCCCCCCCCCACTTTGCCCTCCATACTATATGTCGGTCTTTCTGTCTCTCTCTATCTCTCTCTCTCTCTCTCTCTCTGTCTTTCTTGTAATTATGTGTTTTCTTAATTGAATTATATTGTAACGCCAGTGGAAACCAAATTCCTATGTAACTTGTTCGCAAAGATCAAATAAAATATCTTGTATCTTGTACCTCTGCCTTTCTCTTTCTCTCTCGAATTTGCTTTGGTTATCCCCCTTTCCTCATTTTCCTTCTCTCTCTCTCTCTCTCTCTCTCTCCAACTCTCTCACTCTCTCCTTCTCTTTCTCTCTCTCTCTCTCACCCTCTCTCTCTTTCTTTCTTTCGTTCTCTTTAACCATGCTCACCCTTTTTTATTACCATTTTCTAAATTTCTTCATTCACCCTCACTCTCTGTCTGTTTCTGTCTCTCTCTCTCTCTTTCTATCTCCGCCTTTTCTTTCTCTCTCGATTTCTATGTTCAGGGCGCTCAGGCTTCAATAGCTAGGAAATGAATATAATGTGATGAATTTTGTCCAGTAAGATTTGTTAAATTTGGGTCAATATAAATTCAAATCTGTTCTTGCCCTCTTCTTCAGAATCAACAACTACACAAGACACCACAACGATGTCTACGACGGAAGCCACCACCTCACACCCTACCACAACGACTCGTAATAAAACTTAATTTATACCACCTCTCCCTCTCCCTCCCCCCTTCTCTCTCTCTCTCTCTCTCTCTTTCTTTCTCTCTCTCCCCCCTCTCTGTCCTCTGTCTCTTTCCCTCTCTCTTTCTCCTTCTTTCTTTTTCACTTTTACTTCCATATTTTAAAATATGCTACCACGTGAAGCAACATCTTGTTCTCGGGAGGCGTCAAAAGCTCGGAATTAAATATCATGTGATGATTTGACCAGTAAGATTTGTTAAATTTTGGTAAATATTCGAATTTCATTTGCCCTCAAATTGTTGTATCAGGTGTAGGCCTATTTATCGATTTTTTCCCGCAGAATCAACTACTACACAAGACACCACAACGATGTCTACGGCGGAAGTCACCACCTCACATCCGACCACTAATACTCGTAAGACAATTTAACTTACATTGTCTCTCTCTCTAGGAATTTAATAGCATGTGATGATTTGTCCAGTAAGATTTGGTAAATTTTGGTAAATATGAATTTAAATATCATTTGGCCCCAGATTGTGTCATCAGGTGTATATCATATTTCTTCCTCAGAATCAACTACTACACAAGACACCACAGCGATGTCTTCGACGGAAGCCACCACCTCACATCCTACCACAACGACTCGTAAGAAAACAACAACAACAAAACTCCCTCCCCCTCTCTCCCTCCCCCTCTCTCTCTCTTTTCTCTCTCTCTCTCTCTCTTTCTCTCTCTCCCTCCCTCTCTCCTCTCTCTCTCTCTCCACTCTCTCTTTCTCTCTCTCTCTCTCTCTCTCTCTCACCCTCTCTCTCTCTTTCTTTCGTTCTCTTTAACCATGATCACCTTTTTTTATTACCATTTTCTAAATGTATTCAATCACCCTCACTCTCTGTCTCTGCCTCTGACTCTCTTTCTGTTCCCGTCTTTTCTTTATCTCTTGATTTCTATGTTTTATGAATTCTCACTTCCCTTTTCTCTTTTCAAATTTCTTTCTCCGTCTCTCCATGCCTCTCTCTTTCACTTTCGCGTTCATGTGTAAACAATATGCTACAACGTGACGCAACTTCTTGTTCTCGGCAGCCGCTCACGCGTCAAATGCTAGGAATTGAATATAATGTGATAATTTGTTAAATTTGGGTTGATATGAATTCAAATCTGTTCTTGCCCTCAGATTGTTTTATCAGGTGTTTTGTATCGTATTTCTTCTTCAGAATCAACTACAACACCAGACCCCACAACGATGTCCACGACGGAAGCCACCACCTCACATCCTACCACTACTACTCGTAAGAAAACTTCATTTACATTATCTCTCTCTCTCTTTAGGAATTTAATAGCATGTGATGATTTGTCCAGAAAGATTTGGTAAATTTTGGTAAATATGAATTTAAATTTCATTTGGCCCCAGATTGTGTCATTAGGTGTATATCATATTTCTTCCTCAGAATCAACTACTACACAAGACACCACAGCGATGTCTACGACGGAAGCCACCACCTCACACCCTACCACAACGATTCGTAAGAAAACTTCATTTACACCACCTCTCCCTCTCTCCCCTCTCTCTGTCTCTCTCCTTTCTCTCTGTCTCTCTCTCTGTGTGTGTGTGTGTCTCTCTCTCTCCCCCTCTCTCTTTCTCTCTCTCTCTCTCTCTCTCATCCTCTCTCTCTCTATCTCTCTTTATTTCGTTCTCTTTAACCATGCTCACCCTTTTTGATTACCATTTTCTAAATGTCTTCATTCACTCTTACTCTCTGTCTCTGTCTCTCTCTGTCTCTCTTTCTTTCTATCACCGTCTTTTCATTATCTCTCGATTTCTAAGTTATATGAATTTTCACTTCCATTTCTCTCTTCAAATTTCTGTCTCCGTCTCTCCATGCCTCTCTCTTTCACTTTCACGTTCAACGGTTCAAGTGTAAACAATATGCTACAACGTGAACCAACCTCTTGTTCTCAGCAGCCGATCAGGCGTCAAATGCTAGGAATTGAATATAATGTGATAAATTTTGTCCAGTAAGATTTGTTAAATTTGGGTAAATATTATTTCAAATCTATTCTTGCCCTCAGATTGTTTTATCAGGTGTTTATATCTTATTTCTTCTTCAGAATCAACTACTACACAAGACACCACAGCGATGTCTTCGACGGAAGCCACCACCTCACACCCTACCACACCGCCTCGTAAGAAAACTTCATTTACACCACCTCTCCCTCTCCCCCTCTCTCCCTCACTCCCTCTCTCTCTCTCTCTCTCTTTCTTTCGTTCTCTTAAACCATGCTCACTCTTTTTTATTACCATTTTCTAAATTTCTTCAATCACCCTCACTCTGTCTCTGCCTCTGTCTCTCTTTCTTTTTCCGCCTTTTCCTTTTCTCTCGATTTCTATGTATTATGAATTTTCACTTCCCTTTTCTCTTTTCAAATTTCTTTCGCCGTCTCTCCATGCCTCTCTCTTCCGATTTCATGTTCATGTGTAAACAATATGCTACAACGTGACGCAACTTCTTGTTCTCGCCAGCCGCTCAGGCGTCAAAAGCTAGGAATTGAATATAATGTGATGATTTGTTAAATTTGGGTTAATATGAATTCAAATCTATTCTTGCTCTCACATTGTTTTATCAATATTTGTTCTTCAGAATCAACTACTACACAAGACACCACAACGATGTCCACGACGGAATCCACCACCTCACATCCTACCACAACTACTCGTAAGAAATCTTCAGTAAATAATTTGCTCTCGGCAGCCGCTGACGCGCTAAAAACAAGGGATTAAATTAATTTAATATAATGTGATGATTTGTCCTGTAACATTTGTATTAAATTGCTAGAGTTCTCTATTTTTCCCTTTCTAATTCAATATTGTCCAAACCAGCTTAGTTCAACAATTACAACAAGAAGAAGAATGATTCTGATATGAAGTATGAGATGATAATCGATGGTAGCTTGGCTTTTTTTCCCCAGTCTCTATATGGATTATCATCACAAGTCCAAAACATAATTTCATAATATAATAGTATCAAAATTGCACAATCAACATTTAATTTTCATGGTATTTATGTTATCTTTACAGACCTAAAATATACTTAGCAAAATATGTATTTATTTAGGTAAACACCTCTGGTAAATATTTTCTGTTTTATATCATTATGTCATGGTAAATTTTTCCAAAGAACTTGATTAGCTACCTACCATTATTCTCACGTTTTCATTTCTCACAATTACTTATTGTTTCATCTTCTTTTAGTAGAGCCATTTATTGCCCACTATGTCAACGTAACGCTGTACTACTCGCTTTCTAGTCATATCCTCAAAGTACTTTGGGCCCGAAATTTTCACGCTTAAAGGTACAATGTCCTATTTCCAGGCCAAAAAAAAGAAAAGGTTAAATTCCAACGGCATTTGAAAGACAATACTAATTTAGAACTTCCCTCAAAACGAAAGGGCTTGGAAATGGCTTATAGTGGGAAAAGAACGACAATTAGTTGTCGAATCGACTTAAGTGATTGCAATCACCTAAGTGATAGTCTGATTTTCAGACCCTTTTACCGAATGGTCGGACGTCTTGTGCTGTACAAAGATTCAATCAGTTTAGTGTTGTCCATTACAAATACAAGTAGTGGGTTATTGATGTAGACAAATGCTCATGTACCTGTTACAGCTCATTTTATGTATGTTATTACCAAAGAAGAAAAAATATGTCAATCAGTCACTCAATAGTGTCTGACAGTGAACTCTAGAAGGTTAACGGGTTTCCTTGCATCATTTGAATACTAGCACACTGCTAATATTTACATTTCACAGATAGGACATACATGACATGTTCATAATTCCTGCCAAGTTATACAGAATGTTATGTTGGCTCCAAAAGGGACATATAGTATCTTTAAGGAATAAATGTAATAGGTCTCAAACTAGATTATATTCCTTGGAGCGAATCGTGACTTTGTATCACATTGTAATATTCGCTATATACAAGAACAGCATATCATTATTATCTCTATGTACATGCTTCAAGTATACTATAGACAAGCTTCTATAAACGATTTTGTGGCGATAAATTAGTTGTTAACAATTTGATTTACACTGTATTTAAAATTTCTTTTTTTTCTTGCTTGAGGTTTATCAAATCTGGTTGTAATGAAAAGAAGCGTATATTGCCCCAATATCGAATAATCCTGTGTTTATATCACCTTTCATTATCCAGAAACAACTACTACACAAGACACCACATCGATGTCTACGATGGACTCAACTACCTCACGTCCTACCACAACTACTCGTAAGAAAACTACAGTAATAATGATAATAATAATATATAATTTGTATATAGCGCTTAATACAAATGTCTCTAAGCGCTTTACAAATATACTATTACCCCGGTCATTGGATTCAGTGCTTGCCCGCACACAATATGTGCACAATCTCCACTCCCTGGGGAGCATTCCAGCCAGGCGTTACATGACGCTCAAAAACTGTTCATATTGCTCCGATTGTCTCATTTTCTCTCGCGTGAACATTGCCAGCACAAAACACTGACCTCTACCTCCTGGACGGATCATCGCCCATTCCCATTCACTATACGTTACGTACTAAAAGGCTGTATTGTCTGACCGTTCATGAATATTCATGTTTTTGCTAAACTCGGCAAAATGTTTGCTTTTATTAAATTGAAAAATTACGGTGGGGGGTTGGATGAAATGGACATAATGAACATAGCAGAAGTGATAATTGATAGTTCATGCTTCTTATCCTTCGTGTGCTTGACCTATAATCTTACAATCACTTGGCAGACTGAGTCCAAAGTTCGACTTGTTTCACATGTGTATTATAGGCAATGGCGAGCTTGCAACCTATTTTGAAAAATGACGGTGGGTGAACTTTCAAAAGTCAATGAGACATGAGGGCTCCAATAAAAGAGCTAGTGATAACGTACGTCGGGGTGGATGTGCTTTTCGTTTAAACGATTTAAAAAAAAACATCCATAGGCTAACATGTATGGCTGCTGACTCTGACGATAGGGGGCGTTGTGAAATGAGACTAAACGGAGCTATATGTGACCAACAATGACGGTCGCATCCTACCGGGTACCCATTTAACACCTGGGTGGAGAGTAGCAAGTGCAGATTAATATCTTGCCAAAGGATATTAGTGCCGTGTCGGGATTCGAACCCTCGACCTTCGCATCTCCAAGTCAGCGCCTTAAACCACTCGACCACGACACTCCCACTCGACCTCGACACCCCCTCTCCCTCTCACTCTCTCTCTCTCTGTCTCCCTCTCTCTCTCTCTCTCTCTCTCAATCTATCTTTCACTCAGTACAAACATTTATTTGATATATTTCTTTTTTCCTTACATTCGTTTTTTTTCTTCCAGCGCTTTCTTTGAAAGAGGCTATCATCTTTTGTTATTTCAAACTGTTTGTAGTTGCTGCTGTTGCTGTTTTTTTTTAATTGTTTGGTTTGTTTTCAGAATATTTCATCACATTATCCATAAAAATGAATAGGCTTTGTTTCTTTAACAAAAGTGAAAGCAGGTAAATCTTTTCGACATGTTCCCACGAATCCAACGACAGGTACAACTCTCCTGTTTTAGTTTTTTTGTTGTAATGGCATGTTTCTATACTATATACTTTCGGATTACACGTACGCGAAAAATTAGTCCAAAGTTTACTGGCATAAACCTAATACAAAAAGCAAATAGATAATAGAATATTCTTTACCCTATTTTTATTTTTTACAAGAATTTCTGTCAAATCACAATTTTAAAGTAGGTATTTATATACGGCCATCTAAATTAACAAAATTGTACAAGGAGAAAATATTTTGTCGTCAGTTTCGCTAGTCAGATTTTTCGATAATCATAACACTTTGTAGGTAAGTCATAGTCCTAAAACTTAGCTCTATTTAACGTGAACGAAAACCAAGCATAGAAGGAGAAAAGTCACCTTCTATGGAGATATATATATATATATATACACTGCAAAAACCAGAGTGTTAAAATTAACACCAAGGGTGTTCAATTTAACACTTTATTGGTATCTATATCGGACAACTCCTCTGGTGTTACTTAACACCATTTTCTGGAATTAGATAATTTCAATTCCACTTTTGGTGTTAATATCTGATAACTCCTACTGGTGTAGATTAACACCAATGTCTGGAATCATAACAAATTCAATTCCACTCTTGGTGGTAATACTTGACAACTCCTACTGGTGTAGATTAACAACAATATTTGGAATCATAACAAATTCAATTCCACTTTTGGTGTTTATATTCTTGTTGATCCAATGGTCCCACGTTCCATATTTCCTATTACAGACCATTATCGACCAGGGTAGAAGAACCAAAGGTAAACTGATAATTCATAATCGATGTTGGCAACTGTCCACCAATAGGTATATTCTAATCTCCATTGCATTAACTCCATTACATATAGATAATTTGAAGTAATTTCAAGATTAACATTTAAATGATACAGGCTGGTACACGAATATATAATAAATATGCATGTTGTTTCTTGGTTAGTAATCTTATAATCAACATATCTATTGCTAAAACGTTAATGTAATCGTAACAAGATCGGACAAATAATCTATTGGTCAATAATTGCCAAAGGAAAATACAAATAACAAAATTGATGTGAATTGTCATAATTTGCTTAACAAATCATGATAAATGTATTCTTCTGTGAACACGTGTAAAGTAATCATTAAGCGCGCGTACACTTTGTGAAAACTTATTCGACCTATCAACCACCTTTAACGAAATCGCGTGATGATACTTTCAACACCGAGCATAAAACAACACCATGTTACTTAACACCAAGTAATTATTAATGCATGCTTAAATCTGACAGGTGTTAAAAATAACACCAATGGTGTCAACAAAATCCAATACCATATTGGTGTTAATAATTTAACACCCTGGTTTTTGCAGTGTATATATTTATATCCACATTTTGGAATTACTCACCTCAAAACCTGCATAACACAAATTCACAAAGTTTACGAACGTTAACAATCAGTCAATTGTAGTACGTGTAGTATAGATAATCATTCGATCCCTCTGTGACTCAGAATAGTTTTATAATCGAGAAGTGGCATACTGCCTACGATTTGTTAAGGGATTGTATATGAGCATTAACATTGATTATAACATCGGCTTGATTAAGCATTACTTTCCTTCTAGACAGCTAAAACTCTGGCTTACTTGTTACTCCTAGGGTTAAAACAAAGTGGGGGGGAGCGAACCTTCGCTCATGCTGGGCCTTCATTATGAAATACTCTCCCTAAATGGATTAAGAATAGCAGTTCTGCTGAAGTGTTAAAAAACAATCTTAATAAATATCTGTTTAATTTAGCTTATAATAGATTACCATAAACTTTCATGTCTGTACCTTTCCTATCGCACTTTGTATAAATGTATCATGTATGTATTTCATCTTTTGCACAAGCTGCGCCTTGAGCATTTGACTGTCGAGTGGATTTGGCGCCTTATAAATCTTATGTATTATTGAATGTGACTTCAGGGTGCACCTTTAATTGATTATCTCTTTACCAGCTCTCAAGAAGGAAGAACGACAGATATTCATTTGTACATTGGCATTGTTATTTACAATTGAAGGAGCACATAGTTGCAATTTATATTCAGAGCATTATTCATTGAAATGCTGGTTATTGCCCATAAATACATTATGAATAGTCATATGATTAATCAAATTTAAATTCTCAGAATCGTAGTGACGTCAGACTAGAAGTGCCATTGTCTACGATTTGAAGCCGGTTTGCCCTTCATTCTGACGAAAAAGCTTAAATGCACTAAATTTCCTGCTGCTAGTATTCTTATCATCATTTTGAACCTAAACCAGAAACATGATCTCTTTTTTAGATTTCCATATTTAATACAGTATAATTGTATTTTTCTTCAAAATCGTAACGCTGGATGATGATAAAAACAGTGTGGGGTGGCCTTTACTCTTTTTAATTTGAATTTTAAAGATTTTAAAGTAAGACTAAGAATTAGAAAGTGTAAAAGATAACATTGAAGAAGAAAAAACGTGTACATGTAGACAGAAAGCCACTTCTAACATAAAACTAAGACCTCGAGGGAGAACTGAGCCATTTTGTTCCTGGTTCTGTAAAGAGCAATCTTAACGTATATTCTTTGAATATTTGATTTGCCTATTTCTTTACCTTCATATGTCTTGATATATGGATCTATTCGGTTCATCTATTGTAAGAGAAACATCAAAACGTTATAGAATAAAATTACCTTCCTTTCACCCATTTATTTTAGAATCGACTGCAAAGATCTTTGTGACAGACCTAGAAACCGAGTACAAGATTTTTGTTGCAAATCTACAAGCTGATCTAGACTTCACTTTCATTCCATCCACTAAAGATCCGCGTGTTATTACCTATGACTCCGTGGAGAAGAAGATCTACTGGACTGACAAGGAGAAAAAACGAGTTTATCGTGCTGATGAGGATGGAGAAAACAGGGAGGAGGTCACTTCTGAAAACGCCTATGGTATGGTGTAGAAAATATCCCAAGATAAGCTTTGAAATAAGCTCAGACGTTCACTCGCTCCCTATCTAATGCCGATTAAACAAATACAGAATCATATCATAAATCTTAGTATATAATTATATACGAATAAAAAGTATCAAGGAATCTGACACCATAATGACACAGCGTATTTTCGTTATCAGAAGATATCAAACAACATTGAATGTATTATGATTTGTAATATTTATCATGCAATCTTTGTATGTTTGATTGCTAAAATGCTAAAATCTTCTGTCTATCAATTTCGAATCTGGAGGAAAAAAAATGAGTATTTGAGGTAAATCAATCTTTAGGAGCACCCCCCCCCCCCCGTTTAAAAATGTTTAGAATTCATGATTTCATTTGAATCTTAGAACCACGAGGAATTACGATTGCTGAATCATCACGCATTCTGTACATCGCCTACAGAGGGTCACATGAAATAACAACTGTGGATATTGGACAAGGTAGCGCATTTCCAGGGAGTGAGACAAACTTTGTAACCACACAAATCGATCGCCCTAAGATTTTGGAGGTGGATGAGGAACAGGGGT
Organism: Strongylocentrotus droebachiensis; assembly: GCA_035222895.1. Taxonomy (NCBI): domain Eukaryota; kingdom Metazoa; phylum Echinodermata; class Echinoidea; order Camarodonta; family Strongylocentrotidae; genus Strongylocentrotus; species Strongylocentrotus droebachiensis. The sequence goes on from JAVYIG010003727.1 coordinate 164,668, forward strand.
AAGTTTATGACGTCATCTTTAGTTTTGGTTCAGAAGGAGGGGCGTGGGTTGTTAATTGACCCACCCAGACCCTATCGTGTAGTAATCCTTATAATTATAAATACAGTCAATTGAAAGCCTCCTGATGTTTTGTATTCACTGTTTACGTGATAATGTGTTTATCAAATACATGATAATAACGATGATGATGATGATGATAATCATCATCATAACAATAATAATAATAATAATAATAATGATCATAATAATGATAGTACTAATAATAATCTTAACAATAAAAATAAACTACAGCAAGTACAGTAAAGTGCAAGGCTTGCCCTTATTATAAACGATTTTCAATACTGAGGCCTTTTTGCGCCACCGCAATGCTTTTTACTTTAATTTATAGGGATCTTACACCATGCAGGTTTACTCAAATGATAATGCACGATATGTTTCATTTCTATCAATGGTTACCCGTATATGTTGGTGACAGGATGACGTCATGACAAATTCTGATTTTCTCAATATCGATATGTTTTGACAGGACACTCTTGATTTTTCAGATTCTTGTATTGGTCAATGAACAACGACATCCAACGCAAACCTCTTGATGGATCTGGAAGCACGGAGACTGTATACTCTAACTCCAACCTATCCCAAATCAGCGGATTAAGCATTGATCTCAGCCGTACGTATTTCATATTTAGAAGGTTTCAGTAAAATGACATGTCATTTCAGATAAATCAATCAGAATTCAACAAGAGTTTATCTATACATGGTTCCACTCAGGTGTTAATGGGTACCCGTTACGTCATTGTGGTTTAATTAGCACGTAGGCGACTAACTTTAACACCCCCATTGACTGGAGAATGTGCACTGTATTCTGCAGAATGGTGATAGAATTCAATAACTGGGGTAACAATAATACTGGAAAGCGCTTCATAAGAAACAGGTATTTGCATTATTATTTATTTTGTATACGCTAAATTATCATGAACTTTTTCGAAATATCATTTAGGTAACAAACATTATAACAATTCTCAAATATTAAGGCATTTCAGAACCTAGACAAAGAGATGAATTTGATGGGAAAATGAAAATGATAAATGGGGAAACCAAGAGTTTTTGTGTTGGGGTATATAGCCATCAACTCTTTATAATTCTGAACACAATGCATCGGTATGGTTTAATAAAAGTGTAGTTAAAACGTCATTAAAAAGGATTAACACAAGATATATAATACAATGCAATAATTATGTGAGTGCCAAGCGCTGAAAATTATAAAAGTTTTTGTGTGTTCTTGTATAGCACTAGTATGTCACACTTGACGACCCTGGTGCTCCACTGTTATTACCCATAGTTTGACATCAACCGTGTACGTATTTCTTATTTAGAAGGCTCATTGACATCATCCGTGTACGTGGAAAGACGAATTGATTTTTCATGAAGGTCTTTGGAATGCAAAATCATGGGTTTATCAAGAAAAGACAATTATTTTGCATTTGTATTACAATATCACGATATTCCCTTCATTCCATAATGGAAATATGACTTTGGTGATGTGATAAAATTCCTCATATTAGATTACCTTTATTTAAAAGCATTACATCAACGTTTTGAATAGTCGCGGGGAGACAGTGTTGGCATTGGAAAATTTAACTATTCAAATATTTAGAAATATGTATGATTCCACGTCCTTCTTGTAGTATTAATATAACTGTAAAGTTTTTATAATAATATACCATGGACTAGCAAAAAAAGGAGAAAATTATAGAAATTAATCGAACTTAACTGAAAGGTATTACTTATTCAACCTGACCAAATGTAATACGTCACGTATACCACGTAGTATCTTCAAGTTCTATGTAATGTTGTCTTGTCTTGTCTTCTCAGAATTTGATTTTTAATTGATATCAATTGTTGTGTGTGTTTTGTTATTACATTTTTATTAAATTAAGGATTAAATTATTCAAGAAGATATTTGTTCTTGTTTTCTTGTAAGATTTGCAATTTTCTTTGTTTTGGCAGGAGATCCACGACGCATATTTTTCTGTTACTATGATAAGGAACAAACTTTCTACAAAGACGTAGGCAGTCAAGATGCTCACGAGCTCACAGACTACATGAATGACCCTGACATCGATGACGATGAAGAGCGAACAAAAATGCGAGATATCAAGTACTTTAATGGCACCCTCTACTGGACGAAGCAAGGCAGTCACAAAGGCATCGCTGTAATGACTAATTATGATCAAAGCAGTCCATCATTCGACATCAAAGAAACCAATGAGATTAGCACACCCTTTCGATTCATCATTACTACTATAGATCCATGATCAATATTTGATAGAACAGAGCCCGGAGGTCTATTGTTTATTTGATTCAGCGCAGTCAACATTGTCATGTCAGATATGACATGGGAAACCACCGAAAAACCGCCCGTTTTTTTGTTTTTATGGGGGGGATTTTTTTTTTTAGGGTGAGTTTATGTAATGTAAATGAATGACAACAAAGGTCCTATGCGTATTTACTGAACTCTGTGTTGACAGATACAGAAATATGAAGCGCATTACACTTCATCATTACGTCATCGTCAAAATAAAAACACCGCCGAATTTTTGCCACGTCATATCTGAACGAGGCTTTAAGAGACAAAATCTCCCGCTCTCCACCACTTTGGATATACCGGCCCAGCCCCGCTGTAGCTCAAAGTGTACTCATCTTAAAGGGAGAATGCTTGAAAGTCTCATATCGACTTATTGCAGCATATATTTTCTAGAATGTAGGCTAGTGCTGAAGTTATCGGGGTTGTTTTAGAGGAACGATTAAAAGTTCTTTCTTGTTAATGCTATGTCTTGCTGAGGTTTTGCTTTTAATTGATATGCTCCTTTTATAATTATTCAGACAATGCTAGTAACAAGTCTGTTTGGATGGTATAAACTCCTTAAAGTGATATGTTATTATCATGCTTGCTCGAATACTAGCTATGAAACTCTCATTTGCTGTCAAACGTTCCATACTCATAACTAAGATTTGTATATCTTGGCAAAAAAAGAAAAAGAAGCATGAATTATTATTATAGTCAAATGTCATAGTGTACGGAATCTGAATGCAATCTCGTATGATTTTGAGAATGCAGAAGTGTAACTTCAATTTTCAAATTATTATACTAGGTTAACCGATTGGAGACATTTGTATAAAACAAAATCTTTATCGATTGTTTGTTAATCATAAATAATTGTACATAATATTTTAGTATATTGATAACTTATCTTCAAATTTGTTGTTCATAGGCTCATAGGTGTTACTGACGCTGACGAAGAACTAATCTTCTGATAAAGTTTACTGTGTGAACTTAAATATACCTTCATCAGTTTATTTAATGTTTTAAATGGGATACATATATACATAATATCTATAAACACGTATGTATCCAGTAAAGTGCAATATGTATCTGTATTTGAAATATTCAATCAATTATAATGAACAAAAATGTTTTCTTAGTTTTCTGATAGTACAGATGATAGGATATGTTATAGTGCTTTCGTAGGAATTATATAGGACTTTGTGTGCTCAGCATTGGTCAAGATTACATTTCATTTAGAAATATGACTTTTTAAATCCAAATATTAGCATTTCTTTGCAAAACGTTTAAGATTTCTTTCAATCCTACTTTGATGTTGGTTGCTGCATGTGAAACTAAATTAAACTGTATGTGTTAAACCTAAAAAGAGAGAATCCTTTGTAATGAGTATGCATTTTGTTTTGAAACCAAATAATGCTGTGCGGTTTGAAGAAGGTTAGCAAAGACGAACGATTTACAAACAGTAGTTTGTTCGTTATGTTTATGGGTTCATGGCTGTATTATAATATATTGGATGAACTTCTAATGCCTTTCTGTGAAGAAATAATGGAAATTCAAACACCGAAAATAAACACGAAAGAAGAAGTTTGGTTAATGCTCATTAATGTTCTCTGACTATCGACATTATGTCCGGAGATTTATTCTATCACATATTAAGGCAAACTGCAAATCTAAATATTGTATAACCGTCAAAGTATTGGGGTTTTCATCTTTTCCCCTTAATCACATATCGTACACAAATAATATGATTCAATTTTTATGTAGGCAAAGTGATGTTGATCAATTATTCAAAAACAATTTTTACCATTCGAGGACATTGATAACTTATTTCCTTCAAATTTGTTGTCCATAGGTGTTACTGACGATGACGAAGATCTAATCTTCTGATATTGTTTACTGTGTGAACATAAATATATCTTCATCAGTTTGTTGAATGTTTTGAGTGGGATTCGTTAATATATATATTATATACGTATCCTGTATTAGAGTGCCAAAATTTAATGTGTAACTGTATTTGAAATATTTATTTAATCATAATGAACAGAAACGCATTCCTAGTCTTTTGTCAGTACAGATGATAGGATATGTTATAGTGCTTTCGTAGGGATGGCATAGGCCTTGATATGCATCGGTCAAGACTACATTTCATTTAGAAATGTGACTTTTGTAATCCAAATATTAGCATTCCGTTGCAAAACGTTCGAGATTGCTGTCATTCTTACTTTGCTGTTGGTTGCTGTGAAATCTAATTAAACAAGGCAAAAACTTATTTTCTCTCCTTGTCCCTTTTCTACTTATAGAACTTCATGTGATCAATATATTTCAAAATGTTGTAAACCAATGAGGATGTACATGCAGGGGCAGATCCAGCTGACGGCGAGGGAGGGGGGGGGGAGGGGGGGGGGGGCTTAAATTCGTGAGAAAATATTTAGCGATAAGCGGGGGGGGGGTAGTGAGCACTATTTTTTTTACTCAACACCCAGCCCCCCCCCCCCCTTGAGCAAAAAAAAAAGAAGGTAAAATTAACGTTATTTGTTTTACCTGTTTTTTGACGGGGGGGGGGGGCTCGGGCCCCTCTGCCCCCTGGATCCGCCCCTGTGTACATGTATGTATATGGAAATCAATAAATTCTAAACCAAAACAATATTATACACACACACACACACACACATCCTAACATACTCCTTCAACATAAGCTCAGGAGAGAGGATGAAAGAAAAAAGAAGAAGGAAAGTAATATAGGAGAAAAGGGGACCAAGTACATACATACATAAATAATTGAATATATATATATATGAGTATATGAATTAATATATAAATGAATAAATGATAAATAAATGGATAAAAAAGGTTTGAAAAGGAAGATAATTATGTAGGAATAGAAAGATAAATAGCATATATTCAATGAGCTATCAAAGTCACGTCCCATATGCCTATCATCCTAATCCTATATTTAGATATGAACCTATAGTCACCAAAATGTCCTGTGACCTTTGATCAGTCGGAAGTTTGATAAGCTTATAACAGGCATTTAGATACATGTAGATTAGCCGAACGTGTGATTTGTGTTGTTTTGATCACTACCATTGATTGCATTGCTCAACCATTGATTGCATATCTTGCATTGCTCAAGAAGCTACACATTTTTAACATGCAGGAAAGAGGAATACATGATAAAGGTGATACAAAATCCAATACTGCATTCACTTTAGTTTTGTCAAATGGATCGGTTTTTTTGTAATGTGTTTTGAATGGATGTCGATAATAGGACCTTATTCCCGAGCTACATGGTCAACTTCGCAGTATGAACGTATCTCATCTTGATCTTCAGTTGTTTTGTTTTATGTTTTAAATGTTGGACGCAAGGAATTTCAGTGAAAGATGATTGGACACAGAGTGACAGAGACAGAAACACCGTAAATGACATGTCTACCAATATTTGAGTGTTACTTATAATCTTTACATTCATGCGGGCGAAACTTGAAAGAATTATTATAAAGGGAAGACATTGACCTCCATTTTTTCAATGATGCCCATTTACAGTTGGGAGATTTCATGCTCATGAACAAAGGAGGCATCCTTTCATAATGTCCGGGAACGGCTCATCGGAAGTGAATTCAGAGAGTGAATGTTGTGATGAGACATGCTGGCCTAATCACAAACTTCATAGTCATACCACTTCTGTACTCAAGAAATCTCTGCTTTTGGCAGCAGTTCTGGCCGCGGTCTCACTCTCTATTGCTCTCTGGCTACGGATCGCACGATTCGAATCGCGGAGGTTCGTATTGGGGATTGACGATCAGCGAACGTTATGGGCAGGCGATGGCGATTTCTCTACGATGTTTTGCTCAGAGTATGATCTGTACGTGACTAGCACCACATCTTTCGGTCAATCAACCAAACAGGAACAAAGCTTAAATCATGGGCCAATTGGTGCGTATATGCTTCTGGAAGGTCCTTCACTATATACTAGGTACATACACTCAAGAGAATATACGTTAAATCTAAGTTCACCATCGGAGTATATGTATTGGGCGTATCAGTTGGGTGATTTCGAAGACTTATATCTCCACGTAGTGAGTTCATCTTGTTCCAATTTAACCATGTTTGTAATTCAGGAGAAATATTTCTTTCAATGGATGGAAGATTCAAGGCGTGGTCCCTTCTGTTTAAGCTGCATTTATGAGACATATCATTTTCCTTGTTCTACGAATATAACGAACATCAATTTGCGGTTCTCTCATTACGAGTATTCCGAATACATATTCCTATTCCAAGACCCGACACTTTCTTCAAACTCCTCACTGATTGCCAATATCAATTTCACTCTCATCCGTGAAAATCTTATCATCCATGATGACCATGTAGTCAGTACCTGTAGGAACGCGACACTTTGCAGGCTATCTGTCCCTAAAGCTGCGGATACTATCCTTTTTCAAATGGAGGCCCACTCTCCCTCATCGTCCGTCACCTTGGCAACGGAATGCGTTCCCAGAGTTGAGATATACTTCGCATTTTTTTTCGCGGTGCCTCTCGCGGTTTGGCTTATTCTGGTGGGTCTTATTTGGAGTCTCGGGAAATGCCAAGAGGATGTGCTCCTGGCCACGCAGAATGCAGACAACGCACAGTCCATGGCAAGACTAAGAACCGGCCCTCCGCCAGCTTACAGCCACCCCCGAACCCGATCTGCATTCTCAATCTTTGCTCGAGGTACGCCCAGACAGCAGCAGCTTCCTCTGATCGACTACGAAGTCACTTCAGAAGAGGGTGAGGTTGTTTCGAGATCACCCCCTGCATATGGTACCATCCATAGCGTGTCAATACCAAGCCCAGATCCTAGAAGGGAGTCCATGTTTGAGGTTTATGCCAGCACCCCTCCTCCTAACTATACCGATACCCTCTCTCGTCGGAGTCAAGATGCAAACAACGCAGAGACGACTGCTTAATGTTTAGATTAATTCCTTATTGTTTTATTATTATATGTACTCCCCCAATCAGTTATACCTGGAGGAGAGACCTGAGGGTTACAGTGATTCAGTTCGATCTTTGCCTCCCAGGCACAGGTGACGCCAAATTAATAATACTAATGCAAAGGCAGAAAGTGTGTACCTGTAAGCTCCAGGCAACCTATGTCTTAAAAGTCCTATCTGAGGGACTAGGTAACTGATTGCATTAAAGAGCACTGATATGATCTCCAAGCCACGTTTCTCTTGTGTTCATGTCCATCACCATGAAATCTTGCCGTCACGCTTTAATCTTGAATAATCTCAAACCAATTTCGATCATACACTCCTTGGTAAACACGCCCTGGTGAACTTTACCCTTTTAATACGACATCCTGTCTTACATGAAAATATTTGAATATATGTAACATTCTGAAATGACAAAGTATGTTACTTTGCTATTAAATGATCATTCCTCAAGATATGATCCTAAATGTATCTCTTAAAAAAGTACCAAGATTATGATTTTACTCGTGGACAGCAATTAATGTCTCAATTTTTTCTTTGATAAGCTGATTACAGGTTAGATCAAATTTAGTTGACTGTAAGAAAAGTAATATACTTTCACTTTTTTTAGAAATAAGTTTTGATTGATATTTTCCTGCTTGTATAGATAGTGAGCTTACTTTTATTTGCATTTAAGTCAAAACATGCTGCAAAGAAGTGAAATAATTAACATAAGTCTTAAAATATTAATAATTTAAGACTTAAAGTATCAATATTAATGTACTCTACTGTATGTAAATAATAATAAAAACTTAAATCTGAATTCAAGTTGTGACATGTCATCACAACAGAAATGATGTGCATCTATGATATTTTATGCTGATGGCTAGTTATATCCATCTTTTTTTTAATTTAAAAAAAAGTTATATCCATCTTACTTTAAAGGTAAAGACCAGTATTGGAAACGCCCCAATTTCAAAAAATGAAATGGAAGCTCTTATTACCAATCATGTGAAAGAATATGTTTTGAATAATACATGATGATAACAAGTTTGCTGAGAAACCGCCTACTAATAGATATATTTGGTAAATTAGTTTATCTATTGGTGTGTGAGAGATAAAAACGCATGTGTCGCGCACGTGTGCGTAGTCCCATATACATCTTTCTGTGTACAGTGCTTGTAACTTTATGAAGACTGGGCCAAATTTCTTATCATTTTGATGATTCCAGAACCTTGCAGTACATCTATGCTAGATGATCAACCTTTTCTGATCGATTTCACAACAATTTTTTCACAATGCAATCGCATGACCATAACTGGTCTTTATCTTTAACACACATATCAAGATGCTAAAGACTACCTTATTTCACACATTACTATGGAACACAGATTAAAACAATCAAAATGAAGTTACACACTTTATTACATAAAATGGAAAACAATAGAAAATAAACCAGTTGCAGATTATTTCACATTCATTTGCAAATTCATTCAGTCAGTCAGTGGTGAGTCTTTCTTGTAACAAAACAATATGTTTACAAAACGTTCTTCAAATATTCAAATTTCTGTCATATCTTTTAAGAAATGATTTGCTGTGTTAAGACATCGCTTATTACAACAAGTATAAAATTGCTAATCATTTCTGGATGAATCTTAATCTACATATAATCTGTAAACATTGCTGAATGATGTTCTTCAATAGAACAAAGTACTTTACAAATGCTAATCTTCGTTCTCCCCTTCGAAACATGGTAGGAGGAAGACTATGCAATAAAAATGACACATCTCAAAGAACAGTCTCTAAAATACAATGTATATATTCGTATACCTACATGTTAGGTACATGTATCTGAGCTTTATTAAAACCTGTGGTGCTGAATAAACTTCCAATATCATAGCTATCAGTAGAACAAAAGTTTGACTCATGAATGTAAATGACTTGTTTTTAATCATAAATGAACACTTTGGATTGTGCGATGAACAAATACTAAATGTTTGCCAAGCTATCTTAAGTAGCAATAAGATGTGCTGTACCCGATTATTTTTAACATTTCTTATCTAAGACACGTACAAGAAATCAAAGTTTATTATCCATACATTTGAGGGGTTTTTATAAACCTTTTCAGCAACAGGTCATTAACATATGATGATTATTCTCATTTATGACATCTGCAATGTATTTGTTTTTAAATCCCCCTAAATACAGAATTGGCCGTGTACTAACATCTTCAATAGTAGTTCAAAGTACATGTACATACCTGCCCAACACCTAAATGGTAGAACTATGAAAATAAAAAAACAATTCTCATTAAAAAAAAAAATCAAAGAAAAGAAGAATTACAGATTCATAAAAATCTCATCACAAGAAAAAATTCTGAGCCTACTCTGGATACACTGATAGAGGATGCCAGACGGATAAATAAGAAAACAGACTAAACAGACTATTTTCAAGTCTCATAAATGTTATAGTAACTCTGTATGAATCAAGGTACTTTGAAGTACTCATGAAAACTATATATATATTTCTCATTTAAAGTGCAGTGTAAGATTTAGGTTTGATCTAATTCTAAAGGTGATTTTTAGGTGAATCATAATGGATGCAAATGAATATTCTGTGTGCATTGTCTTTACTTCTTGATATTTTCTGCAGTGTGAATGTCACACAACTTGGCCTTACAAGATGATGTTTCACTGTCCCATGATATTGTGGAATAGAGCAGTGCACAAATGTATTCAAATTTAAAGATACTTCTATCTCAAAACCCCATGACGAACTATTGAATTTACCTGTAATATGCATATTTCAATATTCAGAATTCAGGTTGTATACATTAGTTGTTGCTATGTCAGGGAAGATTTTGAGTCATCCATAGCAATCGCTGTAAAAGGAGCATACATCAAATTTGAATACATTTGTTGAGTGGTCTATAGAGTACTAAAGCTGTGACATCGTAAACTTTTTTTATAGAATTTCTCAATTTGAACTTCATTTTCCGAAAGAGCTTCAAAAATAATGTCCAGATGTTGAAAACCAATTGAATATGTGACGTTTTGGCCGAGATATGATAATCCAAATAAATAGATTTCAATAGGAAATCACTGTTATTTTGCTCTGGTTTGAAATAAAATGAACCAGAGCAAAATGACAGTGACTTCTTATTGAAATAAATTCATTCGGATGGGCATTTCTCAGCCAATACTTAACATATTAAATTGCTCTTTCAGAAAATGGAGTTCAATTTTGGAAACTCTAAAACAGTTTTTGATGACGTCACACTTGACCACTTTATTCTGCTGAAAAGAAAATAATAATACAAGAGAATATTTCTTCCTAAATTTTGTTGCCTCAGATTTCAAGGTGTGTAAATGACCTTTGCAGAGAATAATGTGATGTCTCAGCAGGTTTTTAACCAGGAGTGTCTGGGCTTCCAAAAGATGCTCAGTTTTCATAGAAAACACCCCAAACATTTTCAAACTACAATATTTCAAGTGTACCAATCACCTGAGAAAAAGTATTGTATATCAATGAATAAACTCAACATAAATAAAAATCCACCAAAATTCACCCACTACGGGCTAACAGATAAGGAGTATGAAAAAAGTAAAGAATAACACAAAACTGTGCACTTAGAACCCAAGTCTGACTATTTATATGTGAGCTTGTATGGATGCATCAAGTAGTCTCCTCACAAGTCGCTTTTATGTTAATTGAGAGTGCATTCAAATCCAGAAGTAATATTTGAGACTCGGATTTTGAACTAAGTATTAGGACATGGAACTGCTAAAATACAAAACAAAATCTGTTTTGGCTGATTGGTACATTTTAATGACAGGCCTTTCTTTAAGACACCCTTTCTTTTCAATCAGGACTCCTGACTTTGAAATACGGGTTAAGAACCTGTGTCCCAGCACTGCAAGGTGGTTGTACTGAATGTACAGTCAAACCTGTCTATAGCGACCGCCCAAGGGAAACACAAAAAGTGGTCTTTGTAGACAGGTTCCTTTAGTACATGTTTTAATGAGAAACCATATTCAAGGGAAACAAAAAATGTGGTTGGTGTAGACAGGTGGTCACTAAAGCAGGTTTGAATGTATTTACTGTTGTTGCATCAATGTCTGTGCATGCTTGATCAGCTGGTCGCAGTAGATGAAGCTGCGATGCTTGTGTCGGACAGACTCTATCTCTCTGATCAGTAAAGATGGCTGGACCTTGGCTGCTTGCTTCAGTACATCTACAGGGGGTTTGATAAAGAGAGAGAGAAACAAACACTTGAATGAGGTCATGTTAAAGAATCAATCAATCAATCAATTTAGTTCCACTTTAAAAACAATTTACAAATAAATAACATATACATATGAATAATAGTGGCGGGCTCATGAAAAGCACTAAATTGGCTAATTGAAATTGACCCATTGACAAATATATACATAACATATTATACAAGAGAGGAGAGGGAGAGGATGAGAGGGAGCGAGAGAATGAGTGAAAGAGAGAAAGAGAGAGGGGGAGGAGAAGGGAAAAGGCAGACAGAAATAGAGAGGGGTAGAGATTAAAAAAATGAGCGGAAATACAGAGAGCAGAAATACATGTATAAGGAAAGGTGCTCATGTACCAAGTCCCCCAAAATGCAAATACCCTGCATCCAAATATCATAGATTGATACCAGTTCTAATCTGATCTTGAAAATGAGGATACAATTTCTTCACATGCCACATTGCTTGTATGGCTTGTCTGAGTGGGATTGGGGGAATGAAGTTAGGAAGTGCTCTGCAGAAGCACATGTACTTTTTGGAAGTACCATGATACAATTAACCCAATGCTTGCCAGACCCTAATCCTCATTGCAACAAATGGAGCTTAAACTGTAGCATGAATTTCAAGGTTGTAAATTCTAAAATGAGGTATTTGCCATGCAGGAACAAGACAAAAGCTTCTGAACAATATAAGAGGCCGACAGCTGAGCTTCTTGGGACATGTTATTTGAAAGAATGGTTTGGAAAATCTTGCACTGACTGGAAGAATAAAGGGGAGGAGGAGTAGGGGTAGAAGGAGGATTCTTTGGAGGCGTAGCTTAAGGAGTGGGATTTCTTAAAGTGAAATTGATCTCGGGGAGAATGAATTACTTCATAGAATATGGGATAGAGAGCATTCCATAGTCACCAACGTCTCAGGACATGGCACGTAAAGAAGAAGAAGAAATTCTAAGGGGAACTCACCAAGCACAGCTTCTTGAATAGTCTGATCAGGATCATCCATGTGAACCAGAAGGCCACTATAGAGGGTCTCCAGGTGAGCCTTGTACAGCCCCACGTTGTAGTCGTCGGGGAAGCAACCAAAGAACGTGCCAAAGGTCTTGGCGACGGCCACCCTGATCTCGTCGCTGCTGTCGTCCAGGCGCTTCAGGAGCTCCATGTAGAGCTGGTGCAGGCGCTCAGGGTCAAAGGTGACGGAACCGCAGCTGGCCAGGATCTTCTGCATGATGCGGACGGTGATGAGGCGGGTGGAGCGGGAGTCGTCTTCCAGGAGGGACAGCAGCTGGACCTGGAGATCATCCATGATGGAGTCCAACTATTGGTCCAAGAAGAGATTTTGAATAATTATCATTATTTGTATTATTTATTCAACCATTCATATACAATACAGCATGGCAAGAGACAAGTACATAATAAGAATGAACAAACACATGCAAAGAGAAGAGGGAGCAGCAAGTGGGTCAGGGTGCACAAAAGTGAGGTTCATCACGGATAAAGAAAGAGGGGAAAAAAGGGAAGAAGAAGAGGAAAGTCACAGAGATGGGGCAGAGATAGACAAATGATGTGTTGAACGACAAACAGAAGGATGAGAAATGGTGTGTGGGCAAGAGAGGATGGGATAGGGAGAGAAGATATATCTTCAGGACAATAATTATTACAATTATGTGGGATCTTAAAAAGAATAACATTTTCAACAAAAGTACAGGTGCCTTTTGCATTTTCAACTGCTGTTAGTATATTGTTGGGGCATAACCCCTTGAACCCTTTCATAAACTGAGCCCCGTCTTACAAAGAGTTACGATTGATCCAAATCAATCCCAAGTCCTCCAATTAATTGCAAGTTTGCTATCTCCTATCTCTTATGTTCATAGTTGCGATTGATATCAACTTTTTGTAATACAGGGCCTAGATATAGAACAGTTACCATTCATTTCAGAGTTTTAATGACAATCTTGAATCCTACCTGCTTGGCTGTAAGCATGCCGCTCTGCAGGAGAGCCCATAGACAGGAGACAGCCGTGGTGCGGATGGCCGTAGCCGTCCTCCCAGCGTGCCACACACAGTTGGGAAGGACCATCGTCTTGACAACAATCAAGGAGAAGTCCCTGAACCTGTCCTTGGAGTCTAGGGTCAGAGGGGCACTCATGACCAGACGGGAGAGCAGGGAGAAGAACTTGAGACGGAGCTCTGCATCCTTGTCTGGCTTGAGGTTGGTCTCCAGGATGGGGATGATATCTTCAAGGAGATCACCGACGGCCTCACCTGAAATTGGCAACATAAGAATCAAATGCATCGACTGACTCTACTTGTGGAAATCCTGTTTTGCAAATAATCCATATTTCATTTTAACATCTTCATTCTGTCAAACATCCAATACCTATATTCATTTAGATGAAGACTAAGAGCTCAGGGGGGGGGGGGGGCGTTTCACAAAACTTGTCATCAGTGACTAATGACAGTTTTTGTTATAAGCTACTGAAATCCTTGCTTCTGATTGGTTATCAGCAGATTTGTCATTTGTCATTGAAAAAAGGCTTTGTGCAACGGTACCAGGTATCTGCTGAATGACATTGATATAGGATATTGCTTTCATTCTGTTTGAGCCACGGTAGAAATGTTGAGGAGCATGAAGAGAAAAGGCATAGTCTAGAGAAGAAGCTGAATTCTTTGAAATGAACATACTAATGAAGATACAAAGAAAATTAATACCGATCAATATAAGAAAAGAAGAGAAGAATGATGATTCAATTCCAAGCTTTGTATTAGATGTGACCAGCTCGGTCCTTCCCTAGACAGCATAATGTGTAATGGCAAATAAAGCTTGGTGTAAAGTGTAAAGTACATTTATTGAAGAGGCATCTGAACGAGAAATTGTAAGAATATCATGATTGTACAATAATGCCTAAACTTCTTTGGGTGGTATTCTCAAAAGCGGACTAACTTTAGTCCATGATTTAATCCACTGACTAAATATGGAATGCCAACTGGCCATATGAATATGTTTTTGAATAATTTAATCAGTCACTAAATTAAAATAAAATGTAATAACATAATTAATAAACAACAATATAACTATGATATAACTATGTTATCATGGTAATTTAGGGACATATCAAATTATTCTCAAATTTATATTCATATGGACACTTGGCATTCCATACTTAGTCGGTGGATTAAACCATGGACTAAAGTTAGTCCGCTTTCGAGAATACAACCCTTTAAGTTTGCAATTGACTACAAATCATCACCTGCTTCAGAGAGGAGACTGTCAAAGACAAGCCTTTCCACCGAGAAGTTGGTCCACTGATGGTATGAAGACTGGAACGAGTCTAGTACTTGCTTGGTGTGGTTCTTGTAGAGGGAAGCAGGACCATCGTGGCCTGTGGCTGCTGCTAGGTCAGTCAAGACGGCTTTGACCTGTCAATGAAGATTGGTGATTGACATGAGGAAACTGGTTGCCGCTCAACTCAATGAAAACAGAAATTTTAATATTCTTTGTTATCCCAAGTTATGATCATCATTATATGCTGTTACTTTATCAACGTTCACTCCTTACGTCTATGGTCAAAACCATGGATTCGGTTTAAATTACATTTTAATGCTAAATCTATACAGTTTACGAACCATTTACAATGCAGATTAATGGCGCCATCCAAGTGCTGTGGATCATCATCATCATCATCATCATCAAATGTAACAAGAGATGATCTTGCAAATTGCTTAAAGTCATACATCTATTTCAAAAAGATTTTGTAACCTGGATATCATTGGTTCAGAGAGCAATAAAAAGAATCTAAAAACATGTATAGATACCAAAACAATGGAAGCTGAATATCATACACGACTGAGGTTAATGCTAAGTTGATGCTAATGCCTACTGGTACACCAACAATGAACTCCCAGCACTACAAATTACCCAACGGACCTTGTTCTTGAGACCATCTTCTCTTGCAGTGGCCATGATGGTGATTAGAACGGTGAAGAGTTCCAGACTAACGTCAGCGCAATCTTCTTTAGCGATCAGAATGATGGATGACACACAGGACAGGAGCTGAGTCTGGTAATTCTTCTGTAAAATATAGGAAAAATATAAAGGATGACCATCTTAAAATAGCAACAATAAAAAAAAAGACAGAAGATGCATAATGAATCTGTACTTATCAATGTATTTTGGTAAGGAAAGTAAACATACTTTTTTCATTTCTTTTTTAAGATTGTTTTCATCCAAAAAGGATGATAACAGTTTTCATAGGTTTAAATACACAACATGAACACACACATCTTTCATTTCATTCTCAATCTGCTACATTTCTTTCTGATTTCCTAATTCTAAATAATTTGTCATTTTTTAATGTAAAACTGGGCCTTGAGCATTTGACTGTCAATTAGATTTGGCGCCTTATAAATCTTGTTGCATAAATGTATTATTATTTATTATTATTTTCCCTATCAAGCCTGCAGGATATGACATTTATCTTCTGACTAATTCATATGTCACACTTTTGTTTGATATTTAGGTTAAACACATATGTTTAGGTTAATAGGAAATTGCATGAAAAAGTATAAATGTCTAAAAGTATGATATTAGAACTGTCAAACGGTACAGGCTTTAGAAACTGGTGAAAGACACCCATTTTGATTGAACAATGGACAAACGTAAACTACAACTTGTCAGTATGTTTACCTCTTCACTTCGGCATACGTCTGGCTCAGCCAATGTTCTGCAGATGTCCTGAAGGTACGACTTAAGGAGCGCCTTCTTTGTCCCGAGGAGGATAGAGGCAAAGGTCATGAGTACCCCTGGTCCCTGGGCAGTCTGGACTGTGGGTAAGATCAACTTACAGTAGACCTCGGGTCCTACGTAGAACCCGACCAGCTCACCAGACTTCTGGATCTGAAAAAAATATAATTAATTTGAATTGTGTTAAAAAATGTATTGTTTTGAATATATCGCAGGATAGAGATAGAAATGTACAGAGATGAATGCATTACCTTCCCCTGAATTACCACTCTTGAGAATCATAAAAAAGCATGTAAATTCTTTTGATAAAGGAATGGTAAACAATATGCTATTGAGATAAAGCATGGAGTATTATAAAATATTATACAAATTGTGCAAGATAGGCAATGTCAATTAAGCACCAAAGCTACAAATCCAAGCACCAACACTAATCTTTCAATGGCTGATAAGTCTGGAAAGATTCTAAGAATGCTATATCTATATGGTATCAAGATCGATGGTCCTATACGGTTAGGGATTTCATAGCATTTTAATGTACATGATCTTTCATCTATATTGGTCCAACATCTTTAATGGCTTAGCATTCAATGTTATCAAACCATTCAACTGAAGGAAAGTTTTTTATCAAAGGTATTTTGGTTTTTTAAGGGTGCTCTTCTTTTATTTGCCCACCACAGAAGGGAATTATTATACAAAATAGTAATGTAATTCATTACTATTTTAAAGAGCTTTTTTTTCCCCCTTTTTTTTATTCTTCATCGCTCTATGTACATCTCCAGAGCCAAAGCACTCTCTGAGTCACAGCTGAGATTGACTTAGCATCGGAAAGCTACAAAGAGTACAAAAGCGCTTTCATGTTGTTTTTTTCCTTCACTGCGATCTAGGACTACTTGAGGATGAATTCAAATTCAAATTCATTCAAATTCAAATGAACATTTATTTTCTTCCATTCAATTTCAGAACATATTTGACATCTGTTCAAACAATCAAATTTATACATAGGAACATAAATATAATTAAAGAACTTGTATTACAAGGAAGAAGGCGCGAATCATGATAAGCAAAGCTTGTAATGGGTACGCCTGAATACCCAAATACATAATATACATTATAAATAGAAGAAAGGAAGAAAGGGATAAGCAAGAAGGAGAAGAGGATAGAGAGCTTGGAGAAAGAGAAAAGAAGAAGACTGCAACATAGTACATGTAGCAATGGAGTGTATGGCATGCATAAACAACATAATGGCAAGATATAGGTGAAGGGTATAATGTGGAAATAATTGACTGCATTTTTATAGGATAATATGATAATACTGGATCATAACAATTTACCCTGTGCACCACCTCAGTCTCTTCATCGGAGCAAGCCCTGTACATGCCTGCCAGGAGCGGGGCCATGTGCTGGGTGGTGTGGTCTTCCGCGTTCACCAGCAGCACGTGGAGCAGCTTGGCCGCCATGAGGCGATTGGTGATGGTCCAGTCCTTGAGATCGTTGAGTAGACCGGGAAGGATCTTGGACATGTTGCGGAAGATGAGGGTCCTACAGCCCAGGTTGGGACGCTCAGCTGAGAGAGAGAGAAATCATTCAAGAAATTCACTACTTGCAAAGAACCAAGACATGTTGTTGAAATTTGATTTTCACTTCATTCAAGATTATTGTATTTAAAATTTAATTCATTCCTCCTAAGAATTTTTTTTTTTTAAATCCAGTACTTGCAAACAACCAAGAAATGTCAATGAATTTTTTTTTGTATTACTGCATTCAAGATTATTGTATTTAAAATTTAGTTCATTCCTCCTAAGTTATTCTTCTCTGCAAGGTACAAGCCAATAAAAGTTCTTTTGAATTTCTAATACAATACTGCACATTTCTCTTCTTATAACCATAATACCAATCAAAAAATCATAAACTTGCTAGATAAGGTGTCTCTTTGTACTGCTTTTTAAAGAAATGTGTCAGGTAGAATCCAAGTATAGCTTCCTAGGTGAGCCGCCAAAGGTATTACCAACCAAGAACTGTGGTGAGAGATTCTATTGAGAGTTGCTATTTCATACAACTTATTTCAAACTTTAACCAGATGTGTAAGGATAAAATTAAAATTATGAATGCCCACACTCTCCGTTAGCTAAATCAAGAAATACCCAACCCTAATTTTAATGTTGATGATATTTAAGATGACAGTCAGTAATTTATTCATGGAATGCTTACTATATCCTGGAGGTAGTTCAATGTTTGGATCAACAAAGTCCATCTGGTCCTTGAGTTCTTTCTCATTCTCCTCGGCATACTTGCTTCCAACATCTATCCAAAGCTGCTTGGCCTGGATGGAGAGATTTAAGAGAAAACAATCAGAGGCTGATGTAATTTAATGAAGAAAAAAAATGAGAGGGGTAAAGGTGGGGGTGACTCTTAATGACTCTAGGTAAAGACATTAGAATGCTCACCTCAACTCATGAAAATAATTGAATTTTCAAAGTTTCATCTACAGGTCTTGTAAGGAAATTATAAATATCTAGGTTATCAAAATGAACATTTCCTCTAGTTAATTTTTGTATTTCGTACACACTGTAAATTTTAAATCATTTAAAAAAAACATTTAAGTATTGCAAAGAAAATGTGACCTGCACCTTTCCTGATATCTTACAAAATGATTGACCAATTTGATGGCCAAGTACAAATAAAAAAATGATTGTGGGGTTAAACATATACAGAAAGAAAAATGTTATCTGATTCAACCTCTGTATCACTACATTCATAACTTACTTTGCTTGAGATTTCATCTAACTCGTCTGTCTGGCTTGTCAACAAAAGTGGAATCAATTTATGATGAAAGGAGTAACGGTCAACAAAGTCGAGCAGCCATCCTCCAACAACCTTAGTGATCGCTATCCTGACTTGGGGTGATTGGTCAAACAGCCGTTGCGCTAGATGTGATATGACCTGGAAAAGAGAAATACGCTTATTATCAGTCTTGACTCAAGCACATTTTATTATGCAAGATATCATCTGGAAGAAACATAAATATAGTTTTATTACACAAAAATATCATCTGGAAGAAATATAGTACCACATTGACCGATTGTTTCCCAAACATTCCTGATAAAATACATTAAAAAATTTCCCTTTTTGGAGCTACAACAGGTACAATGTCAAACTGGTCATATTAAGACTTGGAGATAAATCTACATTAATCAAATTAAATACATAACTGTTGTTACAATTTAGCTTCCTAAAAGAGCTTCTTCATTAATGAGTGTTGACAAGTAGAAGGTCAAAAGAAAAATTCTTGAAGAGACAAGTCAAAGGATAGCTTGATATCATTGTAAGAACCTCCTTTTCCAAAACAGTTACTTATCATACCAGTAGATACTAAATTCTTTATCAAGATATTAATGTCTATAAAAAAAAAAAATAGCATTTGAACATCAACAAATTTATTATTTCAAAGTGAACTTTCATCCATCAACTTCTTTGTGTAACTTCTGCATGATGCAATGGCATTAAGCGATTAGACTAGCTTCAATGTCAATTGTCAATAGTATTTTTATATTTATCTTCAGTAAATGAAGATCAACAATTTGTTCATTGCCATGGATTACCATGTATACAGTTCAACCATCCTTCCAAACAATGCAATGGAGATATTGCTGGAATTTAGTCACAAAACACAATTTGTTCAATATTTAGTATACAGTTCAACCATCCTTCCAAACAATGCAATGGAGATATTGCTGGAATTTAGTCACAAAACACAATTTGTTCAATATTTAGAATAAAATAAACAATGACATGTCCAACAAACAACAATGATACTGATAGGCTACTGTGTTGTACTTAGTCGCACCTTTTCCATAGGTTTGTGATTCCGAACTGCAAAACATCTCCAATGGTGTAAATTACTTGCACCCGAACTTTGGAATGTTG